>CM060909.1:191441282-191791282 GCA_030737875.1 Allium sativum | reverse complement strand
CCAATTTTTGATTTCAGTTTCACTATTGCTTGTGATAATTAAATCATCCACATATATTAATATACAAGTGGTAGATGATTCACAGGTTTTTGTGAATAGGGATGCGTCATCTCTGGTAGGTGAATAGCCTAGTGTTGTCAAACTTGCTTTAAGTCTTTCAAACCATACTCTGGGTGCTTGCTTCAGACCATAGATTGCTTTATTCAGTTTGTGTACCAATATTGGGTCTTATGTATAGCCTTGTGGTTGTTTCATGAATATTTCTTCATGTAGATTCCCATTTAAGAATGCATTGTTGACATCGAACTGCTTGATCTTCCAATTATTGCTTAATGCTATAGTCAATATAAGTCTAATAGTTGAGGGTTTTACCACTGGTGAAAAAGTTTCATTATAATCAAAACCTAATTCTTTTATGAATCCTTTTGCAACAAGTCTTGCTTTATATTTAATAATGGATCCATCTGGATTCTTTTTCAGTCTGTATAACCTCTTGTATCCAATTATATTCTTGTTGTTTAATGGACTCACTAGTTTCCATATACAACCGTTCATCAGTGCTTGATATTCTTCATCCATTGTCTTTCTCCATTCTTTGTGTTTGACTGATTATTGATAACTATTTGGTTCTTCTTCAGTAATGACTACAGTATAAGTCTTTGGTTTGAATACTCCACTTTTTGATCTGGTTGTCATTGGATGTCCAGTTTGATGTTGTGATGGTTGAGTTGGAGAGTCATTTTGTCTGTTGCTAGAGTTTTGATTGCTATCATTGCTAATTTATTCTCTTATTTCTTCTGATTGTCTGCAACTTGATTCTGTAGGTGATTGAATGGCGTGGCTAGTTAGCTCTGGCTTATCATCATTAGTTTCATTATCACTATGGTGGCCTTCAGAGTTACTAGCAACTTTGTCACCATTTTCTTGATGCCATGTGTCAGGAATGTTGTGCAGATACGGTATACTAACCTTAGGATTATATATTTTGTCTGTGGTTTGTATATCTGATATGCTATAAGGTAAAATATTTTCTTAAAAAATAACATGTCTGTTTGTAAATATTCTATCAGACTTGTCTATACATCTAAACCCCTTTTGATTATTGCAATAACCTATGAAAGTGCAGGGTTTAGATCTATAGTCAAGTTTATGATTATTATAAGGTATTAAGGGAAACACAGGTAACCAAATGTTTTTAGACTGTTGTAACCAGGTTTGACATTAAATAGCATTTCTAGAGATGTTGTCTTTCAATACTTTAGTGGGCATTATATTTATTAGATGCACAACAGTATTGAAAGCATCAGGCCAAAATTTCAGTGACAAAGATGCTTGAGCTAACAAAGTTAAACTTGATTCAACTATGTGTTTGTGTTCCCTCTCAGCTATACCATTTTGTTCACAGGTATAGGGACATGTTGCTCTATGTATAATACCCTTACTTCTAAAATAATCTGTTAGGGTTTGTATTCTAATCCTCCATTAGATTGCATGACTTTAATTTTACAGTTTATTTGGTTTTCAAACATATTGATAAAACTGATGACAATACTTTTAGTATCAGATTAGCTTTTAAGAAGTATATCCAAGTATATCTAGTGTAAGCATCAATAAATGATATGTAGTATTTATATCCATAATCAGAAAATATAGGAGATGGACTCCAAATATCAGTGGTAATTAATTGACCAGGTGTGGAATACACAGTTAATGAATCAGAGAATGGTAATTTGTGGATTTTCCCATTTGGCAATAAGTACATACATAAGGTAATTTTGCAGGAATAAATTTTATTTTATTATCATTAAGGATTTTTTTTACAATGTTAGCCATAGGATGTCATGACTTATAAGCCGTAAGTCAAAAGTACTTCTAGTTTTAACTTCATCAGTTACATCAGTCAGATTACAATTTGGGTGGTCGTTGATAGTAATATTGTGGTTGCTGAGATTGAATTCGTAGAGTCCCTTCACATCATTATCTCGTAGAAGAATTTTCCTAGTTATATTATCTCTAACTACATAGTATTTTAGGGAAAAATTCAAAGTAAACATTATTATCTTTAGCAAATTTAGACACACTAATTAGGTTTTTCTTAATAGTGGGTACTCTTAGTAAATTATGCAAAAATAACTACCTATTGCCAATGATACTACCAGTGCCAGTATGAGATATTTTAACACACTTACCATTGCCCATGCTTATTATTTGATTACCTTTGTATTCTTTGTTCCCAAGATTCAGGTTGTTCAGATTGTTAGTGATATGATGGCTAGTTCCTGAGTCTGGGTACCATGATTCATCTTAAATATGATCATCTCTGGCTTGTTCATTGTGAGTAGTTGCATCTCCCTATCCTTGTGCTAAATTGGCAGTGAAATTGGTGTTTCTTTGACTGTTATTGTTGGCTTGGCCTGCAGAGTAGTTTGATTTGTATCTGAAATAGCACTTGATAAAAGTATGGCCAATCTTCTCACATATTTGACACTTTGGTCAATTGTTGTTGTTGTTGTTACTTCATCGTCCTCTTCCTCTACAACCTCTACCATTGGTGGTGGGGTTGCCCCTCTGAAAGGTTTGCTGATTTCTGTAATTATTACTTATTTGATTTATGTTATTGTCATTACTTTTATTAACATCATAATTAATAGATAAGTCACTTTCTTGAGCTTTCTTGCCTTTAAGCCTAGCTTTATGTGCTAATAAAATAGAGTGAACATCATCAAGAGATGAGAATTCCTTTTGTGAGGAAATTATGGCTTCTACAACCTCGTATTCTTCACTTAAGCCATTGATATTAATGATGCTCTGATACCATGATAGAAAAAAAGAATTGAGATGAAACAACCTTTTATTATTGAAGAATTGCAATACAAGATGATGCTAATTGTATAGAGGAGTCCTCTATTTATAGTACAAGAAATAAATTTAAATTGATTGAATAATGGGCATGTGACCATTGCTTGAATAATGGGCATGTGACCGCTGCTTGAATAAATGAAAATTGCTTAAATAATGGGCATGTGACCGTTGCTTGACTAATAGGCATGTGACCGTTGCTTGAATAATGGGTATGTGACCGTTGCTTTGTTATATACGAAAATGTACAGTTGGATATGGATATGATACCATATAAGAAAACTTTCCCATTATTCTTTCTTTCCTTTATTAGCATTAAACTAGGGTATAAAGTATGAACAACAAAATCTAATGAAATCTCAAAGGCATGTGTCATTTGTTTATAACCCAACATCAAATAAACAACCCTAAAACAATTTGACATGCCTTTACTTTTTAAACTCTTATAAGCAATAAGACAGAACCAAATTTTCTTGCGGCTACAGTGACATTAAACATGCTTACAACTGAATCTAAATGTGGCATTCAATTGTAACCTTAAAGTATCTTCAGCCACCTTAAATCCATATGTACTTTTCCATAAAAAAATTATACGCACTACAAACTATACAAAAACTCTCTGTGCATCATTCTCAAAGGGTTTAACGTAAAGCACCCGATAGAATTTATGGAAAATATTTCCCCTTCAGCCACTATTGTGAAAACTTATCAATGGAAATTCAGCTCATACAAAGGTATGCAAACCGTTACTACTAGCATGATTTTTCTTTAATAAAAATTAAAGCATACGAGTTTGCCCCAAAAAAAACTAGTTAATTTAATATGTTACCATAAGGTTCCATAGCAATGTTAAATGAAAAGAGTTTTTATTTTTATTTTTTTACCAACATTTGAATTCACCAATATACACGTTCCATCTTCGTTGTTGATAAATTTGGTTCACCGATAGAATAAGAAAGCATTTTTTTCCTTTTAGTGTACTCATATGCTTTTTCACAAATTTTAATTTAATATATTAGTGAACCCATGTGTAATTACTTATGAATCATTATCATGGTTGGTAGATATGAATGAAACAAACAGAGACATAAATATTACTTGATTAATTAATTGATACAAAGTAAGCTAATGGTTATAACAAGGTTACATGGTAGTGTTAAACGAGAAAGGAAAAAGGTATCTGGATCAGTGGGAACCAGTGGTTAGTGTAAGGGAAAATATAGTGAATTTAGTAAGATAAAAAATGTTTACTTATTTCTTTTTATCAAATTAAGTCCTACTAAGTTAGTTAAATTTTTAGCACATAAATTTATTTGATATTCTGGTGAAATTTACCTGTATGTATCAAGAATTGAAAGATAATGGAATTCAATAAACTTCTTTTCATGTTGGTAACTACAGGTTTAGATTTCAAGATATCCTAATGGACAACATGATTTGGTAAAAAAAAATTGAAAGATGATAGGAATTGATCCAAACTTTTGTTCATGTTCGTAACTACACATTTACGTTCCAAAATATAGTAATGGACAACATGCTTTGTTAAATCCAAAAGGATATCATTATATTTGTTGTCCTGAAACTTCTACAATTTAACTCTATACAAAAATGAAAATCACTTTTTGAAAACTATAGCAAACAGGTGTACAGATAATCTAAATTCACATGTATATAAGCTAAAATAATGTAATTTTAAGTTGGCATTTGAGTCGCATTTGACAAGCAACTAAAGAAAATGTAATTGCAAAGTGCATCATTATACATTACATGGTATATGTGGTTTCTGGGTTTACACAATACCATTTTAGGTTATTTATCAAATGGTTTCACTAACATATATCGCTAAAAGATAATGCCTCGGTAAAATTAGTTTCAAAATGGTTATAGATCAATAAAAAAAGACATCGACAATTATAGACAATGATCGTAGTTATAAGTTAATAGTAAAATGACACTACAAGATCTTACAGCAAGCCAAGGTAAATGTTACATGTAACTAAAACTAATTCCTCAGTCAGTAGCATCCAAAATTCTTAAAAGTGTCACTTATTTCAACTCTTTGAACATCTCAGATTATCTTATGTTAGAATTTCTAATTTAGTAAAGCAGAAAATAAAACATTAGTGTTGTCGCAAAATACTAGTCAAGTAAATAATATTTAGGAATCATGCAATAATGATTTCATTTCTTATCATCGTCACTCACTGGATAAATGATAGAACTACAATCTAGAAGCACGGGCAAATAATAATAAAGGTTGATGTGGAGCTGACCACTGTTTTTTTTTGGGAAAAGCTGAGCTGACCACTGTTATCTCCATATAATCCATATTACCATAGAAATAAACCACACACTAATCAATATTAGGTTTTCATGAATTGAAAATGGGTCTTTGGCTTAGTATATTCAAGGAGCTTAGAGTAAAACAAGTTAATTTCAGTAAGCTAATTTTACTTACTAATGCTATTTTCATACAGTAGAATACGCAAAATTTTATTATAGACTTGAAGCAAGCAACATAAGAAAGAAAGTAGGCAAAAGTCCATTCTAATATAAAAGAATTATCAAGTCAAGGATCAACTTAAAATCAATAACTAGAGAATAAATCAACTGAAAAAGGAGATAATTAATCATTGATAACCCTAAGAGAAACCATAGAAAATTCAGTAGTCATTGCTTTCAACTCAATCGCCAATAGTTTTTCCTCCAATCCCAATATACCCTTTGCTAAACACTACTCTTTAATTTATCAAATCGTAAATTAATGTATTTTCCAAAATTTACCTGATGCTTTGCTTCCAAGATTTGGATTGTTCTTCAATTTGATGCGCCATGCTAGATCATTACCTAACCCAATAAAATATCTGATAGTTTGGAGCTTTTACTAGGAGAAGGTGACATTGAAAAAGGATCAACTGTGGATTGGAAAATTTCATAAAAATCAAAGCTGGATGCGGGATAAGAGATTTCTAACCCGATCTTGGATGATAAATGATTATTAAAGGACAATTTAGTAGTGTTTTGAGGGGTCACTAAAGGTTGCAAACATCTTAATCATCAATGTAAATCCAATGGATAATGATATGTCTAACTTAGTTTTTAGGATTACCAATGAAATCTAGTGGCTAATATCACTTTCCTACGGATCACTACTGTGATCCAAGGGTTTTAGTATGTTAACATTAAGTAACCATACTATTAACCGACCTTTTGGTCCAGTTCCCAAAAGTACACCAGACACGCTCGACTCAATATATCGCGTGATTTTAAAGTTTGAAGTGTCGCCAAAAAGCCAAGGATACAAGTTTACAAGAAATCATGCGAGCAGGAGCCTCACAATTCCTCAAAACCATGCTTTAACAACATTTTCGTATCCCTCATTTTGGGGATTTCGAGTATCTCAATACACGTATCTCGTGCCCCTCACCTTCGAATCAAAAGTCCTCGGGTCTCCCTGTTTAGTACCTCCCTACCTCGAGCCACTCTACACCACGAGTTTCGAATCCCTTCAGCTCGTAACCCCCATCTCCATGAAACTCGACTAGCTCTGGTACCAATACAATCTGTATCCCCTTCCTCACCATCCATGCCTTGACTCCCTCGACTGATGTGAAGTTTCGACTTCCTCAAACCACAACGCCTTCGTACCACTCGGTCACTCCAACATTTCGACTCTTACAAGTAAGTATGAATCCCACAGTATGGGCACATGCTGTATCCCAGGGGTACGAGGTCTGTATCCCTAATCGTATCCCTGGGAACACAGGAGCAACTGTATCCCTTAGAGGATGCGCTATTATCCCAAGGGATACTAATCTCGTATCCCTTGGGATACGAAATTCGTATCCCAAAGAAGGGACACGGGTTTTTTTCGGAAGCGGTGAATAGGAGTCGGAATTCCAGTTATTGTTGTCCAGTGATACGAAAATGTACTATTGTGGTCCCCAAATCCTACCTAGTCCCACCTAATCCTTCCACTATAAATACCTACAAGCTTACACTTCAAAGTGACTGGATTTTTGACTGATTTGACATCCCATAGAGCTCTAAGAGACTCGTTAATGACATCCTTACTTTGAGGAAGAAGGAGCATAAAAGTGTTTTTTTCCCAATATTCATATATGACAATTATGACTCCAAATTACATGGAAATACTTGTAATCAAATTCTTAGATGATGTTTGTATCTTGTAATCCATTATTGTGAATAAAATATCAACAACTCTTCCAAAGTGGACGTAGGCCTCTCATGGGACTGAACCACTATAAATCTACTATGTAATTTACAGCTTTTCTGCATTCATTTTCCCATGCAAAATGATATTCTTAAGTAATTAAGAATCTTTAGGTGTCGACGGCATTTTTGCCATTAACATTCTAGTGCTTTCACTGAGAAACTAGACTCGCCTTTTTATCGCATATTTCCATCTCGACTTCGACGCGCTTTAGGTTTCTTCTATTACCTACTATCAAGTCCACTTATGAAGGTTAAGCGAACAAAGAATCAGATGCTTGGTTCCTCTACTGCAACTAACGCTGATACTTCTCAACAACCTCATCAGCAAGAGACCTGATTGAAATATAATTTCTTCCTCTTATGGACCCCAAAGCCCCTGCAACTCAAGCGCAGATTTACGCGCTTAATAAGAAATATGAAAATATGACTCTTGAACGTAATGAAGCGTTGTAAAACAACATCGACCTTATGCGTCAACTTCAGGACAGCTAACTCCTCGTCACCAAAATTCAAATTGTTCATAACAATGCCCAATCGAGGCACAATGTCTGGGAAACCTCTTCCTTCGAGTCTCGGGTCCCACATCAAAGAAGAAGTTTCATCCTCAATAATAGCGTCATTGTCCACTCTAAGGCTCATACTAACAACAACAGAAATGGAAACGGTGATAAAACCATCGTCACTTACAACGGGGGAACGCATGATTATCAACGAAGAGTCGGGTCTGAGTAATCGACCCCCTCCTCGACAGAACCCAACTGTCGCTGCTTAGAATTGGGGGCTATGTTCCCAGCAACCGAACGAGCCTAAGTTCCATCGAATCAGGACGCACATCAACTCGGTAAGCCTCATCAGCCATACAAAACTAAACAATCTGTAATAACCCGGAAATTCGAGCCAATTTAAAATTTTTATTTCGGCAATTTTAGCGAATTTTGAATATTTAAAATGAATTATTTTAAATAATGATGATGAGAAATCTATTTTGAATAGAATTAGAACATATATATTTATATAGATCGTCGTTAGAATATAAATATATTATTTTAATTATAAAAGGAATTGAAAATAGCGCGGTAGTTTGAAAATTCGATTTTAAAGTTCAATTGAATGTACAGGATTCAAAATAAATTGGATTTTGGCGAATCGAAAAATATTCGAATCTATTTGAAAATATCTTTCTAACGAATCCGAAAAATTGAAATTTTATAGCGGGAATTAAAAGTTATGTCCAGTTGAAAATTCAGAATAGTCGCAATGGAATTCCGGCCCTTAAAAATGGAAATTTTGCAAACGACCTCGGTTTTCGACAAAACCACTTTTGTTGGATCCAGGATGTAGAATTATTGCTAGACTCTAAAATTCATAATTTTTCGAATCAATATGTGAGCGTGGCAAAGGAAAACGTGTTTTAACAGTTTCAGTTAATTTCGGTCGACTAGAAAGTGGCCATTTTTCAAACGGTCTCATAATTTGACAAAATTAGTTTTGTTAGAACCGTATTATCAATACGAAGCTAGAAAATATTTTTTGGGAATTTTTAGAGTCCGTATGTGTCCCCAGTAAATTGAACTGTGCGTTTAAAATTGAATATATAGATTTAAATTTTAATTTAAATGAAAGCTAATCGAAATTATCAAATTGGCTTACGAAACATATCCCATTGTGCTTGGAATTGGAGTAATAAGCTAGGGACGACAGGTGGTGGGTATCGTTTGGAGATCGAAATTTAAAGTTGCTTTTGGGGATTTAAAATAATATAAAAATATTTGGTCAACTCTTCACTCTCTCTCCTCCTCATACCGATCAGCCCCCTCCGCCGTTCACTTCTTATCTTCAATCGAAAAGAAAAAATAAAAAAGAAAAAAAAACCGCTCGACATCGGCGGAACCCTAGGCCGCGCCGCCGCCAGCGCTGGCCGCCCCCTCCCCCCCACCTTCGATCAGGCGCGCAAACCCCCCTCCTCCTCGACGCTAGAAACCGAGACCCCCTTTCTCTTCCCTCCTCCTCCCGCTCCCTCTTCCTCCCTCCTCTGCTGTGTTGAACCGCCGCCACCTAACCCTAGCCGCGCCGCCGACCATCAGGCCACCCTCCCCACCACCTGCGCCGCCACCAACACCCCCAACTCCGGCCATAAATTTCGCCCCTCTTCATAAAGATACTGTTTTTCTAATTTTAAATTCGTGTTTAACCTCGCCGCGCCAAGCCGAGCCTCCTTCGCCACTCGACATCGCTTGTAAGCTTTTACTTTTATTTTTATTCATGTATTAGGAATAAAAATGTGGTTTTTATCTACGTATAACATTGAATTAAAAGTATGATTTTATCCTAGGAAAGATTTGATTTTTAATATGATCAAGATGAGATTTTTAACTTAGAAAAGTTAAGATTTTTAGTTAGGTAAAGGCGATATTTTTATATAATGAAAGGCGATGTTTTTATATTATGAATGCGAGATTTTTAATCATAGAAAGGCGAGATTTTTAATCATAGAAAGGCGAGATTTTTGTATATGAAAAAAAAATATATTATGAAGTTAGCGTGATAAAAATATGATCTTTATTATATGAACACCGTTATAAAAATAGAATTTTTATCTATATAGTAGCATTATAAAAATATGATTTTTATATACTAGAAAATATAAAAATTTGATTTTTATATGAGTGGAGATATAAAAATATAATCTTTATTAGAAGAAAAGCGATATAAAAATATAATTTTTATTTTGAAGTTAGCGTTTTAAAAATATGATTTTTATATACTAGAGAATATAAAAATGTTATTTTTATATATGTAGTGGCTACGGACAATGAAATTGACAAAAGGTGAGCACGGCGAAGATTTTCTACACATGAAGAGTCGCGGTGAATTGGTTTAGCTAATCGGTGAGAACTTCTCACTTTTAATTTGTTTTCTAGTTGAAATATATACTAGGATGCAGACGATGCTTAGCAGCATCCGACATCCGTCGTCCACAGACCGTGGATGGCTTGTTTGTTTGATTGATGTGTTGTGAAAAATGATTGTGCGTAGTGGATTGAATAAATATTTTATAGTTAAAAATATATTTTTTAACGTGTACATAAAATAAATATTTATAAACAAATCGGACGATTTGTTTATATACACTGATTTGACTGATATCGATTGGGATGATAAATTTTACACATCGCCCAACTGCACAAATAAAATCTGTGTTTGTTGATTTGAAACCCCACACGGGTATTGAGATGATATTTGACGTACACTAATCCCGATTGTTTAGTTGTATGTCAATCGATGGGTTGACAGACTGTGTAAGCGTTAATTATTTATATTTAATGCTTATGCAGTTGTGTTGTGCACTCTGGATGATGGTTGATTATTTATCGTTGCTATTGTATACATGTGTGGTATGGAATCCATATAATTAACATTATATGGTAATTGATTGGGCCTCATTCCAATTTGGAAAATAAGGAATATTATAAAAGAAAATTCATGTGCTGAATAGAATAAAAATTCATGTGTTGAATAGAACAAAAATTCATGTGTTGAATAGAATAAATAGTCATGTGTTGACGAAACTCATGTTTTGAGAATATTCATGTGTTGAAACTTATCATGTGTTGAACAAAATCTCTTAACAATAAAATTTACATCTTTATCATATATAAAATTAGAAACTAACTGGAAACTGGATAAGGTGAGTGGTTTCCTGGGTATTGATCTGATGTTGGTTTCGGCCTTCGGGGTTAATACTTAGAGAATCGTTCTCTTACTAATTTACGGTTGGAATTTGATTAAGAATTAAACGATAGAAATCATAATTTTACAAAATATATTAAATAACAAAAATAGTCATGTGTTAAGAATATTCTTGGGTCGGAAAATATATATTCATGTGTTGAATAAAAATATATATTCAGGTGTTGAAAATATTCATTTGTTGAATAGAATAACGAAGTTATTGAAATATATAAAGCCGTGTTGGTTAGATATGCGCCATTTTGACGCGAACGATATTTGTATCGAATATATTCATTTTTATAATGATTATAGAAAAGGAAGTGATTTCAAAATATAACGTTTTGAAAATATTATCATTTGTATATCGATGATGTGGAATATTCAATTTTGATTCGAAATTGAATATGAAGTTGAAATCATTTCGAAAACGAATTTAAAACGATTTATAAAATATGTTTTAAAAGAAAATCGACGAAATATATATATTATATATAATGGTCGGAATAGAACGCGCCGCACTGCGGTAGTTCGCGAATTTCGACCATTGACTTCGAATGGACGTTACGGGAGATCCGACCGTCGGATTCTCCTAAAATCAGAACCGTGGGTTCGTATGGAAAAGAGCTTTCTAAGGAATATTAGAGATTTGAAATCTAATGGTTGGATTTGGAATTATATCCAAATCAAATTTGGAAAAGGTCGTTGTAAGTGCAGTTCGATGGGCGTTGATGGAAATCGACTGTACGAGCCTTGATAAAATTATTAAAAGTAGTAATAATTTGTGTAAAATCATAAGAAATGATTTGTGAAGAATTGGGATGAAAAATTCTAAATTTGAAAAGATAAAAATAGATTTTTATCGAAATGAACTAGTTCTGAACTAGAATTATAATTCCATTTATTTTTAAAATAAATAAAGTGGATTTGAAATGGTTTTAAAAGTAACCAGAATTTCCAATAATTGAATTGGAATGGATTTGAATCGAAATTATCTTTGGAATATTTCGATGTTGGATTTCGTGATTATACAGATATTGTTATGGAAATTTGAAAGATATATTTATATCGTTATTTCCAATACGATATTTGTTGGTCCTAGAATTTGATATTGAATATAAGCCAATATATTTTCTATTCAGAGCCTTGTATTTAATATCAAATGCGATTTGGGTTTGTCGTGAATGGTTTTTTCATCAACACTATTCTTAGACCCAAGGGAGTTAAGAAAATCAGAAACTAACTGAAGATTATTTAAGTTGAATGGTTTCCTGGGTATTGATCTGATGTTGGTTTCGGCCTTCAGGGTTATTACTTAGGGAAATGTTCACTTGCTAATTTACGGTTAAAGGCTGATGGAATAGAATGTGATTTTAGGTTTATCGTGATCCGTGTTTTAAATGACATTGGTTCTTTAACCCAGTTAAAGACATGATATGATTTCCCAAGTTAAACAATCATTGATATTGATTTTTGGGAAGATTAAAACCAAGTGGAGTTTTAATGAATCTTTAATAGATTGAAATGATCGAGAATGGAGTATCACCAGTTTTGCTCCAGGCGATGGTTAAATCTTTAATTAGATTTGAACGTGAAATGGTAATTGAATTTACCGATAACACTGTGGTGTTAGATATGAAGTATTACCAGTTTTACTTCATGGGATGAATAGGTTGGGGTTGGGAAAATTAACAAGTGATTACTTCGGTAAGGTTCGTTAATCCCGACTAGTTTGGATAAACCATAATTTGGTTTGAATTTATATTCAAAAGAAGATTAAAGAATAAATTTAAGGAATTTATCTTTGATAAAATTAATGGGAACCTCTCCCTAAGAATGTGAAATTTAGCAACTAACTGAAGATTAGTTAAGATTAATGGTTTCCTGGGTATTGATCTGATGTTGGCTTCGACCTTCGGGGTTAATATTTGGGGAATTGTTCTCTTACTAATTTACGGTTAGTGACTGATGAATTGGAATGAGGCGTATGTTGTGTTTGTGATACGTGAGTTATTCAGAAAGACCGGGTTTATCCCATTCTGATTAACTGATTCGACGTGGTGTCGAGGATGAAGACGGTGGTTGAAGACCCGAGGTCTTCACATCGTTTGGGTGATTACTGATGATCTTGATTGTGTTGTACACCCAAGAGGAGGGAATCAGTTGGTGCTCGTCCAGACGTACTTGGAGATCGATGGATATGCGAGGTACAAGGTGCCTCCGGTTTCGTTCAGACCCAGAACGAACTTGTAAATGGACCGTGTGTCTGACATTGGATTTTATTCTGTTTGATTAATTTCTATTAAATATATATCTGTTTGGCGGCGGAGAATTTATTCTCTTGCATAATGCCCTTCTCTGAGACGTACGAGCTCAGGGGTTATATATTGATGGATATCAATCGCATGGAGTGAATTGCCTGTGTGGCATGCCTAAGTGGCAAATGATCAAGGCTTTTGTTGAAAAGCAAAGTCTTGTGGTTGATGATTAAAGCACCGCCTGTGTGGCATTGCTTTGTGTAACGTTGATTTGCGAGCCTCACACCCTTGTTGTGAACCAGAATCGGGAGAGGACATCAGGGAGGACATGCATTTCCTTCTAGCTAGGGTGGTGTCAGTGACCTACCAGCCCTGACATTTATATTATTTTTACCTGTGTGTTTGTTGGATTGCGAGGCGCCTCGGATATATCGGTGACTGTGTGGAGCCGATGGAGTCATTTGGCTCATTTAAGCCCTAAAGGGTGGGGAAACGTAGTGTTCATGCATAATAATCCACATCGGTGGACCGGCCCTAACGATCCATGGGGCAGTTGCGGATGTTCCTGAGGCTCGGACTAGAGAGTCTCGAATCGGTAAAGGACTATCTTTTTCCTTGGTTCACAGATGGAAACCCAACTTCCAGTACGTGACATTTGCGGTTTCGATTGTAGAGCCTAGTATGGCGACATGATATATGGTACCCATGTCGTCTATGATTGATATTTATGATTGAAATTGTTTTGACACTATACACTTATAATAGTATCAAATGATTTGTTTTTAATGTACCAAGCATGTTTGGCTATTATAAGGGAAAACCCTATCCTCCGGCTTGTGTTGCATTGTGTGATGGGACCTGGGTCTTATAATAGCTTCATTTTTCCAAAAAGCATTGCGATGTTTTGTTATATGCACTGGTATTCTTTGGAGGAAACCCGTTCCGTGTTATACGGCGTGGTCCCTTGATATATCTGATTTAAAGTAAAGCTTTAAATAACTGTTTTAGTTCTCACACTAGTCACATGACTGACCTGGAGTTTATTGTTTTAACCTAAACTCTGGGTGCCCTTATTTTGGCACGGGCAACTAGTAGTTTTGGTTTTGCATATTTATATCCACAGGATCCTGATTTACAGCTGGAATGATATCCGGAAAGCTCTGTATCCGTATATTATTTTCAGTTGTGTATTGTATTAATTTTCCGCTGCAGTAATGTATTTAAATCTCTGATATTTCTCTGATGTATAATATTTATTCATACTCTGTATATTCTTGTATTCTGATGGAATTGTTGTCATTAACAATGAAATGTTCTTCTGTTTGTGTTCCGATGTGGCTTGTTCTCAAAGTATCCGCTCTTTCCTTCGCGGGGAAGTTACGGGTTACTACAATTGGCATCAGAGCTTTGGTTTACAGAGCTTGAGAACAAGACACGTTAGAACCAAACGAAAGAATTCATCAGGATTGGATTAGTAATATCCAATGAGAATGACTCGTTAGAGATGGGATCAGTAGTATCCTAGAACGAGTGTGAAGAGTATATTTTTAAAATGAAAACGAATTTTATTTTGAAAATTTAAAATTTATTCAACGTATTTGAATATTTATTTGTATTGATTTGGACAATCAAGTATATATAGATTTTGCGTATACGTCTGATCCGCGTGTATTTGAAGTTTTAATATATTGGATGGATATAGAATCACATTCTAGACACCCGGTGATGATTCTGATGATGTGGTCACATCATCAGTATTTATGTTCGAGTTTCGAAAGTGTGATATCTATATATTTCCATTAGACTGGTGTAAAAACCAAAGCTAGATAGGTTTATTGTTGTGATTTGGTATCAAAAACATGATTTTCTGTATATGTACCAAAATTATGAATTTGAAACGTTAATCAACTAATTTATTGCTGGTTGTATTGTTTGGTTGATTAATTAAATGTTGAACCTTTAGCCCAATTTAACCAAATAGTGGATTGTATTGAAAAATTATCGCATTTGCATGCTTGTACATGTACTTACATTGAACAGTCATAGCAAGGAGGCTAGAGCAGAGGAATAAAATTGTTTGCCCGACAAATAGGTACATGTTTATTGTATTTCTTGGGTTTTTGATGATTCCGTGAGCCGATTGGCTGTTTCTTTTTCTTTTTGGATTGATAAGGGCCATAGGAGACTATTTGAAATATCCCGAAGCTCCCGGTGCAGGAGAGGTTATGGCGAAATTTTTCGAAAATTTAGGGTGTTAGCCAAATTTTTGAAAAATTTGAAAATTTCTTAGAAACCGAAAAGTTGAACTTAAGCCATAATGAAAACAATGGAAGTTGAGTTGGTTTGTAAAACAACTTTCAGCTTCGTTCCTTTTCGGGGATGAAAAGTTTTAAGTGGGGGAGATTGTAATAACCCGGAAATTCGAGCCAATTTAAAATTTTTATTTTGTCAATTTTAGCGAATTTTGAATATTTAAAATGAATTATTTTAAATAATGACGACGAGAAATCTATTTTGAATAGAATTAGAACATATATATTTATATAAATTGTCGTTAGAATATAAATATTTTATTTTAATTATAAAAGGAATTGAAAATAGCGCGGTAGTTTGAAAATTCGATTTCAAAGTTCAATTGAATGTACAAGATTCAAAATAAACCTGATTTTGGCAAAATAAAAAAATATTAGAATCTATTTGAAAATATCTTTCTAACGAATCTGAAAAATTGAAATTTCATAGCGGGAATAAAAAGTTATGTCCAGTTGAAAATTCAGAATAGTCGCTATGGAATTCTAGCCCTTAAAAATGGAAATTTTGCAAACGACCTCGGTTTTCGACGAAACCACTTTTGTTGGATCCGGGATGTAGAATTATTGCTAGACTCCAAAATTCATAAATTTTCGAATCAATATGTGATCGTGGTAAAGGAAAAAGTGTTTTAACAGTTTCAGTTAATTTCGATCGACCAAAAAATGGCCATTTTTCAAACGGTCTCAGAATTTGATGAAATTAGTTTTGTTAGAACCGTATTGTCAATACGAAGCTAGAAAATATTTTTCGGGAATTTTTAGAGTCCGTATGTGGCCCCGGTAAATTGAAATGTGCGTTTAAAATTGAATATATAGATTTAAATTTTAATTTAAATGAAAGCTGATCGAAATTATCAAATTGGCTTACGAAACATATCCCAATGTGTTCAGAATTGGGGTAATAAGCTAAGGACGACAGGCGGTGGGTCTCGTTTGGAGATCGAAATTAAAGTTGCTTTTGGGGATTTAAAATAATATAAAAATATTTGGTCAACTCTTCACTCTCTCTCCTCCTCATACCGTTCAGCCCCCCCGTTCACTTCTTATCTTCAATCGAAAAAAAAAACCGCTCGACATCGGCGGAACCCTAGGTCGCGCCGCCACTCGCGCTGGCCGCCCCCCACCTCCGATCAGGCGCGCAAACCCCCCTCCTCCTCGACGCTGAAAACCGCGCCCCCTTTCTCTTCCCTCCTCCTCCCGCTCCCTCTTCCTCCCTCCTCTGCTGTGTTGAACCGCCGCCACCTAGCCATAGCCGCGCCGCCGACCATAAGGACACCCTCCCCACCACCCGCGCCGCCTCCAACACCCCTAACTCCGGCCATAAATTTCCCCCCTCTTCATAAAGATACAATTTTTATAATTTTAAATTCTTGTTTAACCTCGCCGCGCCTAGCCGAGCCTCCTTCGCCACTCGACACCGCTTGTAAGCTTTTACTTTTATTTTTATTCATGTATTTGGAATAAAAATGTGGTTTTTATCTACATATGGCGTTGAATTAAAAGTATGATTTTATCCTAGGAAAGATTTGACTTTTAATATGATCAAGATGTGATTTTTAACTTAGAAAATTTAAGATTTTTAGTTAGGTAAAGGTGATATTTTAATATAATGAAAGGCGATATTTTTATATAATGAAAGGCGATGTTTTTATATTATGAAGGCGAGATTTTTAATCATAGAAAGGCGAGATTTTTATATATGAAAATAATAATATTATTATGAAGTTAGCGTGATAAAAATATGATCTTTATTATATGAACACCGTTATAAAAATAGAATTTTTATCTATATAGTAGCGTTATAAAAATATGATTTTTATATACTAGAAAATATAAAAATGTGATTTTTATATGAGTGGCGATATAAAAATATAATCTTTATTAGAAGAAGAGCGATATAAAAATATAATTTTTATTATGAAGTTAGCGCTTTAAAAATATGATTTTTATATACTAGAGAATATAAAAATGTGATTTTTATATATGTAGTGGCTACGGACAATGAAATTGACAAAAGGCGAGCACGGCGAAGATTTTCTACACATGAAGAGTCGCGGTGAATTGGTTTAGCTAATCGGTGAGAACTCCTCACTTTTAATTTGTTTTCTAGTTGAAATATATACTAGGATGCAGACGGTGCTTAGCAGCACCCGACACCCGTCGTCCACAGACCATGGATGTCTTGTTTGTTTGATTGATGTGTTGTGAAAAATGATTGTGTGTAGAGGATTGAATAAATATTTTATAGTTAAAAATATAATTTTTAACGTGTATATAAAATAAATATTTATAAACAAATCGGACGATTTGTTTATATACACTGATTTGACTGATATCGATTGGGACGATAAATTTTACACATCGCCCAACTACACAAATAAAATCTGTGTTTGTTGATTTGAAACCCCACGCGGGTATTGGGATGATATTTGATGTACACTAATCCAGATTATTTAGTTGTATGTCAATCGATGGGTTGACAGACTGTGTAAGCATTAATTATTTATATTTAATGCTTATGCAGTTGTGTGGTGCACTCTGGATGATGGTTGATTATTTATCGTTGCTATTGTATACATGTGTTGTATGAAATCCATATAATTAACATTATATGGTAATTGATTGGGCCTCATTCCAATTTGGAAAATAAGGAATATTATAAAAGAAAATTCATGTGTTGAATAGAATAAAAATTCATGTGTTGAATAGAATAAATAGTCATGTGTTGACGATACTCATGTGTTGAGAATATTCATGTGTTGAAACTTATCATGTGTTGAACGAAATATTTTAACAATAAAATTTACATCTTTATCATATATAAAATTAGAAACTATTTGGAAACTAGATAAATTGAGTGGTTTCCTGGGTATTGATCTGATGTTGGTTTCGGCCTTCGGGGTTAATACTTAGAGAATCGTTCTCTTACTAACTTACGGTTGGAGTCTGATTAAGAATTAAACGATAGAAATCATAATTTTACAAAATATATTAAATAACAAAAATAGTCATGTGTTGACAATACTCATGTGTTGAGAATATTCATGGGTTGAAAAAAATATATTCATGTGTTGAATAAAAATATATATTCAGGTGTTGAAGAAAATATTCATTTGTTGAATAGAATAACGAAGTTATTGAAATATATAAAGCCGTATTGGTTAGATATGCGCCATTTTGACGCGAACGATATTTATATCGATTATATTCATTTTTATAATGATTATAGAAAAGGAAGTGATTTCAAAATATAACATTTTGAAAATATTATCATTTGTATATCGATGATGTGGAATATTCAATTTTGTTTCGAAATTGAATATGAAGTTGAAATCGTTTCGAAAACAAATTTAAAACGATTTATAAAATACGTTTTAAAAGAAAATCGACGAAACATATATAATATATATATATTATATATATAATGGCCGGAATAGAATGCGCCGCGCTGCGGTAGTTCGCGAATTTCGAACATTGGCTTCGAATGGACGTTACGGGAGATCCGACTGTCGGATTCTCTTAAAACCGGAACCGTTGGGTTCGTATCGAAAAGAGCTTTCTAACGAATATTAGAGATTTGAAATCTAACGGTTGGATTTAGAATTATGTCCAAATCAAATTTGGAAAAGGTCGTTGTATGTGCAGTTCGATGGCCGTTGATGGAAATCGACTTACGGGCCTTGATAAAATTATTAAAAATAGTAATAATTTGTGTAAAATCATAAGAAATGATTTGTGAAGAATTGGGATGAAAATTTCTAAATTTGAAAAGATAAAAATAGATTTTTATCGAAATGAACTAGTTCTAAACTAGAATTATAATTCCATTTATTTTTTGAATTAAATAAAGTGGATTTGAAATGGTTTTAAAAGTAACCAGAATTTCTAATAATTGAATAATGGATTTGAATCGAAATTGTCTTTGGAATATTTCGATGTTGGATTTCGTGATTATACAGATATTGTTATGGAAATTTGAAAGATATATTTTTATTTTTATTTCCAATACGATATTTGTTGGTCGTAGAATTTGATATTGAATATAAGCCGATATATTTTCTATTCAGAGCCTTGTATTTTATATCAAATAGGATTTGGGTTTGTCGTGAATGGTGTTTTCATCAACACTATTCTTAGACCCAACGGAGTTAAGAAAATCAGAAACTAACTGAAGATTAGTTAAGTTGAATGGTTTCCTGGGTATTGATCTGATGTTGGTTTGGGCCTTCGGGGTTATTACTTAGGGAATTGTTCACTTGCTAATTTACGGTTAAAGGCTGATGGAATAGAATATTATTTTGGGTTTATCATGATCCGTGTTTTAAATGACATTGGTTCTTTAACCCAGTTAAAGACAGGATATGATTTCCCAAGTTAAACAATCATTGATATTGATTTTTGGGAAGATTAAAACCAAGTGGAGTTTTAATAAATCTTTAATTAGATTGAAATGATCGAGAATGAAGTATCACCAGTTTTGCTCCAGGCGATAGTTAAATCTTTAATTAGATTTGAACGTGAAATGGTAATTGAATTTACCGATAACACCGTGGTGTTAGATATGAAGTATTACCAGTTTTACTTCATGGGATGAATAGGTTGGGGTTGGGAAAATTTACAAGTGATTACTTCGGTAAGGTTCGTTAATCCCGACTAGTTTGGATAAACCATAATTTGGTTTGAATTTATATTCAAAAGAAGATTAAAGAATAAATTTAAGGAATTTATCTTTGATAAAATTAATGGGAACCTCTCCCTAAGAATGTGAAATTTAGCAACTAACTGAAGATTAGTTAAGATGAATGGTTTCCTGGGTATTGATCTGATGTTGGTTTCGGCCTTCAGGGTTAATATTTGGGGAATTGTTCTCTTACTAATTTATGGTTAGTGACTGATGAATTGGAATGAGGCGTATGTTGTGTTTGTGTAACACTTGTTTATTATATACGCGAGTTATTCAGAAAGACTGGGTTTATCCCATTCTGAATAACTGATTCGACGTGGTGTCGAGGATGAAGACGGTGGTTGAAGACCAGAGGTCTTCACATCGTTTGGGTGATTACTAATGATCTTGATTGGGATGTACACCCAAGAGGAGGGAATCAGTTGGTGATCGTCCAGACATACTTGGAGATCGATGGATATGCGAGGTACAAGGTGCCTCCGGTTTCGTTCAGACCCAGAACGAACTTGTAAATGGACTGTGTGTCTGACATTGGATTTTATTCTGTGTGATTGGTTCCTATTAAATATATATCTGTTTGGCGACGGAGAATTTATTCTCTTGCTTAACGCCCTTCTCTGAGACGTACAAGCTCAGGGATTATATATTGATGGATATCAATCGCATGGAGTGAATTGCCTATGTGGCATGCCTAAGTGGCAAATAATCAAGGCTTTTGTTGAAAAGCAAAGTCTTGTGGTTGATGATCAAAGCACCGCCTGCGTGGCATATCTTTGTGTAACGTTGATTCGCGAGCCTCATACCCCGGTTGTGAACCAGAAACGGGAGAGGACATCAGGGAGGACATGCGTTTCCTTCTAGCTAGGGTGGTGTCAGTGACCTACCAGCCCTGACATTTATATTATTTTCACCTGTGTGGTTGTTGGATTGCGAGGCGCCTCGGATATATCGGTGACTGTGTAGAGCCGATGGAGTCATTTGGCTCATTTACACCCCAAAGAGTGGGGAAACGCAGTGTTCAGGCATAATAATCCACATCGGTGGACCGACCATGACGATCCATGGGGCAGTTACGGTTGTTCCTGAGGCTCGGGCTAGAGAGTCTCGAATCGATAGAGGACTATCTTTTTCCTCGGTTCACAGATGGAAACCCAACTTCCAATACGTGACATTTGCAGTTTTGATTGTAGAGCCTAGTATGGCGACATGATATATGGTACCCATGCCGTCTATGATTGATATTTATGATTGAAATTGTTCTGACACTATACATTTATAATAGTATCAAATGATTTGTTTTTAATGTACCAAGCATGTTTGGCTATTATAAGGGAAAACCCTATCCTCCAGCTTGTGTTGCATTGTGTGATGGGACCTGGGTCTTATAATAGCTTCATTTTTCCAAAAAGCATTGCGCTGTTTTGTTATAAGCACCGGTATTCTTAGGAGGAAACCCGTTCTGTGTTATACGGCGTGGTCCCTTGATATATATGATTTAAAGTAAAGCTTTAAATAACTGTTTTAGTTCTCACACCAGTCACATGACTGACCTGGAGTTTATTGTTTTAACCTAAAGTCTGGGTGCCCTTATTTTGGCACGGGCGGCTAGTAGTTTTGGTTTTGCAGATTTATATCCACAGGATCCTGATTTACAGCTGGAATGATATCAGGAAAGCTCTGTATCCGTATATTCTTTTCAGTTGTGTATAGTATTAATTTTCCGCTGCAGTAATGTATTTAAATCTCTGATATTTCTCCGATGTATAATATTTATTCATACTCTGTATATTCTTGTATTCTGATGGAATTGTTGTCATTAACAATGAAATGTTCTTCTGTTTGTGTTCCGATGTGGCTTGTTCTCAAAGTATCCTCTCTTTCCTTTACGGGGAAGTTACGGGTTACTACACAATCGATGTCGACGAGATGGATGAGGATGTGCCCGATGTGCATCACTAAAAACGTCCACGGAACATGACTCCCGAAGTTAATCGAAACCAATGGATTCTGCCAGATGACGTCCATCCAGCATATCTCCCCAACATGGTCCAAAGGATAATGAGAGATATGCGGGGGGACACCAGTGACTCGTGCGAAACCCACTTAAGGCTTAACCCCTTCATTAGGATTTTGTACGAAGCCGAGTGGCCTTGATGCTTCAACATGCCACAAATGGCATTCTATGATGGCACGACTGACCCCTGCGCTTTCTTGAACCGCTATGAGTGATAGAATGACTCCACCCGAGCAACCGACGTGGTCAAATGTAAGTTCTTCCAAGTCTTCTTGTCGGGCACAGCTCTGCTTTGGTTCTCTAGCCTTCCACTACAATCTATCAACACCTTTGGTCAACTAGCCACAGAGTTGGTTAAGGAGTTCAAATGCACATTCCGACTCCGAAGAACGCCTTCACCTTTTCCAATCTTTACCAGATCCCTGCAGAATCCCTCAAGATCTACCTCGAGTGATTCAATACCGCACGCCGAGGTCGATGATACTGAACCTTGCATCGTACTCTTTCAGTTTGCAAAATGTGTCCTTCCTATCTTCGAATTTGGAGCCTGGATTAGCAGAAAACCTAAGACCCTGTAGGCTTTCTACGAAAAGGATGACCAATTCCTGTGCCAAGAAGAAACAAGGTGTAGTTGAGCTTTTTGGGGTAACCACTCTACAACCTACATGCTGGCACCGTCAACGACGGTGTCAAAGGAAAGCAGGTTGGAGAATCCTCTGACAAGGGTAAAGGACAACCCCTTACAAGCCAAAACCGAACGGCGGTAAAACGAGTGGCCACTACAACAACCGAGCTCCCATAGATCCTATGAAGCATGACCACTATCTGAATTACAGGAATTACACTCCGTGGAATCGAGATATGGAGACAATCTACTTAGAAACGTGTAATACTCTACAGTACAAAAAGTCCAACATAAGGGAGTCCACCGACCGTGAGAAAAACTCTGGCAAATACTGTAGATTCCACGACATGTATGGGCATAATACTAACGACTGTCGCCACCTCAAGGATGCGATTGAAAAACTCATCCGTGAGAAATGACTGGAACAGTACGTTCAGGACCCCGTTCCTTCCAAAGAAGCTATGGGCCCTCCAACACCCGCACTTCCAGCGCTTACAAATACGGCCCCAGGGCCGTCCAACCAAGGGTCACATGGCATCATGATCAATACTACATGTGGTGGACCTCACCCTACAGACGATAGCATCCGTAAGATGGAGGAGTATGCCAACTCTATAAAGCATGTCGGCTTTGAAGCTTGCTCTACTCTGTACGAGGTCATCCATACCAAACTCTAGAAGACAATGCGGGACGATATTGTCTTCCATGAGAGAGAATTCACGGGAAACAAAATCCCAACCATTGGTCGTCTCGTCATCTCTGCCTAGACTGGATCACCTTTCGTCCGAAGAATACTTATCATCTCAGGAAGCTCGGTCAACATCATCTACAAGGTGGCCTATGACCAAATGAAACTTAAGGCCAAAGACTTGAAACCCTGCCATGCCACGATCCACGGCTTCAACGGATCTTCCAATCACCCAGTTGGCATGGTCGACCTCCCCATGGAACTCGGAGAAAGGGATCGAAGCCGAGTCTGAATCCTCGCCTTCGTGGTCATCGATGTCATCTCTCCATACAACGTCTTTTTTGGACATCCCTTCATTGTAGAGTTTTGAGTCTGCATTTCACCATGGTCCCTTCTAAAGAATTTCCAGACAAAAAATGGGGTCGACGCCGTTAAAGGCGAGCAAGCAGCAACTAGAGATTGCTACCTCATAGA
Source organism: Allium sativum (assembly GCA_030737875.1). Lineage (NCBI taxonomy): Eukaryota > Viridiplantae > Streptophyta > Magnoliopsida > Asparagales > Amaryllidaceae > Allium > Allium sativum. The sequence goes on along the minus strand of CM060909.1, from coordinate 191,767,403 downwards.
ATGGAAGAACACGCGCAATTGGGACAAAGGCATGACCATGTCGTCACCTTTTTGCGCCAAGACCGTCTCTGCATAGCAATCATAGGCGTTTGAATCCTGGCTCAGGTGCCACTGCCGTCTTTTCAACGATCTCAATCCAAGGGAGGGCGAAGAGCCCAATTTCGAGAGGGCTATCCCGGTAGAACCAATGGTGGATGTTCCGATCAGCCCCGACGACCCCGATAAAGGTCTTGAAAGTTGGATCGCAACTCTACCCCACAATAAAGGAAGAGCTTGTGGAATTCTTAAGGGCCAACCTCGACGTGTTCTCTTGGAACTACTCTGATATGTGTGACATCGATCCAAGAATTGCTTGTCACAGGCTCGCTATAAATCCTTACAACTCCTGGTCAAACAGAAACATCGAATCTTGGGAATCGAAAGATCGACTGCACTCAAAGATGAGGTGGATAGGCTACTCAATAACGATTTTATCCGAGAGGCCTTCTACCCTGAATGGGACTCCAATCCAGTCCTGTTCAAGAAAGAAAATGGCAAGGAAAACGTGTGTTGACTTCTCCAACTTGAACAAGGCATGCCCTAAAGATAGCTTCCCACTCCCGAAGATCGACCAGCTCGTTGTTTCAACCGCCGGCTACCATATCTTGTCCTTCATGGATGCTTAATTAGGCTACAATCAGATTCCGATGTACCTTCCGTACTTTGATCATAATTCTTTTATAATCGACCTCGGGCTCTACTGATATCTCGTCATACCTTTCAGCCTTAAGAAAGGTGGAGCTACCTACCAACGACGGGTCAACCTCATGTTCAAGGACCAGATTAGGAGATCCATGGAGGTATACATGGATGATATGCTCTTGAAAACAAGGTTATCGAATGACGACGTCCGGGACCTCCCTGAAATGTTCGGTGTCCTCCGCTAATAGGACATGTAACTTAATCCCTTGAAATGCTCTTTTGGCGTTGCGTCGGGACAATTCTTGGATTTTATTGTCAATTCGCGAGGCATCGAAGCCAATCCAAATAAGATTAAAGCTATCCGGGACATCCAAGCTCCTCAGAGCATCAAAGATGTTCAAAGTTTAAACGGGAAGGTCGCCGCCCTAAGTCGATTCATCTCAAAGGCTATTGACAAATGCATTACCTTTTTTGAATTGCTCAGAAAGGAGAAGCGCAACTTCACATGGACCGGAGTGCGTTGCCGCATTCCATGACCTCCTGAATCACTTAGAGCGACCAACTATCTTGTTCAAACCCATGGATCGCAAGGACTTACATGTTTATTTGGCAGTTTCCATGAAGGCAATTAGCTCAGTGCTCGTGTGCGTTGAAGACCGAGTCCAATGACCCGTTTACTACATCAGCAAAAGATTAGCGGGGACAGAAAATAAATACCCAAAGATTGAAAAGCTAGCCTACTACTTGTTGATCTCTTCCTGGAAGCTACAACTCTACTTTCAGTCCCAACTGATCAAAGTCTTCACTTAGCAGTCGCTATGACAGGTCCTACAACGACGCAAGGCGTCTGGGCGACTTCTTAAGTGGAACATAGAACTAAGCCAGCTTGAGATCACATTTATTCCTCGTGGAGCCGTCCTCGGGCAAGCCTTCGCCGATTTCATAGCGGAGTTCACCATTTTGGAAAAGCCTCCTCCGGAAGACAACGAAACTCCAGATATTCAATGGAAATTGTTCGTGGATGTATCCTCCAACAATCAATGTTCTGGCGCCATAATTTTGCTCATCACCCCTAAGCAACGCTCGATATGTTATGCCTTGAAGCTTCACTTTCCCGCTACCAACAATGATGCAGAATATGAAGACTTTATTGCAGGACTCATAATTGCGATCGAACTTAGCATCGAGACTATCCAAATCTACTCCAACTTGCAGCTCATCGTACACCATGTGCAGGGAGAGTATCAAGCCAAGGGGGCACGACTCACCCCTACCTCGCTCGGATTTGTGAACAACTCACCAACTTCGGCTACTACATCATCACGCATATTGCCTGAGGACAAAATGAGAAAGCTGATTCATTAGCCAAACTAGCGAGCTCCAGGGATGCACGACTTATGGGACTTGACCCAGTCAAAGTACTTGAATCTTTGAGCATCGATCAGATGCGGACTTATTCGGTAGAGACAAGGAGAATGGACCCGATCCCGAATCTTGGATGACACCAATCAGAAACTACTTGCATCATGGAATCCTCCGAGAGTGCTACAATGACAAGCGAGCACTCACCCGCAGATCATCTCGCTACATTATCCTAGAGAGGTTTCTCTGTTCCATTACTCCGGTGTGTAGCCCACAACGACGCCGACCGCATGTTGCTAGATATACATAAAGGTGAATGCTGTGACCACACTGGGGGGGGGGGGGCTCTGGCAAAGAAAGTTCTCAAATATGGTTATTTCTGGCCGACGCTCGATCAAGATGCCGTGGACTAGGCCCGCAAGTGTGACAATGCTAGAAATTTTGAAAGATTCCAAGAGCCCTGACTACCGATCTTACCCAAATGGCCAGTCCTTGGTCGTTCGCCATGTAGGGGATAAATATCATCGGAACTCTTGCAATGGACAGAGGTGGGGCATGTTACGCCATCGTCGTAGTTGATTACTTCACCAAATGAGTAGAAGCCAGGGCCCTCGCTACAATCACTACCAAGAAAGTAATAAGTTTCATCGTCCACAATATTATTACCCGGTATGGAGTCCCCCATGCCATCATCTCTGACAATGGGACCTAGTTTGAGAGTGCGGAGTTCAAACTTTATATCGACTGCACAATGTCGAAAAGATATTCTTAGAAGTGACTCATTCTCAGGACAATGGGAAAGTCAAGGCCATTAATAAAGGGATCAAATCCATCATTAAGAAGCGTTTGGAAAAGCCAGAGGCTTGTGGTCAGATGAGCTCCGTCTGGTCCTATGGGCCTACCAGACCATCGATAAGTCAGTGACGGGCCATACTCCATTCGCTCTTGCCTATGGATCTGAAGTCGTCAGTCCTATTGATCTAATGTTTCAATCTCTCGAGTTACTTATTATGATCTGAAGACCAACCCAGACTTACTCTTAGAGTCACTCGACTTGCTCGAGGAAAAAAGGAATGAAGGTGAACTTATAGCTACCACTCAGCGCCAACGAGTTGCTTGACACTTCAGTTCTAAAGTCCGCCTCAAGGAACTCAATATCGGCGACCTCGTCCTGAAACGGATCTTTCACACATCGATTGGCTTTAGTCCTCGCTGGGAGGGTCTGTATGTTATACAACGGAGGCTTAGAGATGGAACCTTCAAGCTAGCGACCAACGTTGGCGATGGACTCCCGAGGGCATGGAACAGTGAACATATTTGCCACTACTTCACAAAACTTAGTGTACAAATTTTCCGCTTTCCAACAATGTTTTGTTTTCTTTAAATTCAAGGCATTGTAAAGGTCGTTACTGCCAAAGTTATTAGTAAAGATGGTGTTCAGTTCTTTTTCCTCTTAATGTGTTTACTTTCTGCATGATATGTTTGATTGATTATCATAACTAGATTGCACGAACAAATACACAACATCGGATCGGCACCCCAAGCACGGGAGACGGTACCGTCACTCGAGTCTCGAATCAACGATGATATCGAGTATAAATAATGCCACTCGATTCTCGAATCAATGACGATACCGAGTATAAATACTGCCACTCAAGTCTCGAATCAACGACGAGACTGAGAATAAATAACGCCACTTGAGTCTCGAATCAACGATGAGACCGAGTATAAATAATGCCACTCGAGTGTCGAATCAACGATGAGACCGAGTATAAATAACACCACTCGAGTCTCGAATCAATTACGAGGCCGAGTATAAATAACACCACTCGAATCTCGAATCAACGATGAAACCGAGTGTAAATCATTTTGTTCCCAAGTCTTCGGATTTGGGGGCAGCCCATCAACTAAGCAAGTGTGACACCGACCACTCTTGCGGCTCCAATCGACCCACCGGGTCTAGATCCGGGTACCATTTGGCGAATTAATGACGCCCTCGAACTCTAACCCGAATGAAACGATGGGAGAGCGTAAAGGACGAATTCACGACGTCCATGCCATCTCATGACTTAGGACCAACGGCCTCCAAGAGGTCCAAGAGAGAGGGCACCGAACCTGGAATCCACGCGACTAGGGACTCCTGACCATAGGAAAACCCGAGAGCGGAGCCAACACACAACCTCCGCGTGACCATTTTATAATCATCTAATTTCATACAATATTCATCGAATTCCAATTTATAATCATCTAATTTACACCGCTGACCATCATATACAATACACAAATATCAACTAATATACAATATTCATTGAATTCCAATTTATAATCATCTAAATTCATAACGTAGGATTTTAATCATATTCCTAATCATCTATTTTTATCATCTAATTACAGTAAATCAATATATTCATACACACAAACATCAAAATTGAATAAAATAGAAACGAAGAAAAAACAGGTCATGGAAAAAATGTCGGATCTGAGCATCTCGACTTTACACCGCTGACCATTTCTCATTTCTCTCTTCTATCTCCATTCGTGATGACTCGAAAACACCGCTTCATGCCCCTTTTCCTCAATCGTAATCTCTCTGTTGGCGAGGGGAGTAGTGCTGAGCGAAGATCCGCTAATCATCCTGTTCCAGTTCCCACCACAGAGGAATTTCCGGTTCTGTTGTATTCCATGGTTATTTCTGCTGATGTCAACGTTAATAATGTAAGTAACCCTAACTCGATGCTTGGTGGATCTGCCATTAGTGGTGGCTCAGTTGTTGTGCCATTGAGTAGTTCGTTTATTGGCAAAAATAATATCGTTGATGGCTCAAAGGGTAGTACGGTTAAGTTAAGAGAACTCAAGGACTCGGAATATCGTGTGAAGGATGCAGCTATCCTTATTGGCAGTGACGTCCCTGTTTTTTCATCACACCTAGAATTTGCTTGTCGAAATGTCAATGAAAGTCCGTTGCTACCTGAGCTCCCCTCTAAATCATGGACGTCACTTTTCTCCTCCTTGCTGGTTAATGCAGGAGCTTATTGCCCAGTGGATTATGAACCTATATGATATAGTAGTCAATGGTGTATCTCAATTATTTCCTGGATTATTGGAAGTCAGTGCTAGCTTTTGGTCGGGGTATGTTGTGGGGTTTTTTCTGGATCCGTTGCAGTGCATTTATGATCCAAAATCCCTATGCAAGAGAATTTGGAAGCTTAGGGGAGATATTAAGGTAATCTACCTTGATTCTATGTACTACTTCAAATTTTCGTCCTCTGAAGACCGCCTTCTAGTATTACAACCCGAACCATCTTTTATAGAAAGAAAACCTCTTACTGTATCTACATGGTCTCCTACCATTTCCAATGCCAGAGAACAAGTGTTATCAATCCCAGTTTGGACTTACTTCTCACAAATCCCGTCAATTCTTCAATCGTTAATTGGTCTGAACTGGAATGCTTGCCACATTGGTAAATTGAGATGCTTCGATTACAGTACCACTGCTCGTACTAAATTAGTTTATGCCTTTCCCCAACAAGACACTTCCCTCTTCGATTAAGGTTCAGCTTGCTCCTGGTGTTATTGCTGATGTTAGAGTGTGATACAGATAGGCACCTGATATATGTACCTCTTGCCATTCCTTCGGTCACTTTACCTCCACTTGTAAGCAACCACTTTCTGTCCTCCTTTCTGATACGGTTCCGCTTCCTAAGCGTCCTACCTGTCGTTGGGTTCGTAAGGCTGCTCAGCCTGTCTTAGTGACTTCACCTCAACTACTCCTCCTGGTGCTCCATCTGATCCCCCTCCTGTTCCGCCTCCACCTCTATAGTTCCACCATTACCTAATCTTGATTACAGATGCCTCTCCTGAACCTCTTGTTGCCCTCAATTGATCCTCCTGCCTCTGATCTTATACTCATTCCACCTTTGGATACTACGGCCACCACTGACGACATTGTTGAACCCGAGCCATATGTGTGTCTGGAAGACAACCCTTTTTGAGCGCTCCTGGGTCCACAGCCCTTTTGACTTTCGATACTTCTCAGACAAGAGATCTTACATGCGGTTTGTTTCTAGTGATATTAATGAACATCGTATGCATCACTGCCAAATTTTAGATAGTGACTTTTATCTTGCTATTGATGAGCCGCTGGTAGACTTGAATAGAACTGTTCTTGATGATCCATCCCGGGATAGATCCCACTGGTATACTACTGATTCCAGATTCTGTGTTGCTAACCTTGCTCCTGGGTTTGCTGCCTTCATTGCCCAAGTTGTTCTTCCTTTTGATCTACTGGCCTCTCCCTCTCAAGGAATGCTTTTGTATTGTACCTGGCTCAGATTGTTGACATGCATTTTGTTCTTTCTTTTTCTTTTTCTTTTTTCTTTTTTGTGCTTCCTCTGGTTGAAGCAATAGTTTTCCATATATTCCCTAGCAGTGTGGTTCTCCACATGATGGCTCTGTACTTTGCACTTTTATTGCTTCAATAGAAAAGGTCGGGGCCTTTTAATCCTGTCAGGCATGCAAAAAAAAAAAAATTAAAATTAAAATTTATGCCTAATTAATTAAACAACAAATTGAAGAAGAAGGACTAGGGAGGCAGTCGAAGACGAGCGGCCATGAACGACGGCAGCGGAGGGCAGTCCCGGTTTGGGGGGGGGGGGGAATGGGAAATGGTTCTTGGTGCGAAGGGGAGAAAAATCGAATGAATTTTTGACTGTAGGATTTTTGGATTATGCCTGGTTTAGATACGACTAGCGTCGACCACTTTTGGTCTTGATTTTAAGCTTTCCTAGCGGTGATAAAAGTAGCAAATCTATAATATAATATACGGTATCAAGTATTAAACCTTCAAACTTCAAAGGAATGATCACTACATTTACAAACACATTTCTTGAGGATGTAAACCGAAACAATGATATATACAAGTGTATTGGCTTTGTAAATATTATAGAAAGATGTAAACGGAAACAATGTATTATGAACTGAATTCAGAAAATCAATACAAACTATTTTTCATTTTCAAATTCACTTACAAATATAATTTAAAATTCAAAGCTTAATCAAATTCTTTCTTAACACATGCAAAATTAATTTGACCATTTTGAGTAAAATGAATATTATTGAGCTTCTGATGCTGAATACGGAAAGTAGAGTACCTACTCTAGAAAAATATTTGGTACATTAATCCAGTACAATATAAAAATAGTTAACGCTATGTTATTAAAAGACAGATTTATGTATGTCTGTTTATTATGTGATGATACAAATGTTTGACGGTTTGCTTTGGATGAGATTTTTCAACTAAAGCGCATCAAATATTTTCCCATTGAAGGCACGTGACTAAACAAAATGGATATAACAAGCAGCACAGCTTATACCTAAGTAATGCTATAAAAACACTACAACCAACCTCCAAAAAAGAACAAAATATAAGAAGAAAAAAAGTTTTTTTCTCACCCAAATGGAGAAATCACCAAGCTCTGATGCAAGCTTGGCTAAGGGGCCATGGTCAAAAGGAGAAGACGTGATACTAAAGAGTTATATAGAATGAAATGGAGCTAGAAACTGGAAAGAGTTGCCTACTCTAGCAGGGTTAAAAAGATGTGGAAAAAGCTGCAGACTAAGATGGTTTAACCATTTGCAGCCTGGTATAAAGAGAGGGAATTTTTCTGAGGAAGAGGAAAATCTCATTGTAGATCTCCACAAAGATCTTGGGAACAAGTAATCCTTCATCCATATTTTTCCTTGGTTATGTTTTTATATTTTGTTAAGTTGAAATAAGTTTTATTCTTATATATGAGCATTTTTGAGTCATATTCATCAACTCATTTGTTTATTTATCATTTTCATACTCATCATAATTTGAACTGGGCCAATGTTTAACCGACGAATAGGTTTTAAATTTGATAATGGTTTATTTTCATGAAGGTGGTCCATAATTGCTGGTCACCTGGAGGGCAGAACAGACAATGAAATAAAGAACTACTGGAACACAACGATCAAAAAGAAACTTTTAAAGAAGGGTATAGATCCAGTAACACATCAACAAATGGCCAATTTTAACGTACTTCCAAATTTCCCAAATCTCCTTGCAGCTGCTTCAAATCTGAATGATACAGCACCAAACCTTTTGAGTACTAATGATGCTTTTCATCAGATTACACCTAATGTGCAACTCCTTCAAACTCATATAAATAGCATCATCAATAGCTCCGTTATTCAAAACATGGAGGCAATGAGGACTCTACTGCAATCACTCATTGCTTCTCAAAATTCTATTTTGAGTAGACTTGGTATGAACAATACCAGTGTCGGTACCTTCTATTTTAGTCCGGCAGCTGTAAATGCTATGCCTTATGTTCAGAGTACTGCAAATACAACTCCTCCTTTGCAAATGCCATCTCCCATTGCTGCTGATCATAACAGCCTGAATCAGACAACTTTCAGCTATCCTGTTTCTAGTACGAACGTTTTTGGCTTGCCGGGTAATTCATCTATGAATCATGGTGGATATAACTCCAGTGGATTTGGTATGAACAATTGTGGTGTTGATGGCAGTACTAATAATGTTAATGACACTGCTACCACTTCCAATTTTAGCTCCCCAAATACGATGTTTATGCAGCCAAGTACAAATGCAGAGCCCCCTTCTTTTCAAATAACATCTCCACAGAATATATCCCAAGCATGGGATGAGGAAAATGTCACAAATACATATTTTTATGGTGAAGAGTTTGACTGCGAAGAATTCCTAAGAGTAAATATTCATATTCTTGTTGTTCATTGTCATTTTTCTGTCAATAAAAAGAAAATCTTATTTGTTGATATTCGTTCTTTCTTCTGTAGGCTTGCAGTGACACGAATATTTGACAGATTGGGATCTACTGATGAAGTAGAAAAGAGTCGTTAATATCTTCATTTTCTTATGATTATTATGTTCTTTCCACAGGATCGTGTTTGGTCTATATTAAGTGTGTAGCGTGTATTATATATGCATTGTTTGTATGTATTGTCTATGTAGTGTGTAACGTGGGTATATACTATGAAGTGTGTAGTGTGTAATTTTCTTTTTAAGAAAATAAAAAATAAACAAAGAAGTGTGTAGTGTGTAATATATGAATTGTGTGTAATATATGAAGTTCTTATATTTTGTTCTTGAAATTAATTTTACAGTAAAAATGGTGTGTTATAATGTATGTTTTGATCAGGTTCTCTTTGAATATTGTTATGGAGAACTGGGAATAAAGTAAACTTGCGGTTAGTTGGGGATCTTATTTTTTGCAAGCAAGTCATGCATTCAACCACATTAACTTATGATAAATTTTATATTGGAGCAGTACTAGTTTGCAGCGATTTGTTTAATTTGTTGCATGGTGATGTTCCTCTTCTTTTGATTTTATAATCAGAGTGGAAGGTGTAGATTAGGGTTATACAATTTACGCAGTTAAATACTGTAACGCCTACTTGAAATAAAGCAGGGTTTAAGTAAACATGAAAATACTTTATTTTAAGTTCTTGATGTTTTAAAGTGACTAAAATACGCAAGCAATAGATACTACATTTTTGCTCATGAAAAAGGGAAGATGCGTGGAATAAATTACTCGAGCGATAAACTACTGGCTGCTATCTTTTGTTTTGGTTACTTCACTTTCTGCTTTTTAAAGTTTGTGAAGATTTGGTTACCAATTTTGTTGCCAACTATGCCGTCTACTTATCACATATGTTGTCTCATAACGAAGAATAAAGGAAACCTGTGCCTCTCACAGTGAATCTACTAAATATTTCTAATGGGAATGCAGGAAAAAAAAAAAAAAAAAACATGGCATGAGTATGATGTCCCTGTCAAACCTTTTATTAGCCTCCTGTAAATCTAATATAAAATGCAATTTGTTAATGATTAAACAAATTTAAAACCATTGTACATATATGATATACGTTTAGACTTTACATTCTTGTCATTAATTTACACGTGCTTTATTCTAACTTTCTATTGTTAACCCTAGTTTTTAAAATATCGTATGGCATATATCTTTAATGAATGGAGTGAATAGTACATCTTTGCAGTGCGCGGTGAATAGTAATTAGGGTTCCAAGCTTCCAAAATAAACGCTTCGGTTACGATGAGTTAACGTAGAGTTTAGAAACTTCGGATGCAAGGATATAATATTTGAATTTCCATGCAATATCATTTAATCATAGCTAGCACTGTTTAATTGATTTAAACGATAAGAAAGACAAGGGTTTACTTGATAATGCGCGGAAGCATGTGAAGATGGCCACGATGCCTATACTTGTCAACTCTTTAAAGTATGATGTGCAGATTGCATTGCGAGTAGAGAGTCAAATATTATGGTTAACCATGCAAAGTGGAAACTCAAACTGAAAAAAGAAATTGGCTACTAATAATATTTTGAATGCTATCGGCATGTTAAAAGAACACGATTGTAAGTTCAAGAATACGCCGCAAAATAATTGGTTGTACTTTCTTCCCAAAATATAATATTTCATTTTGCAAAAAAAAAAAAAAAAAAAAAAAAAAAAAAATGATGAAAAAAAATATTAAAGAAAGGAAAAAAAAAAGTTATAAAGCTACGAAAATTGAAACACAACTTAAATTGATTCAACATTGAATGATTTACATTCAATTTGAAGATCAAATCAATTTATTGTCGAATATCTAAGATCACAAGCTTCAGATTGGTGGGGATCTAAAGCGTACAGAAATATAAAGTAAACGATCAGCCAAAAGAATCATTTGTCTTCTAGACACTTGCTATTTATGGATGTAGGTCGCCTAGAAATATCTCCAGTAAAGTCGAAGACTGAAAACGAAGTTAGAGAAGGGGACCCAACTTATGCTTGTGCAAAACCAGGGATCAGTACCGATCCTTATGGAGAGAATGGCACTGATCCCCCTAGATGTCAATCCAAGGGGACTGACCCCCCTCCAAGTTCTCTTTTACTATTGTATTCATTGTTCAGTAATGTCTTTTTTAGTTGTCTTGATGTTTCAGAGATATAATTAAAGTGATATTGGTCAAGCTTGAATATATTTTTTTGGGCAATGCAAGCTGTTTTTTAGTGGACGTACCACTTTATTATAGAAAGAAAGCAAATAGGTTCTCTGCACATGCACAAAGAAACTAAGCTGGTTTGAAGTGTCCAGTTACTATCAATAGTACAGAAATAACAAGCTTACAAAACTACACAACGTACAACAAAGTAAAACAGAAAGCACTAAACCATGTCACAGTAAAACAGATAGTCATAAAACGAACCCGTGAAAGGAGTCATAATGCGCGCAAATATCTCAAAGCAGGATGCCAAGTCTTCCACGTAGAAAGCTGCAGTCGGGCCAAAAATACGGTTTCTATCCCAAGATGAGTCCTATAGGAGAATCGAGTTATCTTCACAATTTCACCGTTATCCCATAGTTTTAAATCATTACCTTCTAGGCGATATAAAAGACGATGTCGATCATCCCCATCCCCAATAAAAGAGAAGAAGTAGTGCTCAGTATCATAATGCAGTCCAGAAGGGGCATGCACCCAAGGACGCTCCCCATCAACCCATGAGATATCAGTGTCCGGGAGAATATCAGGCAATATAGGAGCTTAAGGATCATGGGAAACAACATGATCAGGTGTAATTACTAGTGGATCAACCACTATATCAAACTTTCTACCAGTAGGAACCCACACTCGGATAGGAGGTCTAGGTAGAGGAGCCTTGACTAGGGGATTCACATTAACATCATGCCGATAAACATCAGAACAATGACCAAAGGATTTGCAAGTAGTGCAAATATCCGGCTTCCATCTATACTTCACATCCACAAGATATTCTCTATTATCAATGCTAACTTTAATCTGAGAAGGCAGTGATTTGTTCGGAGTAATCTCAATCAGAGCCCTGGCATAAACTAAGTTACTCCTAGCTACCGTATTAGCATCAAAGTACTTAAGCTTTCAAATATGAAAAGCGAGCCAATTTAGACCAAGAAGTGGTTGAAGAACAGAGGGTATGTGTGTGAACTGTGTCCATACAAGAATTGAAAGTGCCTGTTCGCGAACTCTGTCAATGGAAACACCCCAAGGGGTTACAATAAAGGGTCCACGATCAATAATTGAACTTTTTACTAGTACGGCATGTAGATATACCAATCCCCAGAACAGATTTGTGTCGATTTCTCACTTGGTGAATTCTTCAGTGATGTTATATTGAGTTTGCTTTGCCATTGTCTCATGATGTTATCTGTACTTTATGTCTAGACCTTCAAACCCATGCTATGAATGATTAACCTCGATAATCATCAAGTCCTGCTAGTAATTTGGATAACCGAAAGTGGTCGGGCATAAAGGCCCAGTAATATTTTTCCTCCAAACACTACAACAAAAATACTATATTACAACTTTAATTTACAACTGTGGGAAAAGCATAGTTGTAAGAAATGCTTTTTACAACAGTCAATTCCTTAAAGTTGTAATAAATATATTTTTACAACTTTTCATGTTGTTAGTTGTAATAGATGCCTATTACAAACTTCATGTTTATAATTTCTATATTTAGTAAATAATTATATTAATATTTATTAATAATATACTTAGGAATCAATAATATTTATTAATTATTATAAAATAATTAATATTTAATAAGTAGTAATTTATTTTTAATAGTTAATGCTTTTAATAATTGATTTTTTTTCAACGTGTCCTTCGTTATTCCCAACCCGTTCCCGTTTCCTTCCTCTTTTATCCTTCTAGCCAAACTAGTGTGTAACCCGTGCGTTGCACACGATAATTTTAAAAACAATATTTACTATTTTAATGTTAAACCGAATCTTTGTTAAGTAATATATATTATATATTTTTATGTGAAACACATAAAGTATTAATTATTATTGTTGTTTGTATGTAATTTATGTTCTTTAGCTCACACGAACATTATGTATGTATGTGTATTTGATTTTTTTTTTTAACATCGATATACATGTTGAAATTGATGTATGTTAGTAGTTTATTTGATGAATTAGCAAATATTATTTAATAGAATTTGTTTCAATAAATTAAATGTAAATTATGAACTTAGTATAATTATGTAACATAGCTGAAAGAATTGAAAAGAAATTAAAAAAAAATACAAAATTATTGTGGATTTATTGACGTTAAAAACAAATTTTATGATATAAGATATGGTAAATTCTTGATATAAATGAATCATAACTAATTTACAAATTAACTTTGTCATTATTATTGATATGCAGAGGTCATGTTATATGATTTATAATTATTTATAGTTGCATGGAAAACTACATTTTTTAATATGAAAATATATAGGAAAATTGGTGTATATTTTTAAGAGTTATTAAATACCCTTTAAGATCATTTAGATAATTATAATTTAAGATTTCATGAGTAGTTTAAATAAATGGATTAAAATATAAAATAGCACAAATAATTAAGGAGGTCTAGCAAATAATCATAGGAATGTTAATATACAGGCATTTAAAACGGAAATTGTTTTCTTCAATTTATGACAAATTTATTGAGATAAGTGTATAAAATATTAAATTTTTTATTATTGTTTACATATATTATTTAAATTATTTGACTTATTTAACTTATATATTTGGAAGAAAAACTAATTTTTCTATTTTTGTTGATATGAACATGATATACATTTTAAAGCATCACATTTAGCGTTAATTAGATGAATTAACAACAATTTATAGATTGAATTCATTTGTAATTAAATTTAAAACCACATGATTAATTTAAACATATTGATCTTAATATATAATGTTAAGTGATTTTATGCATTGTTTTGTAAATAACTGAATAAATTTTAAAATGTAGGCATTTCACATTAATTTTATAATGCAACACATGTTAAATATATTTATGTAAATGAGTTAAATTATGAAGTTGTGATTGTTATTTATGTATATAATTTATGTTATGTGATAAACATGTTTATATATTTTATTTTATTTTATTGTTGTTAATATGAATATGGTCAATATTAATGTGATTTATTAGGAGAATTAATGAATAATAATTTGCTAAAGTTATTTAAATAAATTTAATATTATGTACTTAATTGTGAAGTATATATGGTACTAAATGTAAAATATTAGAAAAGAATTGAGAGACTCAGATGATTAAAGAAAATTTGAAGTGTAAGTAGTTTATAGCCAAAAAAAACACAAATGTGTCATTTTTTTAGTATTTAAAAGAAATATTAGTTAATTAAATTTACTTAAATTATCTAATTTTTTTAATAATTTTAAATGTGTGTAACCCATGCGTTGCACACGATAATATTATAAAAAATAGTATTTATTATTTTAATGTTAAAAAGAGAACTTTGTTATGCAATATATGATAAAGTATGAAGTTGAATACATAAACTATTAATTAAAATTATTATTATTTGTGTATTTATGCTCTATAGCTTACGTAAACAATATGTATGTATATGTATTTGAGAGTTTTTTAATTCGTTTTTGTTAATATAGATATATATGTTGAAATTGATGTATGTTAGTACTATATTCGATGAATTAGCAAATATTATTTAGCATAATTTGTTTAAATAAATTAAATGTAAAATTACGAATATAGTTTAACTATATAGCATAGCAAAAAAATAGATTTTTTTTAATATTTAAAGATTTATTAACATGGGTGCATGTAATTTGCATGTAATTGATACTAATCCTATAACAATACAGCATATATCTGATACAAATTTTGTTGAATACAAACTTCATATCAAACATTAAACATGAGTGCATAGCCCATAATTTCATATATATTTCAAGAGGCCAGTACATACTCCTAAACGGACAAAATGAACTAAAGATACAATAACATGTCAACATATCTGTTGTGCAAGGTACAACAAAATATCTCCCAAAAATCCTGGTGAGGCTGCAAAACATAATAAGCTTAAATTTTCTAATCCATTCAGTGCTCATAAAGAAGATCAAAGAGAAGTTTCAGCGGCGCTCGGTTCAGAACTTCTCAGGTGGTGCCCATGATCCTGAAGGTGTAACATATGAAGGAACCTTCTCAGATATTTCCGAATACATCCCATATACATCGCCGTATGAGGGGAATGATGCACTTGGCCTTGCCATTTGCACCTGGCCTTGCCATTTTCATCCCATAAGCCGCACCACTTGTGTAAGATCTCCCTTCAGTATCAGGGTAGTTAAACGGGCAGCTTTTCAATCTCCCGTGCCACCCAAATCATGTTTTTATCCATTGCCCGTCCCTGTTCCAGTAGCTCAGCATTCCCTTTCTTCTCGTACTCGTAAGCAACTATTGCATGCGATAGCTCCTGCTTGATATTATGAATATCAGCTCGCACAACAGGGATTTGATTATTATCAGTCCCTGTTAACTCCAGTAATATTATATAGAAGTTGATTGGTTAGCAAATAATTTGTTTAGTTCCATTCTTACTTACAGACGAAATCTGGCATTATACGGTTAAATACAATAAGTATAAATTATTAAGCTGTTACTTTTTTATGAAAATGAAGCAGTTAATTATATATCCAAATAAATAGTTCAACGTGTAGAAGAGTGCCACGTTACCTCTTTGACTCTTTGCAGTCCGTAAAATTAGACAATATGGGAGTAAACCATA
This sequence comes from Allium sativum, assembly GCA_030737875.1. Classification (NCBI taxonomy): domain Eukaryota; kingdom Viridiplantae; phylum Streptophyta; class Magnoliopsida; order Asparagales; family Amaryllidaceae; genus Allium; species Allium sativum. The sequence continues at coordinate 191,751,710 of CM060909.1, read as the reverse complement.
TGAACAGTCAATATAACATCCAAATGACAGGATGCATATATTAACTTTATGAAATTGGTTTTTAATCGAACACCATCGTGTAAGTCAACTATTTTACATTTTCCTTTCGGGAAAACATATGTTTGTTGGGGATGGATAAACTTGACATTTTTTCAATCCATAAGAAAAACTTGACGAAAATCAAGTATACATGCATTTAATTATAACCTTAAAACCGCTTTTAAAAGGAAACTTTTGAAGCCTAACCTTTAAAACTTCTGAACCTGTGGATCATAAATTGTTGGTTCTTCCAGTGAAGTACAACTGAATATAGAGAGCGTGGAATCTTAAATATCTGAGAAGATATCATAGCCATGATGCACAACCTTTCAAGCCTGTAAAGCATAAACTTAAAGCCAATGAGTTTTTTCATTGGATTTAGTTTATCTTTTACCAAGTCTGGCAGGAATGAATCATACTTTTGTTGCCACTCAATAAAGCCTTCAGTTGAAATTTCTAACAAAATAAAAATAGTAATAGCATATGATCCTGCAGAAGATAATAATTGTGTTTTTAACTTTTTATAGTTTATCGTCTAATAGACTAATAGTATGTTAAAAGTATTAGAATGTATAATATACAGAAGATTAAATAATCCCATTCGTAATATTAATTAGTTACTATATGCACATTCAGCAACATTTACTTGAATATTTCTATAAATTCCGTCGGTTAAATGATATTTTAGTTTTTATTTGCACTAATGGTTGGTAATAAAATTACTTGGAAGAAGTAACAATCACAAATTTATTAATAATTATCGGCCAATAGTGTATTTATTTCCTACAAATGAATTAATGGCTATATTTAATAACTGTAAAGGTTTGTAGGTAACCTCAGGAAATTCCATTGCATTTGATAAACTTTGCAAAATATTTTAAACTTCATTTGTTTTAAAGAGAAGAAAATATGTTCAAGTACAACTTCCAAACCATCAGGCATCGAAGAAGACATAATATACAAAAATTAAACAACCGCTAACACTATAACTAATTTGAAACAACTATTTTGCAGATCGGTCATTAATATATAATCAATGATCATTGAGGAAGCTTGAGCTTTCAAAATATTAAACCATCTTGGCTGTAATCAAAGCTTAAAATGTCTAATCAATAGTACAGACCACTGGTTGTATACATTAACATGGATAACAATCATTTGAAAAGGACATAGGAGTACGATCCTTTAAGCAAAATCTAAAATGTTGGGATATGCGGAGATGATGGTATAATCTAGGGCATATGTCGATGAACGATGCAAAATGATGCCACATTTCATGACTAAAATTAAAAAATAGGTAAAACTAAAGTACTACCTTGAATATTAAGTACCAACGGCAAGCATGAATCATCGAACTCTAGATAGACCGGTTAAGTCTATGTTGTTGGCCTCTATCACAATATTGTCTACTTCTCAATATTAAGTCTTCGTAGTATATCGTATACGGCGTGTATCTAAAATTGGTCCATACTATTATTTGTCGATCAAATATCTTGTCAAAGGTGAAGTGGTAGCATTTTTTTTATGTTTGTGAATCAATCAAACGTTTTTCTCAAACTTATCACATGCACACACAATAGTATATTGTTGCACCATAAACATTGAACAATATTCAGCATGCAAACGTTGATCAGTTCAAACATATCATCTTATAATAAACCCAGAAAAAAAACATCAATAAATTTTTTCTTTACCATGTAGTTTATACGTTTCGTGAACTTTAATAATCTATTCGGATAGATGAGGTTAATGGTCTCTCTTATTGTCATTATAATTTAATTTATGCTTGAATATGGAAAGAATGGTAATTATTAGTTAACTTAAGATATGCAAATGGATTAAACAATGAATTGATTATAAAGGAGGAGATCATTTACTATCCAATAATTGATGCATTAACTTGGTAAGTTATTTGGTCGTAATATTTAATCGACATGCAAATCTAGCATTTTAGCTTGCTTGATTACTGCATATATAGTCAGTTCTATGCTTATATTCAAACCTATTATTATTATATATTATAATGTAAAGTAGTAGAATGTGGTTTCTAATGTTGAAACCGTCAATGAATGTGAGGTTTCATGGTATCTTGTGTCATAATAAAATTATGAGCATTGAAATGCAAACAATAATAATTGATTTAACATATCATGATACATGAACAGCTGCATTCTTAAGTAAGAGGATCAATGGTACTACATCAATTATGCTGAAGTTATCAATCGATGAGGTATGCTATGTGTTTTTTTTTACAAAAAGGGGAAATGACGTGGAAAGTGCATATAATTGAATTACTAATAGCTGTTATTGATTCGAGAGAATAGAATCAATTTTGATATTTATCCAACTGAAAATGCTATAATTTACTTTGGTTATTAGTCATCATATAGCAAAAAACAGCCAACCAATCTCACATGTCTAATTACACATTTCTCATATGAATTGCAATCTAATAATTAATTCAAAACCATAGGGTTAATTTGTCTTTAATCAATAAATATAATAAATGCAAATGAAAACACATTAGTCAGTAGACCGAGCATGAATAAATCTGGGAATGAAGATCTGATATGAGTATGATCATATATGAGCTTTGAATTTAACTTCTAATGTGGAAATGCATGTACATTATATCTTTCAATGGGCAGCGAAGTCGATATATGGAAGGAAATATAACTTTTTCTGTCATCGTTGAAATTCATGTTTGTAAACTGAAACTAAAGAGAAGTTATTACCTGGCATAAAAGATTGTAGCCCGGAGAAGAAGCTTAGTAGGAGCTGCATATGAAAGCTTCCATAACCAATTTGCTGAAGTTGATGAAAACTTACAAGCGTCATTCAAATTCATGAGATAAGTAGAAGAAGTTTCATATGTGACCATTGTTCCCTTACCTTATAACCACTATGAGGAAAAAAAATAACTCAAATTTTGCGAAAGAAACATATAGCAATGCTTTAGCAAGCTGAAATAGAGACCTTGGTTTGAACGCTACTACTTATAACAATGAAACATTTGTATATAATTTTTTGACATGCACGTCTTAAATAAAAATCATAATATTGAAAAAATACATGTCAAATTAATGTATTTTGCAACATGCATTAACATTTTTTTAGCATTGTCGAAATGAAAATTGAAACAAAAAATTGCTTTTGATTTATTTGTTCCTAAGTTCCATGTCTGGAAAATCGACTATGTAACCTAAATTTTACCTGTATGCTTCATCTTTAAGCTATTCAGGTAGACTCAAGCTGCAAAAAGGCGCAAGCCATTAGCCTTGGGCTTTTTTGCGCTTAGGCGCGCCTAAGCGCGCGCCTTGATAACTATGATGAATAATCCATCAGATTGATACACGTGCGGATGAAAAACAAACATCATTCAAATTGACAATGATCGGCATTGGTGTAGGCATCAGTTCTAAAAAGGTATAAATTTAGCTGATATGTCAAGCTCGTAAGTACTCATAGTCATATTTCATTTTTAGTCCAGTTCAAATTATTTAATAAATATTATATCTGAATATTAGTGATGACAAAATATTCATTCGAAAGCTAATCTTTTATTACCTTTAAATCTTGAATCAAAATGATATGAGCATCATTTTTTTTCTTGATGGGTAGAAGGATGGCTTCACCGCCAGGTGCAGAGATGAGATCAACTGACGTAGAAGATACTGCGTAGCTACCCAATTTGAAGGCCTTTTTTTTCCTTTGCTGCTTCAGAGTGTTGAACCCAACAACAATCAGATGAAACTCCCATTGCACCACCAGAATGAAGCCCCTGACACGACTATGCAACAGAACATTAAAGCGACTTCTAATTTTATTGTCTAGAAATACTAAACCGAATAAAATAAAATAAAAAACATGTTCTAAACCATAACCCTCGAATATTATATTATGATAAACCACTCGGATCCTACATGTGTGCATTGGATAATATATCATTGGAAAAACATAGTATCATACTAAATATTATATTATGATAAAAGACAGCAAATATGAAGCCAAACTTAAAACTTAAACATATGTTTTTTGCACCTCGGTGTTTCTATCTAAGCAGCGGTCATTAAATCATATTTGAATCCGATCTGTTTAAGTTTATTTGGGAATAGGTTTTATTTTTCCAACTTAGCTCTGTTTCTGTTTCAGCTTTTAAGTTAATCGTAGAATAACAAATTGAAGGACGCCTTGCCAAAAAAAAAAGCAAATTGAAGGAAAACTGGACAAACACATATAGAAAAGTAACATAAACAATGCAAGTTCACACACAGTTTAAAGTCGGCATAACTTAATTTATAAGAATCAATTTCTTACCAATTTATTTGGAAAGATTTGCCAAAGAGAGAACTGTGAGAATGATGCCAATCAAAGTAGCCACATAACAATGACGTAGGAAACCTTTTCATTTTAGAATAATGAAAGCATGCAAGGAACTGTATTTGCACAAAAAATGGTGGACTTACAACTCATAATAGTAAACTCACAATTAGTTGTAAATTACAATCTTGCAAACCACTAGGAAAGTTTAAAAAGTTAGTAGTGTTTCATAACTTATATTCACACGATTATGAACTATTTGGCATAACTGGTAATATGGCAGCAGCCTCATACTGTAAAATTAGTGTTCAGAACATTTAGCGTTTCTCACGTTTGACGTAAATAAGATTCATGCCAACGGTTTATGAAAGAGTATTGGCAAAAAGACAAAACTTAAAAAGCAGATGGAAGATGAAGAATGCATTTGAAGATTGCAAAAACGAAAGACAAATATAGTTCTAGTATACTAAATACAATATAATTTCCCTGGATATTTTTAATCTAATTTGAATAATTTTTCTATTTGGAAAATTCAATAGTTTAAATACTGATATGCTTAAGCAATCAACATTTTCTTTCCTCCAGTTTTGACCACCTTATAAATGGTTAATTTTATATTACTGTTAAGGGAAAACTTAAAATTAGACCTAGAGGAAATAGCAAATATTTAGAGTTAATGATGAGTTAATAAGGTGCAACAGAAGTCGAAAAATTGAAATTCTTCTCTAAGTTATAAAAATAGTAAGAATTAAGCCTACATGTGGGATTGAAGGATTTTTTTTGTAAAATAGTCATATAGGCCTATACCTAAAACCAAAGCTAGCTTATACAAAAAAAGGGGGTTATGTCTCAAGTAATAGTGAATTAAGCCTAATGGGCTGGAAAACCCATCCAGTCTACCAACTAAAATGACCTGCAAGTACAACTAAAAAAAGTGGAATACTAATATGAATATCATCATTGAATATTGTAATGTCACTGCGAAGCACAACACATGATGCGACCATTAGAGGTTTATATGCACCTCAAGCTAGGTTCGAGCAATTTACTTTTAAGGTGTAGAGCTGATAAATAACATAGCAAAAATGGAAGAAACCCTATACCATCAAGAAACTTATACGTTTATATAAACATATTAATACATTTAGGTCTATATCGTAGGTTCAAATATGAAGTTTTCCATTAGCACCTCAAAAATGTTCGCTGAAAACACAGGAAAATGATGATTAAAATAATACTAAGAAATAAATTTCCATAAATCAGTTCACATGAGAAAGAGAGAAAAAATGATACTAATTTAGTTTCCTTAATAATTTGCACTTGTCTATTATCATCGTCATCGTTATCGTTATTATTCATAATTTTGGCAGTGTATTCATTTTCAATTTCCAAGCTATTGCAGAGACACTTTGCCTCACATATTAACAATCTACATTTGTAATTCTACAAAAAGAACAAAGTGATAGTTAATAAAGGTTGATCCGAGAAAACTATTTTGATTCAGTTGTTAAAAATAGACACACGTGAAATAGATGAAGAGTTAACAATGGTTTCCAGGTACTATCTGATTTCTATATCCAATTCCTTAAATAATTTGCACTTGTCTGTTATCATCGTCATCGTTATCATTATTATTCATAATTTTGGCAGTGTATTCATTTTCAAATTCCAAGCTATTGTAGAGACACTTTGCCTCACATATTAGCAATCTACATTTGTAATTCTACAAAAAGAACAAAGTGAGAGTTAATAAAGGTTGATCCGAGAAAACTATTTCAATTCAGTTGTTAAAAATAGACGCACGTGAAATAAATGAAGAGTTAACAATGGTTTCCAGGTACTATCCGATTTCTATGTCCAATTCCTTAAAACCGTACTATGTAGTGAATATAACATATATCATATTCTATCAATGCCGAAACTAATATAAATACAAATCAACATTCAGACAAAAATATATCAGTAATGTTATATGTACAGTAAGTCTTTGCACACTGAAAATAATACTTTAAAAGAAAAAACTTATCTTTTTAAATAGTTTAACTTCTGCCAAAAAGATATAATAGTTGAAAGTAAAAACCTATAGGACTTTTTTTACAGCTCTTAATATTTGAAAACACATTATCCCATAAGAAATATATTAAAAATATTAGAGATTGAGGTTTACATCTTTCACATCTCATAGTAAAAATTATAAGTTCCCTAGTGGAAAAGGTCAGGCTCGACTAATCACTGAATTCTATCAAATAGTTGGACCATCTTTTTTCCAGTGCTAACTATATTATAATAACATATTATATTGTAATATGCACTCACCTACAAAATCCGCAGGCTACTTGACGGAATCAGGCTGAGCAAATGCGAGAAAGAGATCGGAAAAGAGTAATGGAGAAAGGCGGAGAACAACCCAGCTTCCCCTGAAGAACAACCTTCGCTTTGATGACAATCTGCGACCATCAACGATCCAACTGAGGTTTAATTTGATGCAGCCCAACTTGAAAAGGATTAGGTGAAACGTGTGTGCAAGAAGGAACTAAAACATGAGATAGATTGTGAAATTCAAGATCTCGATTTGATAAATTCAAAAATTAGGGTTAGCTATGGAAACAATAATACTTACTATCACTTTGTATCTATGATTCCGAACTTCAGAAATGAAAACCCAAAGAAGACTACTCGTAAAAAAATAGCAGTGAATAATTAGAAAGACGGAGATATCTATAGACTATTTCTTCCCGGAATGGAGAAAATAAGCCGGCTTCCTTGAAACATTAGCGAAACCAACGTAGAGAAGCAAGAATATAAAAGAATGTGACTATTCGTGCTTGTGTGAGCTTGATATTGCATATATAATAATATAATAACAGTATAGATAGATAGACATGTGATATTTTAATTCAATACAAATATCTTGAGAGTTTTAAATTAAATAGAGGAAATTGAGAGAATTAAGGAGAAAACTTGAAAAGCTCTTGCTTTACTATTATTGTTGTATTATTTTGATTTAATAAAAGTATATTCAGAGAATTCATTTTCCCCCCAAAATTCTGCATCTCGTCATCCCCATTTGAAATCATGGTTTCCGCATATCTTCTACCCAAATTGGCTGCTTATTCCATCACCACCTCCGCCAAATCGGAAGTCGTAGCCTCCATCGCCCCTCTCTAGTGACGCGACCGCTGATTGAAGCCAAGCACCGCTGTTGTCCCCTCGCCATCGCACCAAAGTTGGCGCCTTTCAGATCTTGAGGCCCTAAATCGAGCCCATCTCCTCATCACAAATCGGCATCACACTCATATTAAAGTCGGGTTCGCTTGTATCCTTAGTTGAGTTTAACCGCGCTCGCCCTTTCACCTGGAAAACCTAAATTGCTTATAGCTCGCTTTCAAATTCTCCACAGTCTCGAGTCGTCAACATCTCAAGTTCACGCTGCCTAGGCCATGTCACCGGTGAACCGCAAACCCCTGGACCATCGCCACTGTTGCACGTAAGTTTCGACTTACGATCAGCTTATTCCAAGGGTTTTAATTTCGGTAGGAGCAAAAAAAAAATAGCTTGTTTAGGGTTTGTTGTTATCGTATTGAATTACATGTTAACCCGCTGTATTGCACCCCACTGCAATGTTGCACTACAATTTTATCCCATCCACTGGTGCTGTAGATTGAGTAAATCATGTTATAGTAGATACAAAAAAACAATAGTATGATTCATACACACACTTATAATTCCTTTTGTCATCTTAGTAACGATCAGGTATGGGCACTTAGTTGGCCTATGCTCCTTGGTTTCAGTTTATAGTTAGCACCCCCTTAATGCACATGTTGCCTGCAAATTCCCCCCTCCCCCCTTGTTGTATTTTATTTTATGGAAATAAATGTACAATTACATTACTGTATACACCATGGCTTTGTCCGTGTTGATTCACACTTATAACACACATTCGTTGAGTTGTTGACATGGTGTAGTGGTTGGCTCTCATCACTATTGACTTCCTTGAAGTTCCATAATTACGTGTATATTGTTTCCTTCCATGCGGCATGAACTCTCCTCTTATAAGATTGTATGCTGTAGTGTTTTCTTTTCTTTCTCATTGCTTTTGTCAGTATTGGACCCAAACATCTCTCCTGGTACTGCACCTTGAATGTGTATATATATATTTGGTATAACAAACCACCTTGCCCACTTTGGAAACTGATATGCCACATGCAACAGTGATGTATTGAGATTGCTTAGGACCATTTGAGAGTGGCCTTGTTTATGCTTAACCGGTTTTAAAATAGGCTACGTTGAACGTGTAAGTTAACAATGGTATTTGGAGTTATTTTCCGCCCAGGTTTATTTTCTTGCATAGTTACTACCACCTTGCTTTGCATATGGTAATCATACTTGGATTAAATTGGGATAACAAAACCTGATTTTTCTTTACTAATGTCATGCCTAACTAAATCGGTACACTATTGTGATCATCTGCCTATACTTGATAACCTACATGCTGGACCTTATGATTATATATATATACACACACACATATATATATACATATACATGTATATGTATATGTATATGTATATGTATATGTATATGAATTCTTTAACATACTAATAATGATTGAATAAAAAATTGAATCAGCTGCTTAAATTTTACTTGTAGTTTCAGTTATTTATGCTTTATGAATGGATAATAAAAAATGATTTGAACTTAAACTCTTTAGGTCAAGTGCTTATTAAGAGTTTGAGATGTATTGTCATTTGAATTTCTGCGTAGAAATCACGTGTGATCAATTTCAACATGAAACCAGTGTTCACTGTTGCATTATGATTATACCTCTTCAACAGTTTAGTATAGTAATTGTCAACATCTTTGTTTGAGAATATTTTGGCAACCTTTTTTTCCCAATAGGTGTATATCTTGTATATTTCAGCTTAAGTTTGCCTAGTTAGTTGAACGGAAGGGAAAAAACTCACTGCTCAAGGAATAAAGACTGTTGATGGTAGCTACTTGATCAAAATAACACCATGACGTTGCAGGTGAAAACAAATAAGCGGTACAATACAGAAATCATTCAAACTTCTCACATACAAATGCAACATTAACAATCACCTTTTAGCTAGCCGAATAAACTAATACGACTACTCTGGTAACTATTTTAAGATGAACATATTTGCTTGGAGAGATGTAGAGAACTGCAAAAACTGGAAAGCTTGTTATACACACTTTGCTTTCAATATTGGGAGAATTTCTTTATCTTTTTTCCTAGATACATTACCAAACGTATTTTTTGTAACTTAAGCTTATGTTTGAGTCCCCAACAATGTATGCAAAAAAATTATTTTATCCATTACGTGAAAATAAAAATACGTTAAGGTGACAACACATGTGAATAAAATTGTTACTAATAACTGATACTCTAAACTCTATTAGATTAAGTTTGAGTTGTAATCAATGTTTAGAATTGCAGGCTTTATAATCTGACATTACAATTCAATGCCTGTATTTGCTTTCATATTGTATGTGTTGAGTCTGATGTGCTTTTATTAGGCAACTACAAAATAAAGTTATATGTTTGCATCTGAGATGCCTTTATTTGCTTTCATATACTTGATAGCTTTACAAACTAATATCCAGCACCTAGTATCTCATGCCTTACAAACTAAGTTACTTGAGATATCATTGCTTCAGGTTTATTTAAACCAGTATGAGGTAAGTACCAAATAATATTTACATTATATGCTGGTAACTATTTTGCTTACTTGTTAAATGGAAAGATTGCTCAATATCCCATGCTTATATCAATTGCTTTAGTATGATCTTTATTTATCTTAGAATATGCTTGTAATTCTGGTGTGATCATGTAATTCCCACACTATGTATTTGGATTTCAGGGAATTTAGCTTATTTTGTGATATTCTTTTTAAATAAATGATTGCTTCGTCTAACCATAAATTAAATTAATTTTTTAAACACTTTGTTATGATGTTCGCTTTGTTCTTATCAACAACTATTTTAATGTGGACGTGCCTTCTTATCTTATTCATAGATAATTTTAGTTAAATTAGTTTTTGTTTGTGATTGGATTGTAGGGTGTAGGTGCAGGGGATGGCGAATTGAAGAGCTTGGTCATGTTGCAGTGATGTGTTGATGGACTGGTTCTCTGCTTGTTTGGAGCTGGAGAAATATGTAGTAGGAGGTGATGAAGTTGTAAGTCAGTTTTGAGGACAATGTTTTATGCACTCGTACAGTTGGTCGATAGTTGAGACACAGATATGCAATTTTTGTGGATAACTTGTCTTTGTACTAAGTTGCTTTGTAATGGTCAAGTATGTAATAATGCGCGAAATATTTTCTAAAACTTATTGTTTGTAATACTGAAAATTTAAGTATTTTAATAAATAAGTTTGCAAATAATTGTAGTATCTGATTTGCTTATGGAGTATAGCTACATTTAGTGTATTGTTCATTTCAGTTGCAAAAGGTCTATTTTTTTTAAATGCAACTATCAATCACAACGGTGCATAACAGTTGTAGTATATATTGTTACAACGGTGCATAACTGTTGTAATAAAGTTTATTGCAACGGTGGAAAAAAGTTGTAAAATATATATATTACAACGGTGTTGTAACAGTGCAAAAATTTGTAAAAGATTTTAGTCTATTACAACTTCTTAATACACGACGGTTAGCCCACCGTTGTAAAATGTATATTACAACGGTTTTCCACCGTTGTAATAGGTCATTTTATTATAGTGAAAGTCTATCTTGTGATGAACATGACATGCTTTGAATCGAGACATGTTTTGATTGCTAGAATGGACTCCATGTCACTTTTCGCAAATGGTCGTTGTCTTTTAATTGAGTTGTCTATGTCAAGAGATGTACAATATCTGAATGAATGAAACACTTGGCCGCTTCTTGGTAGTATAAGTATGTGACAACAATTTGTTGATTATTTGCTTTGCTTGACTCCGTTGAGAGTGTAAGTTGAATTGTTAGACTTCAGCAATCTAAACTGGATTCTCCCTGGAATTCATAAGTAAACATCCAACCTTTGTCGATTCAATAAGTTAATTGATAGTCGTCGGCTCCTAAATATGCTTGAGTGCCAGAAAGAGTGGTTCAAACATACATATGTGATGTCGTGTGATACACTTGTAGTTCTTTCCTATAGGTAGTTCATGAATACACATATGTATATCAGTGTATGTAAATAAACATTTGTATACATGCATGATGACACATATACAAATGAAACGTTTGTATACATGCATGATGACACATACACAAACGCACACGTTTCTACTAGTACTATTACTACTCTTTTCTAGGGTTCCATACTGATCCCTTTGCAAGGGTCGGTACTGAGCCAATACTTAGGTGATTTTCTAAAACTTTAGGAGGGATACTAAGGGATTCCTTCGTACATAAGCCTTATTTTCCACTTTTCCTCCTTACTTTTATCTTGTACGAATTGAACCACGACCTTCACACTATCAAAAAATTCCAACACCCAAGTACGCTATGAAATCCAGTTCAGCTTTTCCATACTCTTTGTCAATCCACCTTTCACCTTCTCCAGCTCTATTGTGCCCCTTCCTTGAGTCAAATTGACTCATCCTAATATTTCTTCATAAAAAAGGTAAGGTTTTTCTCACCTTAAATTGAATGATGAGAGTGGGTTTGATACTGTAGAGATGGTGGAAGCCTTGAGGCATTAACATGGTGTTGGAGGTTAATGAAGGTGGAATATTCATTGCCTAAGATGGTTATAATGGAGGAGGAGCGGTTGAGAGAAGTGGAGAGGAAGGAAAAAGCGAGGTGGATTCAATTCGGGCTAGTGGATCGATGGAGAGAGAAGAGAGAAGAGGATTCTGATCGGCTATGTAAGAAAAAAGGTTCGTGAAGAAGGAGAGAGGAAAGATGATGGGAGAAAAGGAGAATAGGTTCGTCCCGGCTTGTCAGGGAGGTAGGGAAAAGGAGAGGGAAGGATTAGGCTAAGAGGTCGGTTCCGTCCAAAGGGTGATATGGAATTGAGTGACGTGAGCTAAAAAGAGTAGAGAAAAATCCAAGGCTGGGATTGGATATTGTTGACACACTTTTTGTTAAAAGCTGTCACATATGGTATTTCTGGATAGCGTCGCGCTCAGGCACTGAGAACATCGTCAACAAGCATGAAGTGGTTTGGTCGAAATCACATCATCAACATAAACATGCCTGAAACTCGTATTAGACGACCTCTTTTGGGTCCGAAAGTAGCAATTACGGAGCTTTGCTCCGTAACCTTTGTAGCCATCTGAATTAGCTTCAGAATGAGCTTTCGGTTGGCCCAATCGGACTTACGATTTGGAAGTTATGCCCATTTCCGTAAACACACGTAGAAGAGCAACTCTGGTTCATAAACATGGTCTCGATTCACCCTCACCACATGACACTGGCTCGCCCCCTTTGCGGTTCGCCCCCTCGGCTCGTGGTGGGCTCCTCGATCACCACTCGGCTCGTGGCACATCCCCAGACCACGACCCGACCCTCTGGCGTAGGCTTCAACACTCCAGCTCGCAAGTGGACCCGCTCGTGGTGCACATGGTGGTCACGACTCGCCATCACGACCCGACTCCTGAACCTGTAGCAGTGTGAAGATCTTGAGCTATTCTCTTAGCTATTCCTGCTCCTACTTTTCCGGATCGGGTTCCACGTACCCTATCACGAACCGGCCTCCCTATGAGCTTTCCTACAGCTATAAATACACCACTACATGGCAAATTGAAGGGACTTTTGGCCATTCTCCTTTGCGGCTTCCACCATTACTGAAGTGCAAGGATTTTGCGCCTTTCTACACAAAAATTCTCTTCTTGTAATCTCAATTAACACATGGATTGTGTGTCTACATGTAAGTGATTCTTGGAATCTGTCAGTATAACAATAAGATAATAAAGTGGACGTAGGCTACATCTACAGCCGAAACACTATAAAAACTTTGTGTGTTCCCTCTTATTTACTATTTTCTACATTTTTGTGATCTGTGATCTACATTTGGGTGTTAGTGCCAATTTTTGGTCTAACATTTTGGCATGCGAGGAAGGGGGCACACGACAACCTCAACTTCTAGCTTGGATAAATGGCAATCAAAAGGAAGAAAACTGGAACTTCCTCTCATGCTGAGGATGCTGACGCTGAAAGCGCAAGGAATGAGGTAAGCCAGGAGGCTTCCTCTCATGGAGATCCTTCGCAATACTTAACTAGAGACGAGATGGACGGCGTTCTCGCTGAATTGAGAGGTCAAATGGAAAGGCAGGACGATCTCCTCAGGAAACAACAGGAGATGATCGATGGATTCTTCGCTCGGATGGATGGCAGACAGAGCTTCAATGATCAATGCACCGGAAATGAAGCCACTGAAGTGGCTCGTGCATCACTAGGACTCAGGGGCAACGTCCTCGCTCAGCAACAAATACAAATCGTGATGCAGAACCTGGAGCAGCTCGTGATGCAGAGCCAGGAGCGGCTCGTGATGGGGACACACAACCGGGTCGGGTCGCCCCCCTCGAACCACGAGCCGGACTCCGCAACCCTGACTCACGAGCCACAGACCTCCATGACCCGGCTCGTGATGCACATCTTGGCTCACGAATCGGTCCCAGCGACTCACTCCCAGCAGCTCACCGGAAGCTTCCTCACTCTCATGCATTCAACGCTGGGGGCACCAGCTTTGATCTTGATAGTTTGCAAGAACTTTTCGAAGGAAATCGGCTAGCAGATTTGATTGAACGCCTCTCAAGAGGCCGCATTTATCAGAATGACATGGATGACGTCAACCACACTCCTTTCACTCGGGAAATCAGGAATTCCCACATTCCCCCGGATTTCAAACTTCCACAACTAGAGTAATACAACGGCAGGACCGATCCTACCGTGCATCTGATGCACTACAAATGGCATATGGAAGTTCAGTCGGCATCGGAAAACGTCATAGCAAAGTGTTTTCCCCTCTTTCTGACTGACATAGCCGCTACGTGGATTTGGCAGCTAGAAACTGAATCGATCAACAACCGGAACATGTTGGTTGCACGCTTTATTGAACAATTTTGGGTTCACATTGCAAGGCCCAAAAACATTTTGTCACTCACTACAATCAAGCAGAGGCCAAGGGAAACTCTGCGCTCATTCCTGAAAAGATTCAATGTTGCAACAACATCAGTTGACTAACCTGAACCATCCATGGTATTGATGGCAGCAGTATTCGGCGTTCTAGATAACTCAGAGTTCAAAAAATCCTTATATCGAGATCCACCACGAAATCTCGGCGAATTCTACCTTGAGGCAGATAGATTTCTGCGGGAAGAAGATGCAACTTCCGAGAAGCGCATTCTTGATGTCAACATGCTTAAAGATATAGAACCGTCTGATTCTAGAAAAGGCAAAGGAAAAGCCGATGTCAAGAATGACCGCAACACTCAGCCCCGGAGAGGGCCCAAATATAAAAGATACACTGAACTGAACGACACTCTGAGCAACATCTACATGGATACATGAGGCGCCACCTCATATCCAAGGCCTCCCAAGAGGGAGCCAACGCTAGCACAGCGCAACTCTAGAAGGCATTGCATATTTCATGACATAAACGGTCACAACACTGATGACTACAGGCATTTGCAAGGTCTTATTGAGGATCGGGTCAGATGAGGAGAGCTACCCGAGTATGTCACTCGACCAACAGCGCCTACACCTGCGCTGCCATCACCTATTCCCCAGAGAGGGAACGATCCTGGATCGAGTAATTGGGGATTATCATTCCCTGATCCCACTTAGTGGATCTCTTCAGTTTATCGGACTCCGGTCCATAGTTCATGTTTTTAGGCTTTAAGGCGACTTCTCCCCCTTCTTTGTTTTCTCTGCATGTAATAAGCACGGCAACGTCGGCCCATACATATGGAACCGACCCGTAGTCTCTAGTCGTGTTAAGGGTTAGAATAACTACTACTTAGTTTTCATGAATCAATTAAGATCCTTGATGAGCTCCGGCTTCCAACTGGATCCGTCCAGTATAAACAAACATGAGCTCCGGCTCCCAGCTGGATCCGTCCAGTATAAACATTGAGCTCCGGCTCTGAACTAGATCCGTCCAGTATAAACAAATTCTCACTTTCTTTTCCTTAGTCATCTTACTCCGGTAAGGCCATCTTGGAACCCCATAGCACTTCCTTGGTCGTCTTACTCTAGTAAGGCCATCTCGGAACCATTTTTGCATTGTTTGTTTTATCTTTTTGCAGGTACGGATTATGGATTTCACAGATTATCCAGAACACATCTTCCTTCAACCAGCAAGACATGTTCTGGGGGGAAAACTTGTTGGCACACTTTTTGGTAAAAGCTGTCTCACATGGAATTTTTGGATAGCATCGCGCTTAGGCACTGGGAACATCGTCAACAAACATGAAGCAGTTTGGTCGAAATCACTTCATCAACATAAAAAGGCCCGTAACTCGTATCAAACGACCTCTTTTGGGTCTGAAAACAGCAATTACGGAGCTATGCTCCATAACTCTTGTAGCCCTCAGAATTAGCTTCAGAATGAGCTTTTGTTTGGCCCAATCGGACTTACGGTTTGGAAGTTATGCTCGTTTCCATAAACACACGTAGAAGAGAAACTCTGTTTCATGAACATGGTCTCGATTCACAATCACCACATGACACTGGCTCGCCCCCTTTGCGGTTCGCCCCCTCGGCTTGTGGTGGACTCTTCGATCACCACTCGGCTCGTGGTACATCCCTAGACCACGACCCGACTCTCCTGGCGTAGGCTTCAACACTCCAGCTCGGAAGTGGACCCGCTCGTGGTGCACATGGTGGTCACGACCCGCCATCATGACCCGACTCCTGAACCTGTAGCAGTGTGAAGATCTTGAGCTATTCTCTTGGCTATTCCTGCTCCTACTTTTCCAGATCGGGTTCTACGTGCCCTATCACGAACCGGCCTGCCTATGAGCCTTCCTACAGCTATAAATACACCACTACATGGCAAATTGAAGGGACTTTTGGCCATTCTTCTTCGCGGCTTCCACCATTACCGAAGTGCAAGGATTTTGCACCTTTCTACACAAAAATTCTCTTCTTGTAATCTCAATTAACACATGGATTGTGTATCTACATGTAACTGATTCTTGTAATCTGTAAGTATAACAATAAGATTATAAAGTGGACGTAGGCTACATCTACAGCCGAACCACTATAAAAACTTCGTGTGTTCCCTCTTATTTACTATTTTCAACATTTTTATGATCTGTGATCAGCATTTGGGTGTTAGTGCCAATTTTTGATCTTACATTTTGGCACGTCAGGAAAGGGCACACGACAACCTTAACTTCTAGCTTGGATAAATGGCAATCAAAAGGAAGAAAACTGGAACTTCCTCTCATGCTGAGGATGCTGACGCTGAAGGCGCAAGGAATGAGGCAAGCTAGGAGGCTTCCTCTCATGGAGATCCTTCGCAATACTTAACTAGAGACGAAATGGACGACGTTCTCGCTGAATTGAGAGGTCAAATGGCAAGGCAAGATGATCTCCTCAGGAAACAGTAGGAGATTATCGATGGATTCTTCGCTCATATGGATGGAAGACCGAGCTTCAATGATCAACGCACTGGGAATGAAGCCACTAAGCGGCTCGTGCATCACTAGGACTCGGGGGCAACCTCCTCGCTCAGCAACAGAACACAGATCGTGATGCAGAACCTGGAGCAGCTCTTGATGCAGAGCTAGGAGCGGCTCGTGATGGGGACACACGACCGGGTCGGGTTGCCCCCTCGATCCACGAGCGAGACTCCGCAACCCTGACTCACGAGCTGCAGACCTCCACGACCCGGCTCGTGATGCACCCCTGGCTCATGAACCGGTCCCAGCGACTTGCTCCCAGCAGCTCACCGGCAGCTTCCTCACTCTCATGCATTCAACGCTGGGGGCACCATCTCTAATCTTGGCAGTTTGCAACAATTTTTCGAAGGAAATCGGCTAGCAGATCTGATTGAATGCCGCTCAAGAGCCCGCACTTATTAGAATGACGTGGATGGCGTCAACCACACTCCTTTCACTCAGGAAATCAGGAATTCTTGCAATCCCCCGAATTTCTAACTTCCACAACTGGAGCCCTACAACGGTAGGACCGATCCTATCTTGCATCTTATGCGCTACAAACGGCATACGGAAGTTCAATCGGCATCGGAAAACGTCATGGCAAAGGGTTTTCCCCTCTTTATGACTGACATAGCCGCTGTGTGGATTTGGCAACTAGAAACATAATCGATCAACAACTGGAACATGTTGGTCACACGCTTTATTAAACAATTTCGGGTTCACATTGCATGGCCCAAGAACGTCATGTCACTCACTACAATCAAGCAGAGGCCCACGGAAACTCTGCGCTCATTCCTGGAAAGATTCAACGTTGCAGCAGCATCAGTTGACCAACCTGAACCATCCATGGTAGTGATGGCAGCAGTATCCGGCGTTCTAGATAACTCGGAGTTCAAAAAAAATCCTTGTACCGAGATCCACCAGGAAATCTCGGCGAATTCTACCTTGAGGCAGATAGATTTCTACGGGAAGAAGATGCGACTTCCGAGAAGCGCATTCTCGATGTCAACATGCTTAAAGATGGAGAACCATCTGATTCTGGAAAAGGCAAAGGAAAAGCCGATGTCAAGAATGACCGCAACACTCGGCCCCGGAGATGGCCCAAATATGGAAGATACATTGAACTGAACGACACTCTGAGCAACATCTACACGGATACAGGAGGCGCCACCTCATATCCAAGGCCTCCCAAGAGGGAGCCAAAGCTAGCACAGTGAAACTCCGGAAGTAATTGCATATTTCATGACATAGATGGTCACAACACCGATGGCTGCAGGCATTTGCGAGATCTTATTGAGGATCGGGTCAAATGAGGGGAGCTACCCAAGTATGTCACTCGACCAACAACGCCTACACCTGCACTGCCACAACCTATTCCCCAAAAAGGGAACGATCCTGGATCGAGCAATCGCGGGATTATCATTCGCTGATCCCACTCAGCGGATCTCTTCAACTTATCGGACTCCAGTCCATAGTTCATGTTTTTTAAGGTTTAAGGCGACTTCTCGCCCTTCTTTGTTTTTTTTGCATGTAATAAGCACGGCAACATCGGCCCACATGCACGGAACCGAACCGTAGTCTCTAGTCGTGTTCAGGGTTAGAATAACTACCGCTTAATTTTCATGAATCAATAAAGATCATTGATTAGGTCCAACCCCCAATTGGATCCGTCCAGTATAAACAAACATGAGCTCCGGCTCCCAACTGGATCCGTCCAGTATAAACATTGAGCTCCGGCTCTGAACTGGATCCGTCCAGTATAAACAAATTCTCACTTACTTTTCCTTGGTCGTCATACTCCGGTAAGGCTGTCTTGGAACCCTATAGGACTTCCTTGGTCATCTTACTCCGGTAAGGCCGTCTTGGAACTATTTTTGCATTGTTTGTTTTATCTTTTTGCAGGTACGGATTATTGATTTCACAGATTATCCCGAAGAAATCTTCCTTCAACCAACAAGACATGTTCTTGAGGGAAAACATGTTGACACACTTTTTGGTAAACGCTGTCACACATGGAATTTCTGGATAGCATTGCGCTTAGTCACTGAGAACATCGTCAACAAACATGAAGCGGTTTGGTCGAAATCACATCATATACAAAAACAGGCCCGAAACTCGTATCAGACGACCTCTTTTGGCTCTGAAAACAACATTTATGGAGTTTTCTCCGTTAAACCTATAGCCATCTGAATTAGCTTTAGATTGAGCTTTCGTTTGGCCCAATCGGACTTACAGTTTGGAAGTTATGCACATTTCCGTAAACACACGTAGAAGAGAAACTCTGGTTCGTGAACATGGTCTCGATTCACCCTTACCACAAGACACTGGCTCGCCCCCTTTACGGTTCGCCCCCTCGGATCATGTTGGACTCCTCGATCACCACTCGGCTCGTAGCACATCCCTGGACCATGACCCGACCTTCCTGGCGTAGGCTACAACACTCCAGCTCGCAAGTGGACCCGCTCGAGGTGCACATGGTGGTCACGACCCGCTATCACAACCCGACTCCTGACCCTGTAGCAGCGTGAAGATCTTGAGCTATTTTCTTGGCCATTCCTGCTCTTTCTTTTCTGGATCAGGTTATACGTGCCCTATCACGAACCGGCCTGCCTATGAGCTTTCCTACAACAATAAATACACCACTAAACGGAAAATTGAAGGGACTTTTGGCCATTCTTCTTCGCGACCTCCACCATTACTGAAGTGCAAGGATTTTGCACCTTTCCACACAAAAATTCTCTTCCTGTAATCTTAATTAACACATGGATTGTGTGTCTACATGTAACTGATTCTTGTAATCTGTCAGTATAACAATAAGATTATAAAGTGGACGTAGGCTACATCTACAGTCGAACCACTATAAAAACTTCATATGTTCCCTCTTATTTACTATTTTCTACATTTTTGTGATCCGTGATCTGCATTTGGGTTTTAGTGCCAATTTTTGGTCCAACATTTTGGCGCGCCAGGAAGAGGGCACACGACAACCTCAACTTCTAGCTTGGATAAATGGCAATCAAAAGGAAGAAAACTATAACTTCCTCTCATGTTGAGGATGCTGACGCTGAAGGCGCAAGGAATGAGGCGAGCTAGGAGGCTTCCACTCAAGGAGGTCCTTCGCAATACTTAACTAGAGACGAGATGGACGGCGTTCTCGCTGAATTGAGAGGTCAAATGGCAAGGCAGGATGATCTCCTAAGGAAACAATAGGAGATGATCGATGGATTCTTCGCTCGGATGGATGGCAGACCGAGCTTCAACGATCAATGCACTGGAAATGAAGCCGCTAAAGCGGCTCGTGCATCAATAGGACTCGAGGGCAACCTCCTCGCTCAGCAACAGAACACAGATCGTGATGCAGAACCTGGAGCAGCTCGTGATGCAGAGCCAGGAGCGGCCCGTGATGGGGACACACGACCAGGTTGGGTCACCCCCTCGAACCACGAGCTGGACTCCGCGACCCTGACTCACGAGCCGCAGACCTCCACGACCCGGCTCGTGATGTACCCCCGACTTATGAACTGGTCCCAGTGACTCACTGCCAACAGCTCACCGACAGCTTCCTCACTCTGATGCATTCAACGCTGGGGGCACCAGCTCTAATCTTGGTAGTTTGCAACAACTTTTCAAAGGAAATCGGCTAGCAGATCTGATTGAACACCTCTCAAGAGGCCGCACTTATCAGAATGACGTGGATGACGTCAACCACACTCCTTTCACTTAGGAAATAAGGAATTCTCGCAATCCCCCGGATTTCAAACTTCCATAACTGGAGCCCTACAATGGTAAGACTGATGCTGCCTTGCATCTGATGCGCTACAAACGGTATATGGAAGTTCAATTGGCATCGAAAAACGTCATGGCAAAGTGTTTTCCCCTCTTTCTGACTGACATAGCCGCTATGTGGATTCGGCAGCTAGAAGCTGAATCGATCAACAGCTGGAACATGTTGGTCGCACGCTTTATTGAACAATTTCGGGTTCACATTGCACGGCCCAAGAACGTCATGTCACTCACTACAATTAAGCCGAGGCCCAGGGAAACTCTACGCTCATTCCTGGAAAGATTCAACATTGTAGCAGCATCAGTTGACCGACTTGAACCATCCATGGTATTGATGGCAGCAGTATCGACATTCTAGATAACTCAGAGTTCAAAAAATCCTTGTACCGAGATCCACCACGATATCTCGGCGAATTCTACCCGGAGGTAGATATATTTCTGCGGGAAGAAGATGCAACTTCTGAGAAGCGCATTATTGGTGTCAACATGCCTAAAGATGGAGAACCTTCTGATTCTAGAAAAGGCAAAGGAAAAGCCGATGTCAAAAATGACCGCAACACTCAGCCCTGGAGAGGGCCCAAATATGAAAGATACACTGAACTGAACGACACTCTGAGCAACATCTACATGGATACAGAAGGAGCCACCTCATATCCAAGGCCTCCCAAGAGGGAGACAACGCTAGCACAGCACAACTCTAGAAGGCATTGCATATTTCATGACAATGACGGTCACAACACTGATGACTGCAGGCATTTGCGAGATCTTATTGAGGATCGGGTCAAACGAGGAGAGCTACCCGAGTATGTCACTCGACCAACAGCGCCTCCACCTGCGCTGCCACCACCTATTCCCTAAAGAGGGAACGATCCTGGATCGAGCAATCACGGGATTATCATTTGCTGATCCCACTCAGCGGATCTCTTCAGTTTATCGGACTCCGGTCTATAGTTCATGTTTTTAGTCTTTAAGGCGACTTCTCGCCCTTCTTTGTTTTCTCTGCATGTAGTAAGCACGACAACGTCAGCCCATACGCATGGAACCGACCCGTAGTCTCTAGTCGTGTTCAGGGTTAGAATAAATGCCGCTTAGTTTTCATGAATCAATAAAGATCATTGATGAGCTCTGGCTCTAAACTGGATCTGTCCAATATAAACAACATGAGCTCCGGCTCCCAACTGGATCCGTCCACTATAAACATTGAGCTCCGGCTCTAAACTGGATCCGTCTAGTATAAACAAATTCTCACTTGCTTTTCCTTGGTCGTCTTACTCCGTTAAGGCCATCTTGGAACCTCATAGCACTTCCTTGGTCGTCTTACTCCGGTAAGGCCGTTTCAGAACCATTTTTGCATTGTTTGTTTTATCTTTTTGCAGGTACATATTATGGATTTCACATATTATCGAGAATGCATCTTCCTTCAACCAGCAAGACATGTTCTGGGGGGCAAACTTGTTGACACACTTTTTGGTAAAAGCTGTCACACATGGAATTTCTGGATAGCATTGCGCTCAGGCACTGAGAACATCGTCAACAAACATGAAGCGGTTTGATCGAAATCACATCATCTACATAAACAGGCCCGAAACTCGTATCAGACGACCTCTTTTGGGTCCGAAAATAGCAATTATGGAGCTTTGCTCCATAACTATTGCAGCCCTCTGAATCAGCTTCAGAATGAGCTTTTGTTTGGCCCAGTCGGACTTACGGTTTGGAAGTTATGCCCGTTCCGTAAACACACGTAGAAGAGCAACTCTGGTTCGTGAACATGGTCTCGATTCACCCTCACCACATGACACTGGCTCGCCCCCTTTGAGGTTCGCCCCCTCGGCTCGTGGTGGACTCTTCGATCACCACTCGGCTCGTGGCACATCCCTAGACCATGACCCGACCGTCCTGGCGTAGGCTTCAACACTCCAGCTCGCAAGTGGACCCGCTCGTGGTGCATATGGTGGTCACGACCCGACTCCTGAACCTGTAGCAGCATGAAGACCTTAAGCTATTATCTTGGCTATTCCTGCTCCTACTTTTCCGGATCGAGTTCCACGTGCCCTATCACGAACTGGCCTCCCTATGAGCTATCCTACAGCTATAAATACACCACTACATGGCAAATTGAAGGGACTTTTGGCCATTCTTCTTCGCGGCTTCCACCATTACTGAAGTGCAAGGATTTTGCACCTTTCTACACAAAAATTCTCTTCTTGTAATCTCAATTAACAAATGGATTGTGTGTCTATACGTAACTGATTCTTGTAATCTGTCAGTATAACAATAAGATTATAAAGTGGACATTGGCTATATCTACAGCCGAACCACTATAGAAACTTCGTGTGTTCCCTCTTATTTACTATTTTCTACATTTTTGTGATCTCTGATCTGCATTTGGGTGTTAATGCCAATTTTTGGTCTAACAGATATAATCTATGATTTATGAATTTTCCTGTCTTTTTGTTACGACGATGAATCGACGAATATGCTTATGACTTTGTGTATTTTGACTGATACATGAATATGGACATATACATAAGATTAGAGCATATGCTCTAGATTTTGGGAAGTATGTTTGAAAGCATTGGGTTTCAGAATTGTGTTTGCACGCCCTACACTGCACACAATATAGTAGTTAGCACTAAGCAAAGTAGACATATGATAATTGCGCTACTACAATTGTTTAATGAGTTTAATAACTAATGAGGCTAAGATGGGGCCATTATACCAAGGGAGTTGAAGAAGGACTTCTACATTAAGTCAATCTTGTGATGGTTTGAATGATGAGCCAAGTTCAACGGCAGTTTCCAAGAGGTCATTCTCGACTCATCCATCAAACCAACCATAAAGGTCTCAAGAAGCTCAAGAGTTTGTTCAACTGCCAGAAAAAACATTAGTAGAGATAATTTCTTCAGCGGTAGATACAGCGGAAAGGGACTAGCCGATTCATTGGCACCAAGGATCGATGAGCCAACGTTGAGAAGGACTTGACATAAGAACAATATACCTTTTTTATTATATGCATGTCCCAATCTGAGAAGATAGAGCTCACATGTCCCCGAAAGACTATATAGCTCATACTAGATGCATGTGTTCTATGGGGTGTATATATTTCATCATTCTACTACACCGTATATTCTAATTAGGCTGTATTTTTAGCTGCATCTAAAACAGTTAGGTACGGTAGCAAGCCGTATCAAAAAATGGCACGTTAAATTATTAGATACGGCTCTAAACCATATCCCAACATAATAACATACGACTATTTGTCGTATCTAAACGGTTAGTAGATACGGCTATAAACCATATCTTTATATATATATATATATATATATATATATATATAAGCAAAAACTGCAGCACATATTATTTTTAACACAATGCATATGTAACACAATTTATACACAGGATACACTAATTCACAATTGTAACAGTAAACGAAACAATTATATGAAATATTTCGTTACATTACAATATATAACGATACATGCTATTTGATTACATTACAATAAATAAGATACACACTGTTTCATTACAATAAAGATTATACATAATGTTACATTATAATAAAGAAGATACGTACCATTTCATAATTATATTACAATAAAGAAGGTAAACTTCAGCGATCAACCACTCTCCACTTTTCAAATTCAGCGATCGACCACTTCGACCCATAGCTAATGAATTCACCAAGCTGAAGTTGTAATTTTCTGGTTAAGAATTTATTAGGTGATTCACCAGGTGGATGCACTTTAGCTCACGCACCGAGGTCGGGTATTTATCCTAACTTATGCATTTAACTAAGCGCCAAGACTAGCAAGGGGGATAATATATCAAATGTCGTATGCTGCTTCACTAAACCTTAGGAAAAAGCATTTGACACTTCATATTATCCCTTTTGCCAGTCTTGGCGCTTCATTAAATGAATAAGCTGGGAAAAATACCCAAACCGGCGTCGTGAGCTAAAGTGCAGCCACCTGTTGAATCACCCAGTAACTCTTAACCAGAGAGTTAAAGCCTTCAGCTTAATGAGGCTTCACTGGTGGATCACCTAAAAAATTCTTAACTAGAATGCATCATATTCGTCTATACTTGCAACCTAATTTGCATTAGAACAATAATGAGTCAGAACACACATATTTACACATAAAAGAACATACTTCCACAAGACTAAGTACTGACTTGAATGCACAAGATAACAGAAGAATATACAATTACAACACACACACCTACTCTGCACAACATCATGAACATACAAGCTAGAAGAATATAGTCAGGTCATCGATGAATACAACAAATTAGTGCACAAGCACATGCACATACTTGATGCACATAATGTCATATACATGAGCACAAAGCAACTTGGTTTAAGGCAGCAAGTCATAAATGGAAAAGCAGTTCAGGTGGAGCCAGGGTAAATGAACACCAGATTTCTCAGTTCTCTATATATGTAACTAAGGTAAATGAGCAAACTGCTAGTCACATTTATAAATTTTGACAGAGACAGTGCAAAATAATGTCAAATTATGTATCCATATATGTATATAATACAAGCTAGTGATATCAAATATATACATATTTTTTCCTCCTAATTATTATTTCCTTAAGAATTTCTATAAATCTAGATATCTTAGTTTGCAAGGCATTTAGGTTTACGTCTTTACTCACATGCAGTGTGACACATATGACACACCAAACAAATTGACTAAATCTCAACCTATAAATGCCATTTTATTTTCATTCACGCATCCATCACCGACATTTCTACTCAATCATTCAAATTTCCCAATATCAGTTACCAAATACATGCAGCTCAGTCAACAAAACTAGTATGCTTTAGTTCTCAAATCATACCACATGATTTTTTTGGCACAAGCCAAAAATGACACATGTACTTCAGATCAGTAAGGATCAGTGTACATGGTGCAATAATACACACAAATGAGCAGGGCAGCACAAGTAAAAGTGTCTGAATTCAAGGTAGACAAATACAACACAAGTAAATGATAGCAAATACACCGTCGCATAATAAAACTGGGGATAATACCCAATTTAAACACAATAGTAGCATGAATTCTAGGTAGACAAGCACATGCAAATATCTATCATTCATATTTTTCAACTACGGCATGGAAATTCAATTTAAACCGAATTTAAACACAATTTAAACCCAATTCGAATTCAAATTAAACCCAATTCATATTTAAATTTAACCATGATCTAGTACTCACCTCCAGTGGAGACAAGAAGGATGGGTAGCAGTGGACTAAGGCTTCACCGGTCAGTAGAAGGCAGCGCGAGCTGACGATAACACATGAACTGTGGTGGATGGCTTATTGACAAAAGGAAGTCAATCGAGTACCAAAACCCTAATTTGGGTATTCGGTGGTCGCCATTGCAAAATAAAAAGAGGGATAATTCGGCCGAAAGTTTTGATGTGTCAAAACTCGATCGTGCCAAAATGGAAGTAGGGAGGGAAAAATTTGATATGCATTTTGTACAGTCCAAAGCCGTATCAAATGAACCGATCCGGGGCTTCGTCGATGGACCGTCAGATTAAGGGTGTTTGGGGTGGTGCGGAACGCAAAATGTTGTTTGATATGTATCTGAGCACTATCAAATTTGATACCGCTTATAGCCGAATTGTATATCTGCATCCTTTTGTGCCGAATTCGCTGATATAGTGCAGTTTTCTATAGATCCATCAAGGAGATGATGTGCTGTATGAGGTTGGCTCCCACCCAACTATTCCCAAACATATATGCATATTTATTGGTAACCTACATGTTATTATTATGGAACCTATTTTGTGAGTAAACTAACAAGAATATTCGATATATTTTCAACCTTAACCAATAAAGGACTGCACCATCTTTGAATTTTGTGGAAGCTTCTCCTAGTAGTCGCATCGTTACTAGGGTGTGAGACAAGATGAGTAAATTCAAAATATGACTGTTTCTATATATGTTGTCCTCCCGGTATTATGGTATGTTAGACTAAAGGATGTAGGTATCATTGTTCACTTACTTGTATGTTTCTATTTATTAAGTCATAAATGCAATGTTCAATTGTGTGGACAATCCTTTTAGGCCTATAGGTCGAGAGTACATAAATGTAGTGGCGACACTAAAGGAATTAGATACATTTTTATCAAGATGGTAATCTTTACATCCTTGTGACCTCCTCTGTGCTCGTGGCTTATAAGATGATGATCTTACATAATGGTAGCGAGGTAGAGGAGTTCACAATTGAAGTGGGAGGAGAGGACGAGGGAGAAGGTGGCGACGGTGTTCACCCTATCATGCCCCTATTTACAGAAGAAGATCCAAAAAGGGATAAGGGCGACATCAGAAGTGGAGAAGTAGTTGGAAATAGTGAAGTTGAGCAAGAGGAAGTTGTATTTTTTGCTCTTCGACTGTTCGTGGTAGTTAAGCTTAAGAAGGGCTAAGCTGCTAATCCCATATCTCCTAACTTTGTTGTTGAAGGGAATAATTGCACCATGTTGAGGAGTTGTTCAAGGGTCTCAATAAGATCCCACTCAAACCATTATGTTCGAATTTTACAATATTAATGTCGATTGCTTCTTCTAAAGCTCTAAGGGAGTCACAGTTTTCCGAGTGTCGGAGAGAATACTCCATCGAGTAAGCTTAAAACTGGTATGTCCGAAAGAAATTAGGACACAAATGTTAAACACCTTGGGTTTGGAAATCAGTCCCAAAAACCATTTGTTAAATTTGTAGTTTTACTCCAGATTCATAGAAATTGGGTGTTGAATTATAATTATGCAGTTTTGGTGAAAATAATAACAATCCTATTGTGTTTGATATTGTTTATGGTTTTACTTGGTTATTGTAAGTTTTTTCAATTTTGTCTTTTTGCAATAAATGACATTAATTTAAATCTATAAGGAACGTAAGTAATTCAAATAAGAAGAGATATACAAATTCATGTATTTTTAATGCAATTTTCAACATCTATCCTAAATTAAATATTAACATGTTTCCTTGTGATTTAAAATGTGTTTGTTTTCCTCTTTTAAAATATTTTGGACAAAATATACAAGAATTACAGTAAATAACCTTTTATAAGCTTTTGAATATTGACAAGATTCAACGTACACAGAAAGGGTTGCATTGGTCGTTTATTTAGGCCAGAACATAATTAATAAACAATAATAATAAATATAAATTAGTAACAATGTTAACTCCATGTTTAAATTATAAATATAAATATATATACATTACAGTTATCCGTCCAAATCTACATATATAGATGACGCTATTATATTAAATAATTTTTTTGTGTTAATATGTGTTTGAATTTGAAAAGTTTCCATTTTATGGGAATAAATGTATGGTAATAATTCCCATAATAAATGGAAATTAAATGTTTGTGACCGTTGCAGCAATCAATGCGGAATTTGTTGTTGTAATAAAGAGGTCATAAATAGGGTAATGATTATTGTAACCATGAAAGTTTTGGGAAATTAATTAAATAAGATAAATATGCCTAAATGGTTATAGTTAAAATTACAATTCAGGAAAAGAGATTCGTAACTCCGACTAGGAAATAAATAAATGGTAGACTTATATATATATTTGTATACATACATATTCGCATAAGAATTAAATGGAATTAAATTTATAGTAATATTTGGGAGTTACAATAATTAGATTAGAATATAAAGGGATTAATATAAATGACATATAATAGGATAATGAATGCCTTAGGAAAATTGACCGTTAGGATCATAAATGGAAAATTATCTGGATAATGGAAATAAATGGAATTTAAACGGGGAATTAATGGGTATTGAGTTGCGTAGTAAATGCTAAGTACAATAAGGAAATAAATAATTACGCATCCTAATGTAATAAGTTATAGATTTTCCATATTTTTTCTAGTTAAAATAGAATTAGTATGTTCAGAAATAAGGATTGGACTTAGTAGGTTAATGATGCGAGGTCAGCTGCCTTATTCGAGAGAAGTCTACACTTCTATCAGTCAGATATATATACAACTGATGTCAGCATCATTAACCATAGAAACCCATGACGATATGTAATTGCATAGCGAGGATTATTTTCTAAAATAAAGTATTTCGAGTGGTTATAGGACCCGCCTTCCATCCCAAAAGGAGGAAACGTTAAAAAGGAAATAAGTTATACGTGTAAGCCTGCTTCCGGATAGATGTACTAACTAGTTAGATCCATCCTTAAAAGGGTATTAAGTGATTGCGTACCTCATCTTCCCATAAACAAGAAGTCTTAAATGGCTATTGGGTATGAGCTTGGTAATCCCTGCGTTGGTCCGTTTTATCTAGGTAGTAATTGACTGGGGTGCGAGTTTGCCTTGGATTAGTTATTAAACGACCGCTACGAAGGTACTATAGGTCTTCCTATCCTACGGGAAGTAGTAAGTGACTAGGGACTATCTAATAAGGTCAACTAGATAGTAACACGGGGGTTCGACATGAGAATGTCATAAATGACAAGATGTCTACATATCATATAGGTAATAAGTGAGTGTTTACAATCTCTCTCCTTATGCAAGGCATGGATATATGCATGAAAGATGGAATCCTTAAATTAGTAGGACTTGTAGCTGGTGTCCTCTAATTTATATTAGTGTAGATTAAACCACCGAGTAAGGTATTAAGTGATCGATGAGTTCGCCTTGGGTATTAAGTGATTAGAAGAATCCACCCTTACATACCCTTACATATTATTAGTAGTGAGGTGTTAAGTGGCCATATAGAAACAATTAAGCTCCTTATGGAATAATGAACAATTGAGAGTCAACCTCTCAGTTTTTAGTAATTAGTTGAATGGTGGTTTAAAGGCTTCATAATTATGCATAAACATTCTATCTCAATATTGCTATATCGTTGTCGTTATCAACCCTGAGTATGGTAGTTTGCCGTTGTGCATAAATCTTTACAAGGTTAAAAGATTATTAGCCTTGTTAGACATATGTTTTGGTTCTGACCAAACGGGATACATTTGTGTATTGTAGATAGTGTTACACATTTTTCTACTCACCAGGACTTGTTGTTCTGACCCCCCTCCCTTTCCTCATAATATCTCTCAGGTTTATCTCATGGAAGACATGTCCTAGCAGGTGTTCAGTTTGGTTTTTAGTTCTCGTTCTCTCATGCTCAATATCGATGTGGCGATATGCTTTAAGGTAGTCGGTATTAGTTATTTGTTTCCATTATGAGTTACCTTTATTGTGCTCTGATTATGCACATTATTTGCATTTGCAAGTACCAGAGTGTAACTCTCCATTCTTGGATAGGTTTGAGTTTTGATTTTTGTCGAAATTCAAGCTCAGAAAAGTGTGGGTGTTACAATTGTTGTCGCTATTTATTTAAAGGATTTGGGGGCATCCACCTTTTAATAACCCGGAATTTTGGAACCAATTTAAAAAATTTATTTCAGAAAATTTTATTAGAAAATACGTCAGAATTTAAAATTCCATTATTAAATTAAAATATTTAAGAATAATAATAAAAAAAGTTTTTAAATAAAATAAAACGTCATTGTGAGATTTATAAATATATGTTGATAGGATTATTTATTAATAATATGTTGATAGGTCCGCTTTAATACTTTCCTTGCTTATTCAAAGTGTAACGTTCATCAATTAATAAATTCTTTATGAATAGTTGCATTCATTTTCAATGCCTTCCCCTCATTGTTATTTTCTTAATGCAACATTAAAAGTAAACACATTTTGAAATAGAAATGTATTGATATGGAATTTACATTTTTAATGTATATACAACACATTTGAACGAATAGTAGAAGACTTTTATTACATCATAATAATGCAACATCAGAGAACAGAATATCAGAGTACATCGAATATAATACAACGGAAAATAAATTACAATAAATGTAATACAGTGCAGCGGAACAAATAAACTGATACAGTGGAAATCTACCAATTCTCTGGACACAGCTTTAAGCTTCGATCCAGAATCCTGCTCAATATATATGCAAAATAAGCTACTCGACTGCCCGTGTGGAAAAGAGAGCAACCTAGTTTGCAAAGTGAAACAAACTATGTGTCAGCCATGGGACTGGTATCAGAAATCTTTTTTAACTTAATTAGTAATAAGGCTAATCATAGGACCACGCCGCTAACGCGGAACGGGTTTATTCAATTGGATTGCCAGTGCATGAAATAAAGTAAATCGATAAACAATGCAATGCTTTTTAGAAAAATGAAATCATTATAAGACTCAGGTCCCATCACACAATGCAACACAAGCCGAATGATAGAGTTTTCCTTATAATGGTCAAAAATGCTTGATACAATAAAACGGATTTGATATTATTATTAGTATATATGTGTTTCAAAAACATTTCAAAGTAAATGTATCAATCATAGACGGCATAGTACCCCATCCTACTATGTCGCCATACTAGTTCTACAATCAAAACCGCATGATGTCGTATTGGAAATTGGGTTTCCATTAAGACTCAAGGCTAGGAACGATCTCCTTACCAATTCGAGACACTCTAGCAATGTCTCAGGATTCCCCGCAGTGAACCCTTGGATCCTACAGGGCCGGCCCACAAATAATGCTAGTGGATTAGTTATGCCTGAACACACGCTCCCCGATCCTATTTGACCTATAAATTGGCCATTAGCGACCAATAAAAATATCCGAGGCACCTCAATCCATCAACCACATAAGTAAAAGTGTCGGGCCTTGTAAAAACCCAAACATCACTTCTAGCTAGAATGAAACGTGTGCACTCCCTGCGTTCCCTTATCCCTTTTTGACTCTACCGGGGTTGAAGCTCGCGAGGTAACGTAATACACAAAGCTATGCCTAAATAGGCTATGCTTTGATCATCATCCACAAGGCTATGCTTTTCAACAAAAGCCTTGATCAATTGCATCTTGACATGTCACATTGACAGTTCACACCATGCGATCGATAACTACCAATATATAACCTTCGAGCTCGTGCGTCTCAAAGAACGGTGTTAAGCAAGAGAATAAATCCTCCGCCACCACAAATATATATTAATAGATATCAATTTAGTTACATAGCATGAAATTCAATGTCGGACACACATCCATTTACAAATCTGTTCTGGGTCTGAACGAATCCGAAGTCACCTAGGTACTCGCGTATCCGGACGATCAACAAGTACGTCCGGACAAATACCACTATTAACCCTTTATTGGGAGCGACCCAATGCCAGGCATCAGTAGTCGTCCATTCGATGTGAGGATCGTCGGTCTTCAATCACCGTTTTCAATGTCTTCGACTTTTAATCGTCGTCGTAATTATTCAAAATTGGTTAAACCCGGTCTTTCCAAATAACTCACGTATTTTTATAATTAAAAATCAAGTGTTGTAAAGACACATCCAACGCCTCATTCCAATTCAGAATATTCTTTAAATAAAATATTCATATTATTTGGTAAAGATATCCATTAATTTTATCAAAGATAAATCCTTTAAATTTATCTTTAATCATCTTTTCAAAGATTTATTAAAATTCCAATTCAGTTTTAATGTCAAAAATCATAACTTTATGATTATTCAATTTTTAAGACATAAATCTTATCTTGAACTGGGTTAAAGAATCAATGTCTTTTAAAAACATTGTTCACGATAAACCCAAAATCATGTTAATTGGGTTAAAGAACAAATGTCGTTTAAAAACACAGTTCACGGTAAACCCAATTCACATATCAATTATTCCAATTAATAAGTATAATTTGAACCACTCATAATCTTAGTTAAAAATTTATTCTTTCATACGGGGTTTAAGAACAGTGTTATTTAAGACACCATCCGCCACAACCCAAAATCCAATTCTTTTATTTCATTATCCTTTAGAAATATTCCTTATTTAAAAGAAATTCTTTGTTTAAAATATTCTTTATTTACAGAAGAAGATCCAAAAAGGGATAAGGGCGACATCAGAAGTGGAGAAGTAGTTGGAAATAGTGAAGTTGAGCAAGAGGAAGTTGTATTTTTTGCTCTTCGACTGTTCGTGGTAGTTAAGCTTAAGAAGGGCTAAGCTGCTAATCCCATATCTCCTAACTTTGTTGTTGAAGGGAATAATTGCACCATGTTGAGGAGTTGTTCAAGGGTCTCAATAAGATCCCACTCAAACCATTATGTTCGAATTTTACAATATTAATGTCGATTGCTTCTTCTAAAGCTCTAAGGGAGTCACAGTTTTCCGAGTGTCGGAGAGAATACTCCATCGAGTAAGCTTAAAACTGGTATGTCCGAAAGAAATTAGGACACAAATGTTAAACACCTTGGGTTTGGAAATCAGTCCCAAAAACCATTTGTTAAATTTGTAGTTTTACTCCAGATTCATAGAAATTGGGTGTTGAATTATAATTATGCAGTTTTGGTGAAAATAATAACAATCCTATTGTGTTTGATATTGTTTATGGTTTTACTTGGTTATTGTAAGTTTTTTCAATTTTGTCTTTTTGCAATAAATGACATTAATTTAAATCTATAAGGAACGTAAGTAATTCAAATAAGAAGAGATATACAAATTCATGTATTTTTAATGCAATTTTCAACATCTATCCTAAATTAAATATTAACATGTTTCCTTGTGATTTAAAATGTGTTTGTTTTCCTCTTTTAAAATATTTTGGACAAAATATACAAGAATTACAGTAAATAACCTTTTATAAGCTTTTGAATATTGACAAGATTCAACGTACACAGAAAGGGTTGCATTGGTCGTTTATTTAGGCCAGAACATAATTAATAAACAATAATAATAAATATAAATTAGTAACAATGTTAACTCCATGTTTAAATTATAAATATAAATATATATACATTACAGTTATCCGTCCAAATCTACATATATAGATGACGCTATTATATTAAATAATTTTTTTGTGTTAATATGTGTTTGAATTTGAAAAGTTTCCATTTTATGGGAATAAATGTATGGTAATAATTCCCATAATAAATGGAAATTAAATGTTTGTGACCGTTGCAGCAATCAATGCGGAATTTGTTGTTGTAATAAAGAGGTCATAAATAGGGTAATGATTATTGTAACCATGAAAGTTTTGGGAAATTAATTAAATAAGATAAATATGCCTAAATGGTTATAGTTAAAATTACAATTCAGGAAAAGAGATTCGTAACTCCGACTAGGAAATA
This sequence comes from Allium sativum, assembly GCA_030737875.1. Taxonomy (NCBI): domain Eukaryota; kingdom Viridiplantae; phylum Streptophyta; class Magnoliopsida; order Asparagales; family Amaryllidaceae; genus Allium; species Allium sativum. The sequence goes on along the minus strand of CM060909.1, from coordinate 191,717,783 downwards.
AATAAATGGTAGACTTATATATATATTTGTATACATACATATTCGCATAAGAATTAAATGGAATTAAATTTATAGTAATATTTGGGAGTTACAATAATTAGATTAGAATATAAAGGGATTAATATAAATGACATATAATAGGATAATGAATGCCTTAGGAAAATTGACCGTTAGGATCATAAATGGAAAATTATCTGGATAATGGAAATAAATGGAATTTAAACGGGGAATTAATGGGTATTGAGTTGCGTAGTAAATGCTAAGTACAATAAGGAAATAAATAATTACGCATCCTAATGTAATAAGTTATAGATTTTCCATATTTTTTCTAGTTAAAATAGAATTAGTATGTTCAGAAATAAGGATTGGACTTAGTAGGTTAATGATGCGAGGTCAGCTGCCTTATTCGAGAGAAGTCTACACTTCTATCAGTCAGATATATATACAACTGATGTCAGCATCATTAACCATAGAAACCCATGACGATATGTAATTGCATAGCGAGGATTATTTTCTAAAATAAAGTATTTCGAGTGGTTATAGGACCCGCCTTCCATCCCAAAAGGAGGAAACGTTAAAAAGGAAATAAGTTATACGTGTAAGCCTGCTTCCGGATAGATGTACTAACTAGTTAGATCCATCCTTAAAAGGGTATTAAGTGATTGCGTACCTCATCTTCCCATAAACAAGAAGTCTTAAATGGCTATTGGGTATGAGCTTGGTAATCCCTGCGTTGGTCCGTTTTATCTAGGTAGTAATTGACTGGGGTGCGAGTTTGCCTTGGATTAGTTATTAAACGACCGCTACGAAGGTACTATAGGTCTTCCTATCCTACGGGAAGTAGTAAGTGACTAGGGACTATCTAATAAGGTCAACTAGATAGTAACACGGGGGTTCGACATGAGAATGTCATAAATGACAAGATGTCTACATATCATATAGGTAATAAGTGAGTGTTTACAATCTCTCTCCTTATGCAAGGCATGGATATATGCATGAAAGATGGAATCCTTAAATTAGTAGGACTTGTAGCTGGTGTCCTCTAATTTATATTAGTGTAGATTAAACCACCGAGTAAGGTATTAAGTGATCGATGAGTTCGCCTTGGGTATTAAGTGATTAGAAGAATCCACCCTTACATACCCTTACATATTATTAGTAGTGAGGTGTTAAGTGGCCATATAGAAACAATTAAGCTCCTTATGGAATAATGAACAATTGAGAGTCAACCTCTCAGTTTTTAGTAATTAGTTGAATGGTGGTTTAAAGGCTTCATAATTATGCATAAACATTCTATCTCAATATTGCTATATCGTTGTCGTTATCAACCCTGAGTATGGTAGTTTGCCGTTGTGCATAAATCTTTACAAGGTTAAAAGATTATTAGCCTTGTTAGACATATGTTTTGGTTCTGACCAAACGGGATACATTTGTGTATTGTAGATAGTGTTACACATTTTTCTACTCACCAGGACTTGTTGTTCTGACCCCCCTCCCTTTCCTCATAATATCTCTCAGGTTTATCTCATGGAAGACATGTCCTAGCAGGTGTTCAGTTTGGTTTTTAGTTCTCGTTCTCTCATGCTCAATATCGATGTGGCGATATGCTTTAAGGTAGTCGGTATTAGTTATTTGTTTCCATTATGAGTTACCTTTATTGTGCTCTGATTATGCACATTATTTGCATTTGCAAGTACCAGAGTGTAACTCTCCATTCTTGGATAGGTTTGAGTTTTGATTTTTGTCGAAATTCAAGCTCAGAAAAGTGTGGGTGTTACAATTGTTGTCGCTATTTATTTAAAGGATTTGGGGGCATCCACCTTTTAATAACCCGGAATTTTGGAACCAATTTAAAAAAATTATTTCAGAAAATTTTATTAGAAAATACGTCAGAATTTAAAATTCCATTATTAAATTAAAATATTTAAGAATAATAATAAAAAAGTTTTTAAATAAAATAAAACGTCATTGTGAGATTTATAAATATATGTTGATAGGATTATTTATTAATAATATGTTGATAGGTCCGCTTTAATACTTTCCTTGCTTATTCAAAGTGTAACGTTCATCAATTAATAAATTCTTTATGAATAGTTGCATTCATTTTCAATGCCTTCCCCTCATTGTTATTTTCTTAATGCAACATTAAAAGTAAACACATTTTGAAATAGAAATGTATTGATATGGAATTTACATTTTTAATGTATATACAACACATTTGAACGAATAGTAGAAGACTTTTATTACATCATAATAATGCAACATCAGAGAACAGAATATCAGAGTACATCGAATATAATACAACGGAAAATAAATTACAATAAATGTAATACAGTGCAGCGGAACAAATAAACTGATACAGTGGAAATCTACCAATTCTCTGGACACAGCTTTAAGCTTCGATCCAGAATCCTGCTCAATATATATGCAAAATAAGCTACTCGACTGCCCGTGTGGAAAAGAGAGCAACCTAGTTTGCAAAGTGAAACAAACTATGTGTCAGCCATGGGACTGGTATCAGAAATCTTTTTTAACTTAATTAGTAATAAGGCTAATCATAGGACCACGCCGCTAACGCGGAACGGGTTTATTCAATTGGATTGCCAGTGCATGAAATAAAGTAAATCGATAAACAATGCAATGCTTTTTAGAAAAATGAAATCATTATAAGACTCAGGTCCCATCACACAATGCAACACAAGCCGAATGATAGAGTTTTCCTTATAATGGTCAAAAATGCTTGATACAATAAAACGGATTTGATATTATTATTAGTATATATGTGTTTCAAAAACATTTCAAAGTAAATGTATCAATCATAGACGGCATAGTACCCCATCCTACTATGTCGCCATACTAGTTCTACAATCAAAACCGCATGATGTCGTATTGGAAATTGGGTTTCCATTAAGACTCAAGGCTAGGAACGATCTCCTTACCAATTCGAGACACTCTAGCAATGTCTCAGGATTCCCCGCAGTGAACCCTTGGATCCTACAGGGCCGGCCCACAAATAATGCTAGTGGATTAGTTATGCCTGAACACACGCTCCCCGATCCTATTTGACCTATAAATTGGCCATTAGCGACCAATAAAAATATCCGAGGCACCTCAATCCATCAACCACATAAGTAAAAGTGTCGGGCCTTGTAAAAACCCAAACATCACTTCTAGCTAGAATGAAACGTGTGCACTCCCTGCGTTCCCTTATCCCTTTTTGACTCTACCGGGGTTGAAGCTCGCGAGGTAACGTAATACACAAAGCTATGCCTAAATAGGCTATGCTTTGATCATCATCCACAAGGCTATGCTTTTCAACAAAAGCCTTGATCAATTGCATCTTGACATGTCACATTGACAGTTCACACCATGCGATCGATAACTACCAATATATAACCTTCGAGCTCGTGCGTCTCAAAGAACGGTGTTAAGCAAGAGAATAAATCCTCCGCCACCACAAATATATATTAATAGATATCAATTTAGTTACATAGCATGAAATTCAATGTCGGACACACATCCATTTACAAATCTGTTCTGGGTCTGAACGAATCCGAAGTCACCTAGGTACTCGCGTATCCGGACGATCAACAAGTACGTCCGGACAAATACCACTATTAACCCTTTATTGGGAGCGACCCAATGCCAGGCATCAGTAGTCGTCCATTCGATGTGAGGATCGTCGGTCTTCAATCACCATATTCAATGTCTTCGACTTTTAATCGTCGTAGTAATTATTCAGAATGGGTTAAACCTGATCTTTCCAAATAACTCGTGTATTTTTATAATTAAAAATCAAGTGTTGTAAAGACACATTCAATGCCTCATTCCAATTCAGAATATTCTTTAAATTAAATATTCATATTATTAGGGAAAGATTCCCATTAATTTTATCAAAGATAAATTCTTTTAAATTTGTCTTTAATCTTCTTTTCAAAGATTTATTAAAATTCCAATTCAGTTTTAATATCAAAAATCATAACTTTATGATTATTCAATTTTTAAGACATAAATCTTATCTTGAACTGGGTTAAAGAATCAATGTCTTTTAAAAACATTGTTCATGATAAACCCAAAATCATGTTAATTGGGTTAAAGAACAAATGTCGTTTAAAAACACAGTTCACGGTAAACCCAATTCACATATCAATTATTCCAATTAATAAGTATAATTTGAAACACTCATAATATTAGTTAAAAGATTTATTCTTTCATACGAGGTTGAAGAATAGTGTTATTTAAGACACCATCCACGACAACCCAAAATCCAATTCTTTTATTTCAATATACTTTAAAAATATTCCTTATTTAAAAGAAATTCTTTGTTTAAAATATTCTTTATATAAAAGATATTCTGAATCGGAAAGCGACTCAATCATTTACCATATAACTTTGGTTATATGGATTTCATACATCGTATGTAAATGACAACAAATGATAAATAATCATCAAACCGTCCATTCAACATCCAGAGTTAAGTTCACAACCGTGTGAGCATTAAAATGAAATAATAACGCTCATTGCAGCCTGTCAATCTATCGATTGACATACAAATAAACATTGGGACTAGTGCATATCAATTATCATCCCCATACCCGTGTGGGGTTTTCAGCCAACAACAGTACATATAAATAAATAATTGGTTAATGAATTTAACCAATTTTAATACTAACAACATGTTGGTAATGATGGACAAAACATGATATTTTATTCCTAATGTCGAAATAAAATATATTTGACTCGCATACTTTCTTTATACATTTCTAATATCTAATAGAATGTAATTTATTTATATGACATTATTGTGGATGACAAATAAAGGATAATTTTCATTATACTTTATTTGTATGTAATTATTCTTAAATTTAACACATAAAAGAAAAAATCTCATTGGTATATGTCTTTTAATGTATAACCTAACACCTAAAAATATTTATTTTAAATTGCTTACAAATTCTAATGTATGCATTAACATATAATGTCGTCACTTTAACACACTTATACATTCTATTGTATATTTAGACCAACAATATGATTCTTATAATTGAATATAAACCCCAATGTAAGTTTGCAAATAAAAATGATTTTTATATTTGCATATAAATTCTATCGTATGTTATGCAAATAAAAATGATTATTTTATTTGCATATAAATTCTATCTCAACAAAATGTATAAGAAGTTCCATTTTGCTGACAACTCTAAATTATCAAAGTTAAAACCATTTTATCGCTTTTGTCAAATTAACGACGTTAAAACAATTTTGTCGCTTTTGTCAAAATTATCATAGTTAAAACAAATTGGTCACTTTTGTTAAACTATAATGGTTTAAACAAAACATTATCATTTTTTTCGCATTAGATCTAACAAAACAAATATGCCACTTTCATTTGTTTTGTTGAATTAGAATAGTCAACAAAACAAACACATCACTTATAATTGTTTTGTTGAATTAGATTTGTCAACAAATAAAAGTTATTATCTTTGTTGTTTTGTTGAAATAGAATAGTTAACTTAAAATATACATTTTGTCAAAATAGATTAGTTAAAGCAAACCATATATTTTTGGTCAAATTATATATATTTTTCAAGATAAGACTAGTTGAATCAAAATACACATTTTTGTTGAAAACAAAAATTACCTTTTGTTAATTAGATTTGAATTAAGACAAAAATTACATTTTTGTTAAATCAAAAAGTTAAACACAAATAGTATTTTTGTGTAATAGGTTTGTGTTACCATAGAAATATCCATTTTGATAAAATAGAGTTGTCAGCAAAATGGAACTTCTTATACATTTTGTTGAGATAGAATTTATATGCAAATAAAATAATCATTTCTATTTGCATAACATATGATAGAATTTATATGCAAATATAAAAATCATTTTTATTTGCAAACTTACATTAGGGTTTATATTCAATTATAAGAATCATATTATTGGTCAAAATATACATTAGAATGTATAAATGTGTTAAGGTGAAGACATTATATGTTAATGCATACATTAGAATTTGTATGCAATTTAAAATAAACATTTTTAGGTATTAGGTTATATATTGAAAGACATATACCAATGAAATTATTTCTTTTATGTGTTAAATTTAAGAATAATTACATACAAATAAATTATAATGAAAATCATCCTTTATTTGTCATCCACAATAATGTCATATAAATAAATTACATTCTATTAGATATTAGAAATGTATAAAGAAAGTATGCGAGTCAAATATATTTTATTTCGACATTAGGAATAAAATATCATGTTTTGTCCATCATTATCAACATGTTGGTAGTATTAGAATTGGTTAAATTCATTAACCAATTATTTATTTATATGTACTGTTTTTGGCTGAAAACCCCACACGGGTATTGGGATGATAATTGATATGCACTAGTCCCAATGTTTATTTGTATGTCAATCATTAAATTGACATGCTGCGATGAGCGTTATTATTTCATTTTAACGCTCACACGGTTGTGAACTTCATTCTAGATGTTGAATGGACGGTTTGATGATTATTTATCATTTGTTGTCATTTACATACGATGTCCAAAGTTATTTGGTAAATGATTGAGTCGCTTTTCGATTCAGAATATCTTTTATATAAAGAATATTTTAAACAAAGAATTTCTTTTAAATAAGGAATATTTCTAAAGGATAATGAAATAAAAGAATTGGATTTTGGGTTGTGGCGGATGGTGTCTTAAATAACACTGTTCTTAAACCCCGTATGAAAGAATAAATTTTTAACTAAGATTATGAGTGGTTCAAATTATACTTATTAATTGGAATAATTGATATGTGAATTGGGTTTACCGTGAACTGTGTTTTTAAACGACATTTGTTCTTTAACCCAATTAACATGATTTTGGGTTTATCGTGAACAATGTTTTTAAAAGACATTGATTCTTTAACCCAGTTCAAGATAAGATTTATGTCTTAAAAATTGAATAATCATAAAGTTATGATTTTTGACATTAAAACTGAATTGGAATTTTAATAAATCTTTGAAAAGATGATTAAAGATAAATTTAAAGGATTTATCTTTGATAAAATTAATGGATATCTTTACCAAATAATATGAATATTTTATTTAAAGAATATTCTGAATTGGAATGAGGCGTTGGATGTGTCTTTACAACACTTGATTTTTAATTATAAAAATACGTGAGTTATTTGGAAAGACCGGGTTTAACCAATTTTGAATAATTACGACGACGATTAAAAGTCGAAGACATTGAAAACGGTGATTGAAGACCGACGATCCTCACATCGAATGGACGACTACTGATGCCTGGCATTGGGTCGCTCCCAGTAAAGGGTTAATAGTGGTAGTTGTCCGGATGTACTTGTTGATCGTCCGGATATGCGAGCACCTAGTTGACTCTGGATTCGTTCAGACCCAGAAAGAACTTGTAAATGGATGTGTGTTCGACATTGAATTTCATGCTATGTAATTAAATTGATATCTATTAATATATATCTGTGGTGGCGAAGGATTTATTTTCTTGCTTAACACCCTTCTTTGAGACGCACGAGCTCTAAGGTTATATATTGGTAGTTATCGATCGCATGGTGTGAACTGTCAATGTGACATGCCAAAATGCAATTGATCGAGGCTTTTGTTGAAAAGAAGAGCCTTGTGGATGATGATCAAAGCATAGCCTATTTAGGCATAGCTTTGTGTATTACGTTACCTCGCGAGCCTCACACCCCGGTAGAGTCAAAAACAGGACAAGGGAACACAGAGAGTGCACACGTTTTTTTCTAGCTAGAAGTGGTGTTTGGGTTTTTACAAGGCCCGACATTTTTACTTATGTGGTTGATGGATTGAGGTGCCTCGGATATTTTTATTGGTCGCCAATGTCTAATTTATAGGTCCAATAGGATCGGGGAGCATGTGTTCAGGCATAACTAATCCACTAGCGTTATTTGTGGACTGGCCCTGCAGGATCCAAGGGTTCACTATGGGGAATCCTGAGACATTGCTAGAGTGTCTCGAATCGGTAAGGAGATCGTTCCTAGCCTTGACTCTTGATGGAAACCCAATTTCCAATACGACATCATGCGGTTTTGATTGTAGAACCAGTATGGCGACATAGTAGGATGGGGTACTATGCCGTCTATGATTGATACATTTACTTTGAAATGTTTTTGAAACACATATACACTAACAATAATATCAAATCCGTTTTATCGTATCAAGCATTTTTTACCATTATAAGGTACAACTCTATCCTCCGTCTTGCGTTGCATTGTGTGATGGGACCTGAGTCTTATAATGGTTTCATTTTTCTAAAAAGCATTGCGTTGTTTAACGATTTACTTTATTTCATGCACTGGCAATCCAATGGAATAAACCTGTTCCGCGATAGCGGCATGGTCCTGTGATTAGCCTTATTACTAATTAAGTTAAGTAAAGATTTCTCATACCAGTCCCATGACTGACCCGTAGTTTGTTTCACTTTGCAAACTCGGGTGCTCTCTTTTCCACACGGGCAGTCGAGTAGCTTATTTTGCAGATATATTAAGCAAGATTATGGATCGAAGCTTAGAGCTGTGTCCAGAGCATTGATAGACTTCCGCTGTATCAGTTTATTTGTTCCGCTGCACTGTATTACATTTATTGTAATTTATTTTCTGTTGTATTATATTTGATATACTCTGATATTTTGTACTCTGATGTTGCATTATTATGATGTAACAAAAGTCTTCTGTTATTTGTTCAAATGTGTTGTAATCCCAAAATTAAAGTATTCGAAGATTTCCAACTTTTGTTTCAGACCTGTATGGTTTATGGTCGATTCAAAGGGTGGGAATTTTCCGGTCTTTACATATAAATTAATACAATGCACAACGGAAGACTTCCAATAAATAGAACAGGGGTATTTGGCTAGAGACATCTCTTGCTGGGCTGGAATTGGAGCTAGTATAGGCTAATGGTTTTTTTTTAGAATTAAAGTATTAAAATATTATAATTATAGTACAATAAAATTAGAAAACCCTAATTCTAATGTCATGGCCGTCGTCTTCTAACAATGAACGACAGGAAGCTCCAGATTTCTCTCACCTCATTCTCCTAATCTGTACAACTAAACTCAAATCTCCAAACACCTAATCGAAGAGCATCGAGAGTTCTTGAATATGAACAGATATGATCTGAATTTTCGAAGTGATCCGGCCAGATTTCGATCACCAAGGGGACGCGTCTCAAGCTGATTCCCGGCCCAAAGAGCACGGCGAGTGGCACACCTTCTAGGCGAAAGGGTAGCAAGTCGAGCATTTTGAAGTGGCCTTGTCCGATTGGATTCCGGTGGGGTCTGGAGCGGTCAATGGTGAACCCTAAAATGGAAGATGCATTTCGGTGGGATACAGGAGAAACGAGGAAGACACGAGAGAGAAGGACGGGTAATTTGGGTAATAATATAATTAATTATTAAATTGTATATTAATAAATTCAAATGTTTAAAATGCGATAACTTCTTCATACAAAAACGAAATCAAACAATTTTAGTTGCGTTGAAATCGTGTGATCGAGATCTACGACATGGAGTAGACCAGATCTAAAAAGTAGCACTTTGAAAATTCAGATAAAAAGCGATGTGAGATTTCTTTTTTTATAATTAATTAAATTAATTTATTTTCTATGTGGTGATTGTATGTGTATGACTTATATCTGCTATGTGATGAGATTGTGGATGAATTAATCTGTTTGTTGGTAATGTATAAACACAAATCTGTATGTGTTGAATATAATAAATCATTTGTTGTATTATTGATTTGGAATAGAATTGCCATTTCAATAAAAATAAATCGTTTTGTTATGTTGTTGAATTGCATCAGATTTTCAATTCAACATAAAAACATTATTTGGATTATTTTTGTTGAATTGAATTAAATTGTCAATTCAATTTGATCATATTTGTTGAATTGAATTAGATTGTCAATTCAATATCAAAAAGTCATTCTTTTGTTTGCATTCCTTGATGCAAATAACATTGAATAAAAAGTTATTCTTTTATTTGCATTCCTTGATGCAAATACACATTGAAATAAAGGGTCATTCTTTTATTTGCATTCCTTGATGCAAATAACATTAAATAAAAAGTTATTCTTTTAATTGCATTTTTTGATGCAAATACACATTGAAAAAAAGGTGTTCTTTTATTTCCATTCTTTGATGCAAATATGCGTTGAAATAAAAAGTTGTTCTTTTATTTACATCCTTCAATACAGATAAAATGGTGAAATTGGAAGTTAAATTTTTTGTTTGCATTTCTTGATGCAAATAAAACATAGGTTTTAAAAAGGTTATATTTTATTTGCAATTTGGATAAAAATTAAAAACATGATTTGTAAAGTTACATTTTTGATTGCAATATTATATGCAAACAAAACATTAGAGTTAAAGTTGCATTTTTGTTTGCAATTTTAAGATGAAAACAATACATTTTATTAAAAGATTACATTTTTTATTTGCATATTTTAGATGCAAATAAACATCGTAGTTAAAATTACATTTCTGTTTGCATATTTATATGCAAATAAACATCATAGAAAAAGATTACATTTATATTTGCGTATTTAGATGTGAATAAACACCTTAGGAAGAAGTTGCATTTTTGTTTGCAAATTTAATTGCAAACAAAACATTTAATAAAGTTTGCAGTTTTAAATGCAGATAAAAACATTGTAATAAAGGTTACATTTTGTTTACATTTTAGATGTAAATAAGGATATGAATTAAATGGTTACATTTTTATTTGCAATTTTGATATAAATGAAAACATAGAAATAAAAGTCATATTTTTATTTACATTCTAGATGTAAATAAAAGAAAAGATTATAGTGTCGCATTTTTATTTACATTTTAGATGTAAATAAAAGCTAGTATTTTAAGAGACACGTTTTTATTGACATTTCATACGAAATAAATGAATTGATTTAAATGTTAAAATGTTTATTGTTACTTTAGATACAATAAAAATAGTAGAATCAAAATCAAGTCTTATTTGTTATTTGTTTAAACAAATGGTGTGAACTTTAAGAAGATATAATTCTAATATAATTTGTTTACCATTGGAAGTAATTAGTTATTAAAAACATGATTATTTCAAATCATCATTTTTATCATGTTAGAAGAATTAGGAAATCATATATATGAAATCTCTAATATGAATATGGATTGTACTTGGTTTGGTTGTGATTGTTGAAATAGTAGGAATTGCCAAATTGGTTTATATTTATATTTATATATAAATATGAAATAAAATTTAACGAATCGCGCTCGGTAGTTCGCATTTCGACAATCGTAACTTTAAACGATTATACCGTAAAATCCAACCGTCGGATTTTCCCAAAACTGGAACCGTTAGGACTGTTTTGGGAGGAGCTTTCCGATGATATAAATTATCAAAATCCAATGGTTAGATTTCAAGATAAGTGTAAATCAAATTTGGTAAAAACAGTGTCAGGGCCGCCCATCGACCCGAAGCGTCGTTTAATTATATTAAGCTATTTTATAATAAATAAAAATAGTGATAAATCGTTATAAATTAATATTAACGTATTAAATGGTTTAAATGATAATAATTCGAAAAATTATTTGAAAAGACAGAGTCATGTAATGATACAGATTTTGCCCGGACCTAATCGATCGCTAAGTCGACCAAGACCGTTCAAATCCCGCATACGTTAACTTTGAAATGTTTTTGAAACACATATACACTAATAATAATATCAGATCCGTTTTATCGTATCAAGCACTTTTGACCATTATAAGGTAAAACTCTATCCTCCGGCCGGCGTTGCATTGTGTGATGGGACCAGAGTCTTATAATGGTTTCATTTTTCTAAAAAGCATTGCGTTGTTTAACGATTTACTTTATTTCATGAACTGGCAATCCAATGGAATAAACCCGTTCCGCGTTAGCGGCGTGATCCTATGATTAGCCTTATTACTAATTAAGTTAAGTAAAGATTTCTCATACCAGTCCCATGACTGACCCGTAGTTTGTTTCATTATGCAAACTCGAGTGCTCTCTTTTCCACATGAGCAGTCGAGTAGCTTATTTTGCAGATATATTGAGCAGGATTCTGGATCAAAGCTTAGAGCTGTGTCCAGAGCATTGATAGACTTCCGATGTATCAGTTTATTTGTTCCGCTGCACTGTATTACATTTATTGTAATTTATTTTCCACTGTATTATATTCGATGTACTCTTATATTCTGTGCTCTGATACCAAATGCAAAGACCCGAAAATTCCCAAACTTTGAATTGACCATAAACCATACAGGTCTGAACCAAAAGTTGGAAATCTCCGAATACTTTAACTTTGGGAATACAACGCATTTGAACAAATAACAGAAGACTTTTATTACATCATAATAATGCAACATCAGAGTACAGAATATCAGAGTACAAAAAATATAATACAGTGGAAAATAAATTACAATAAATGTAATACAGTGCAGCGGAACAAATAAACTGATAAAGCGGAAGTCTATCAATGCTCTGAACACAACTCTAAGCTTCGATCCAGAATCCTACTCAACATATCTGCAAAATAAGCTACTCGACTGCCCACGTAGAAAAGAGAGCACCCGAGTTTGCAAAGTGAAACAAACTACGGGTCAGTCATGGGACTGGTATGAGAAATCTTTACTCAACTTAATTAGTAATATGGCTAATCACAAGACCAGACCGCTAACGCGGAACGGGTTTATTCCATTGGATTGCCAGTGCATGAAATAAAGTAAATCGTTGAACGACGCAATGCTTTTTAGAAAAATGAAACCATTATAAGACTCAGGTCCCATCACAATGCAACGCAAGCTGGAGGATAGAGTTTTACCTTATAATGGTCAAAAATGCTTGATACGATAAAACGGATTTGATATTGTTATTAGTGTATATGTGTTTCAAAAACATTTCAAAGTTAACATATGCGGGATTTGAACGATCTTGGTCGACTTAGCAATCGATTAGGTCCGGGCAAAATCCGTATCATTACACACCTCAACAGCCTTTAGAAGAAATGAAGTATGATTTTCTAAATTTGGTTTTATAAAAAAATAAAGGATTACTCGCGTTATCTTGTAGAGGGGTTCATAGTCATTCGAAGGTAAAACCGTAGGGATGTGTGATGGATAGCAAAGATCTATAAATTATATTTCGAAGCCTAAGGGATGTTTAATCCACTCAATGGAGAAAGGAATATAGATAAGGAAAAGTTCACTCTTTAATATTTGATGAAACAAGGAAACTAGAATGCAAGTGATTAACTTGTATATCTATATATAAAACTGTTAAAACAAATAATTAGGGTAAAGAGGATAGGGAACTGCACATCGATTATTGCACTTTGTAACTATTGTTGTATTATTATATTCTAACTATTGATGGTCCAAGACTACAAGCTTGGTTTATTATGTTTACTTGCTAATGGAGGGAAACTCGTTTTGCCAAGGGGCGTGGTCTCAGTGGATACTATATGGTATGGGGTACATGAGTCATTATTTACGTCAGTCTGTTGACTAATTCGAAGATTTTGTTTTTCCCTCAAACTCTTAGGTGTTCACTTGAGTAAATTGGGAGAAAGGGCTTTTCTAATATCTCCTATACGAATAAGCTTCCAATTGCATGCATAAGGCAATAGTTAGTCCGGGAGTTCTTTTTCGTTGTTTGCTTTATTTGAAATTGGATAAATGCATAACTTTTAATGACTATAACATGACTCTAATCAACCAAGGAGGCATCATTATATGTTGCTTTTAGAGACTGTATGTTGTTATGGTTATGTTTGATCCAAATAGTGTTTTGTAAAAGGGAATGTAATGAATACGTTTTTCAATGAATGTATTTCAAAATTCTTTCATATTCTTGTGTTTTCCGATGATTTAATTTACAAAAAAGCTGTTTTCGATCGGCAGGAGTTAATATTATAGATCATTGGAGCAATTATAACATTTACCTTTGGGACTAATAAAATGGTACTGTAATATTGGGTTGGATGAAAGTCGATGAATGTGTTTAGTTCAATTTTGATCAAGTTTAAGTTATAATTTCCAATTTCTATAGTATCATTTTTCACAATAATGAAGTTTTTGTCCTTCAACGTTTATATGTATGTTAAAAGATATAGTTGTTACATAGTCCATGTGATTATATGCATTAAGATTCAATGTGTTGAATACTTGGATTGTTGTATTATTTATTATTGAATATTCAATACTTTGTCTGATTATTATTTTCTTTATTAATTTAAGTATCAAGTTTTAGGTAATAGTTTGGGCCTAATATTCTAAAAGATAAATTACATTACAATATTATGCAAAGCAACAACCTTATTAATTTTTCTTCTTAAGGACGAGGCCAAAGCCCATCACTCATACACACTTCACGTCGTTCTATTTTTAGATTTTTTTTTCCTCTTTCTTAAATCGATCTACGCTCCCTAACCCTTGTCAGACTTCTCCATCTCCGGATCTCTGTTACACTTTCATCTTCTTCTTCCACTCATCTCGCCCTATCAACTTCATATTCAACTCCCTCATCTATGCTTTCTTCGAATTCTCCAATTTTATTTTATTTTACTATCATTTCCCATGCTAATACAAAGTTTAATTTCTTTAGTAGAAGATGATGGATCTAATAATACCATACATGATAGATTCGATAATGAACAAGATGATGAAGATGGTGCAAACAAGAGTGCAATTATTTTTATATTTCTCAATAAAAACATAAACAAACTTCAAATGGACAAAATATGAAAAATAATCAGCACTATAATATTACAAAAGTTGAAACTTAAAGAAAAATAGGTTATTTAAAAGTGATCCTCATTGAACTCAACAATATAAAACAAAAAATACCACTTTTCAAAGAAATGATACCTAAAAAATATAAATACAAATACCTAAAATCTGCTACTGAAATTAATAAAAATGGTAATAAAATATGGACTTCAATAATAAATATTTGATGCTAGCCGACTTTAAGTATTTGATAGTAAGAAAACACTAACTCAACTCATTTATCGTCATATTTAATCAGTTATAAACTCATTCTTTATAAAATAAAAAATCAATTTTTTGTCAAAAATGATACTTACAGTCTGTAAAACTGATGCCTAAAATCTGCTGCTGAAATTAACAAAAAAAGATATTTATGATCTGGAAAACTATTACCTTAAACACCTTCTATCGAAATTAATAACAAAAACAATACTAAAAACGATATTTAAATTAATGACGAAAAATACATGAGTCTATAGACAAACTAATAAGAATATAACTAAGGGAAAAATAAGATTGAATAAGCAAAAATATAAGTATAGAAGGAGTGGAACCATGTAAACGATGCTACAGTTTTTCATAAGACAACTGCCACATATGACAAAAATGATACTAAAGTAGTGCAAACTCACGTCCGATAGCTTTTAGTTTAAAATCATGTTTTGTTATATTTCACTACAACATACTCTAAACAATATATTGACATCTAAGCTCATAGTCTTTCATTAGACAACTCAACATACAAATCATTGCAATCACTTCAAAACTAGAAAGAAAATAAAAATTATCATACACGAATGATACTAATAATGGACAAAAAATGACACCGTAATTGTTTATATCTAAACTGATACTAAAGCATGTAAAAATTAGTATCTTAATTTGTAATACTTGCAATAAACACTAATTCATGCAAAAACTGACAATAAAGTTTCATATGCTTGAAGCTGACACTAATTGTACTAATCACCCACCATTTCTTATGCAATCTATATATTCTCAGCACTGTTAATTGAATAGAACTGATAATACATAACCAAGTTCAATTACGAAGTGCAAAGGCAACGTACATATTAATATGTGTTAAGCCAACATAGTTATATAACCAAGTTCATTTACATAAAGTTGCCCAAACACACATATAGCTAAGTATTAATCTCAACAAGTTCATATATTCTTAGAACCATGACAGTTATTGTTATTTTGTTTATATTGCTTCCATACGTCATATCTATTTTGCTCGTATTGAAAATATGCAAATCTTCCTTCCCATTTAATGAACAGATCTGTCCAATTATCAAAAATCTTATCCCTCAAGAAATTCATAGTAGCAACATCATTAGTTTCATAAAATTAAGAATGTGCTTCTTCAAACTCATACATGTTAGCAGCAACACCATCCTTAAATATCCACATTTTCAAGGGAAATTATACCCATAGCTAGACGTGAACAATCCTGCAAATAATAATGTAAAAAGTAATGTTAAAATAATATTTAACTAAATGTTAACTAAAAAAATTGATTCCTAAAGTCAATAACTAAAAAACGATACGATACATATTGTAGAACTAATACCTAAAAACTGGTAGCTAAATTCTGATACCATACACACTATAGAACTGATACCTAAAAACTTATGGCCAAATTCTGATACCATAACACTGTACAATTGATACCTAAAATCTGATACTGAGATTAATAAGAAAATGATACAAAAAATATCAAAATAAATATTTGGCACTAACATACTTAGGAAGATGTCTGGTGATCATCGAACATCTCAGGTATATAATTAATGTTCATTTTCCATATTAGTTGGTGGTGGCAGCGGTAGAAATAGAAAATTAGGTCATGATCGATGCTTATTTTAACTTGAATGTGTCATAATGGTTTATCTTTGTGTGAATGAAACCGCTTTAATGTGTCGAGCATCGTGGTAGTCTCCGTTCATTTTCTTTTGGTCAAAATTGATATTAGTAACTATTGCAACTCACATTTATCCTTATTTTAGATTTATCAAAATTTTATGGATTTTGAATTTGTCGTAGTCAAAAGATTAGTCGAAAGCTGCTAAGTTCAATAGAACTGGTGGCATATAATTTCATGGCTGGAGGAAGAAGAATGGAGTTGCTGATGAGATGAAGAAGAAGAAGACGTGTGATAATTAGGTTTAACGCTTTGTCCTTTAAATTAAAACTTTAACAGCTTGTCCTTATGATTAAAAAAGCCAACTTTGTCCTTGATAATATTTTCCTATGTTATACGTAATAGGCATCATTTTTGAATATTTTTTGTCTTTTTTATGTTTGTGATTTTATTATATAGAAAAATTATTATACTATGATAAAAATGACATTCTAATTTTTTATTTTTTTTTGTATAAATGATGTTTTTCCTTGCATTCATATTGATTTAAAGGGTATTGTTGTGTTGAGTTTAAAGAGGATAAACTTTAAGTTATCTTTTTTGTTTTCTTCTTAGTATCATTTTTTGTAATAATATCATGGAAGTTCTTTACTATTATGTTTGTTGGAGTATATAAGAAAATGAAGTTGTTACATAGTAAATATGATGATCATCGATTTGAATTGATGTTATGTTAGTATCAATTCTTTAATGAAGTATGCTTGAGTGTTAGTTTAAATATTTATGTGAAGATCAGTTTTTAGATTGTTAAATTTGGTGATACAAAATCACAAGTTGATTGGAACAAATTTGCAAAGAATGGAAAGTAAATATTTTTATAATGGGAATGCATTGATTGCAATTGATGAGGTGGTAGAGAAATAAATGAAGGGATTAATTTCTTCCATCTATGCTAAAGAAACGGATTGATTTACTTCCTATGTTTGCACATTTGTTGTTATGGTAATTTGCCTCCATTATATTATTACCATATATTGGTAATTTAATTAATGACTTACATAGATTTGCACTGGCTATATATTGAGGGGTAGACTTTAGGTAAACCCATCCTGGCCTGGAGCCAGTGATCCCCAATGGTGTATTTCTTGTTAAACCTGATTGAGGTTTGGATATGCGAACTCTTATTTTGTAATCTCTTGTAATTCTCTCATGTGGAATAAAATCTCTCTCTTTTGGACTGGACGTACACTATCTCGAGGATAGTGGAACCAGTATAAATATCGTGTCTCTTTGTTTCTCTGCTATAGTTATTTACTATTTTGTTGATGTAATAGAATAATTGCTATTAGATTAGATTGGTGTTCAACTGGCAAATCTAGATCCTATTTATTGCGCTTCCGCATATGCTCAATTTTCATATCAGATTCGTATCAGAACGAGGCGATTTGTTTTAAATTGTGCACCAATTATTTCCACTAAGGTTGGTAGATTCAGCGGTGATTATGCTATTACTATTTTGGAGAAAAATAGACTTTGGTGGAGGACATTATGTCGGGAGTGAAGAGCATTCCAATCTGGGAATTTTGACGTGATATGGAGTTTATTGTGAAGAAGCCCTATGATATGGATGAGAGAAGATGGAAGAAGAAGGCGGGTGACGGTTGAAGAACCTAGTCCACAACAAGGTGGAGAGATTAATATGGTCACTGCTTATGGTCCTACGGTGGAGGATCATGGTATCGACAAGGGTCTAGATGTTGATGATGCTCGAGGGATCCCGGAGATAAAGAGATCATGTCAAACGAAAGACGGATGTCGAGCTTTGAAATCCACAAAGACGATGGAGATCTTGTGGTATTGCAAGCATTTTTTAGACCATTGGTTGATGCACGGTGCAACTCAGGTGGTAGATGCATCTTTTGCAGGAGGTGGGTTGTGTTTGTAATTAAGGTGTGTTCGTAGTCCTTTCAAATCGACTGAGTGTACCTCGTTGCCCTGAAATCGAGGTTGGTTTAATTGAGAGAATAATTTTTTGCTCTTGGTGGTGTTGAGATTACTTTGGAATCTGCCTTTTTTTTATTTTGGATATTTGCAACATTTTGTTGGCGGGTGGAGGCGCAGTCTGAGCTCGTTGACAATTGTGTGATGGGGGGTGGATTTGCTGGAACCCATTTGGTAAATATTAATTTTTTGGTGTATCTCGTTGTGAGAATTTGACTCAAGGTGGGGTGTTGGAGATATGTGATTTTGCATCAAGGTGAAGTGTTAAATTAGGTGATACAAAATCACAAATTGATTGGAACAAATTTGCAAAGAATGGAAAGCAAATATTTTTATAATGGGAATGCATTGATTGCATTTGATGAGGTGGTAGAGAAATAAATGAAGAGATTAATTTCTTCCATCTATGCTAAAGAAACGGATTGATTTACTTCCTATGTTTGTACATTTGTTGTTATGGTAATTTTCCTCTATTATATTATTACCATATGTTGGTAATTTAATTGATGACTCGCATAGATTTGCACTGGCTATATATTGAGAGGTAGACTGTAGTGTAAACCCCTCCTGGCCTGGAGCCAGTGTTCCCCAATGGCGTCTCTTCTTGTTAAACCTGATTGAGGTTTGGATATGTAAACTCTTATTTTGTAATCTCTTGTAATTCTCTCATGTGGAATAAAATCTCTCTCTGTTGGACTGGACGTACACTATCTCGAGGATAGTGGAACCAGTATAAATATCATGTCTCTTTGTTTCTCTGCTATAGTTATTTACTATTTTGTTGATGTAATATAATAATTGCTATCAGATTAGATTGGTGTTCAATTGGCAAATCTAGATCCTATTTATTGCGCTTTCGCATATGCTCAATTTTCATATCTGATTGGGTACCAACTTTAGTGACTGTATGCATCATTTTTGAAAAAAAACACTCTTTTGTTGATGATTCTTTTTTCCTTAATGATGACAATTGCCTTCTTGTTTTGTTCGAAATTGTTAAGCGTTGTAGATGTTATTAAACAACATAAACAAACATGTTGCATGTCAACCTTCTACAAATCGTAAACTAGGATTTGCATATATTCAAAAAAAATGGTGTATGCACACCATATGGTGATGACGTACGTAATTCTCAAGATTCTAGAAATATGACATTATTTTCATGTTTTTTTTTTTGATAATTATACCTGATTATGTATTTTTTTACTATTTTATTTCATTGAACTTGGTCGTAGAGGTATACTGGTTTAGCATATATTAATATGTACATTGTTTTCTCTCTGTAATTGAATTTGGTTATATGATATCAATTTTAGTTCATTGTTTTATTTTATAAATTGGATATTTATATACAAGTCTAGATAGTATAGACGAGTGGGTTAAATTCTACAAGTCAGGATTTCAACCCATGACATCTTGCACTGTGTTGAACTATCTTAACCACTTGGACATTGATCCTTGTTATAGTCCATTACTATATGTTGGGAATATACAAGTGACATGTAAAGTTGTTAGTTATTGTGGTTTTATATTGGTTACTTTATTTAAATTTACTTTTGGTACTATTAATGCAAGTTTTTTTACCATATAAAATAATTTATTATTGTTATTTACTAACAAGATGGTTTTACAATGATCATACGACTCTTACAATAAAATAGAAGTGTGAGGCGGGACCCTCAACAACTATCAACTGTTAGAACTAGACTAACTTATGGTCCCGAGGATAAGCAAATTGCTTATGCTACAACATCATCAACACACATGGTGTTTATAACTACAAATTGTACAAGTAGTCTGAGTACCACGCAGGGTGAAGTACTACATCTTACAACTTTAAAATTTTGAATAAATTCCCACAACAACAATTGAAACACCAAAAAGTTAAGCATATGCTTAAACATTCTGATAACATCAACCAAACAAAATACCCAAAACAAAACCTAATCAAGTGCCTAAAGCATGGCAGCTCACCACATTCATGGGAACTGTTGGATTTTGAAAACGATTGGTGGGAAGGAGCCCTGCTAACAGAGGTAGACTATGCCAGAGTCTAGAATGGGAAATTTGCTTGTGCTACAATCATCTGCTTTAGCAATAGTAATATACAAAGATTTATTTAGCCCGTTCTGTTATAAAACAAATTAGTAAATTTAATGTAAAGAGCTAATTTGAAGGCGTAAGTGTGTAATATATGACAGAAAGTTATTATAGTCATTAGATTTAATGTGCTTAACCCTGACATTCTTTAATTTTGTTATATAAAATTAATGAATATTAGTTTTCTTTGCACAAATAATGTGAGACTGCTAATTAATTAGTTTTATCTATTTGGTTTTACATCTAATGAATCTTTTGACATCTCCGCTATATCTTTGCTTTATTCCACTATACCTTTTTGCACCTTCACTGCTATAAAACTGCAAAGTACTTTAACTTCATAAATTGAACAACCGAACACCAAACTGGTAACCACCAACAATGAACAAGCACCCTCCAAACCCTCCAACAGCTAAACCACACATAATACCAACAAACAACACACTACAGGATGATAACATGCACGGACACCAAATGAAGGAGGCCAAATGGAGAACTCAAACACAAGTGAAGGTAATAGTAGAAGGGGGTGAAAAGCCAAACATAGGAAAAGGAGAAAGGCTCAAGGTAGGAATAACCGAATAGGGGAAAGCAGTAGAACGGGCGAGCAGTAAACTATAAATAAAGGCAATGAAATAAATACCAATTAAATAGGTGGATCAAGAGGTTAGAGTAATGGAGGATGAGAAAAGGAGTAAAAGGAGCATAAGTGAACTAATGAAAGATAGATCCAAATGAAGAAAGGGGGTATGTTGTGCAAAAATTACACAAAATGCTCTAATACTAATCAGTTTTGTGAAAAGACTACACAGATGCAGAAGTATAATAAACATGATCAAGATTTTCCAATTGAACATCAATCTAATCTACTAGCAATTATTCTACTACTCCAAACAATAGGAAACAACTATAGCGAAGAAAAGAGACACACAATATTTGTATTGGTTCCACTATCTTCAAGAAGATAATGTACGTCCAGTCCAAAGGAGAGAGATTTTATTCCATATACAAGAGAGATTACAAGATAAATGTTTACATATCAAAAATCTCAAATTAGACTTAACAAGAAGAGACACTCCATTTGGGGTTCATTAGCTGAATGCCAGGATGAGTTTACAATGAAGTTTACCCCTAATATATAGCCAGTGAAATATATGTGAATCATTGATCAAATTACCAAGATATGATAATAAATAATGGAGGTAAATTAGTGAGGTAACAAATGACACAAACATATCAAGTAAATCATCAATTCCTTTCCTTAGCATAGATGAAAGAAAATAATGTCTACATTTATTTCTTTGTCATCTCATGCAAATGCAATCAATAATTTATGCCTATCCTTATTAATAATATTTACTTTCCATTTGGCTTATTTGTTTTTACTTATGTATGATTTTGTATCACCAAATTTAACATGGCAACATCCCATCTCGGGTCAAATTTTCTTCACAACATAAAGCTGTTCAAAAAGAACTCCACCTTAAACCAAAATCTCATAGTTAGAAAAAACTGAATATTTACCAAATGGGTTCCAGCAAAGCTACCCCCCATCACACCATATTAACGAGCTCATACTATATCCCCGCCCGCTAATAAATGTTATAAATACCCAAAATCCAAATAAGTAGATTCCAAAGTAATCTCAATACCACCAAGGCCAACAAATCTTCTCAATTACCAATCTAAATACAGAGCCAAAAATTCAAGTCAGTTGACAACAAAAAAGGCTAATCCAAATCTGTGTACATACAACAAATCTCTCTTATGCTACTTAACTCAATCAAAACCATTACAAACATCACCCGCCGACTGCAAAAGATGCATATTCCACATGAGATGCACCAGGCAAAAAACCAACTGTCTAAAAAGTTTGTAATACCATAAAGGCCTCTGTCTCGACACCGTCTATCACTTGACCTGAGCTCCTTTCATGATCATCTTAGATCCCTCGAGCATCATCAACATGAAGACCCTTATTTGAAACATAATCAAATGTTTCCATATCCAATAGCCTCTTCAACACAGTAAACTCCTTGTCACGTCAAAGCTCCCAAATTGAAACGCTCTTCCCTCTCAACATAATCTCCTCCAACGAAGTCTTCCTTTTCCTCCAAAATAGCAATAGAATAATTGCCAACAAATTTGCCTCTCTTTCTTGAAGCCATTGATGCGCAATCTAAACAAATTGCCTAGCTTCGATACCAATCTATTATGCAAAAATTGCACAAAATTCTCTGATACTAATCTGTTGTGCGAAAAGGTTGCATAGATGCAGAAGCATAATAAACATGATCTAGATTTGTCGATTAAACATCAATCTAATCTAATCTAATAGCAATTATTCTATTACTTGAAACAATAGTAAATAACTATAGTAAAGAAAAGAGACACACAATATTTATATTGGTTACACCATCGAGAAGATAATGCACGTCCAGTACAAAGAAGAGAGATTTTATTCCGTATAAGAGAAAGATACAAGAGACTGCAAGATAAGTGTTTACATAACCAAAACCCCAAATTATGCTTAACAAGAAGAGACTCCATTTGTGGTTCATTGGCTGAATATCAGGATGAGTTTACAATGATGTCTACCCTCAATATATAGCTAGTGAAATATATGTGAATCATCGATCAAATTACCCAGATATGGTAATAAATAATGGAGGTAAATTAGTGAGGTAACAAACGACGCAAATATAGCAAGTAAGTTATCAATTCCTTTCTTTATCATAGATGGAAGAAACTAATGTTTACATTTATTTCTTTGTCATCTCATGCAAATGCAATCAATAATTTACGCATATCCATATTATTAATATTTACTTTCCATTTGGCATATTTGTTTCCACTTATTTATGATTTTGTATCACCAAATTTAACAGGGCGGAAATGAAAACCTAGTCCCCATTAAACATACAATATTGCATTGCTGAAAAATTCTATAAATGTTAGTTTAAACAATATAAACTATGTTATCGGCTCTATTAGTATCGTTTTCAGACATAATATATTAAGGTATTAAGATTTCTAGTGCTTAATATCATTTTCAGATATAAGCAATTTGAATACCAACTTTTGTATTGTATTAATATCATTTTTGTGTAGTAATTTAATTTTATGATATCACTTATGGTGAAATGTTGAAAAATCAAAATAAGATGCAAAAGTGTAGATTTTTTGTTTGCCTTTAGTGTTGTTGTTAAATTAAGTCAAACAGCCACTAGATATCATATCTGCTTATATGTCATTGTCAATTTTATTGCAGGTAACATTTAAATTGCTTTATATAATAATATACATGAACTTAGATCAAAAAACTGCTAAATATGAGTTTGTAGTGTTTGATTTCATTTTTTTCCATTCATGATAGTGCATTAAATAATCAAATTTCTAAAACATCATGTTGTATCAAAAATCGATTGGTTATCCTTTTGATTATATATGTAGGTATCATTTTCATGGGAAATAACATTTAAATTAATTTACAGTATACCTGAGTATGAATTTGAATTAAGAAAATGCTAAATGTGAGTGCGCATTGCTTTGGTATCAATTTTTTTCACACATGATAGTGAACTAAATTATTAGCTTTAGAAAATGACAATGAACTAAGTTATTAACTTATAAACCACCACATTAAATCAAACAACTATTGCATATCATTTTTGCATATAATTTGGTATTAGTTTTATTGGAATAACATTTAATTTTTTAAATAAAAATAAGCAAGCACGAATTCAATGTAAACAACTATTTCACATGAGTTTTCATTGTTTTGGTATCACTTTCATTGTGCATGACAGTAAGCTAAATAATTGAATTTGGGTTATATCATAATATACAACACAACTATTGGTATCATTTTTGTGTGTCTATAGGTACCGTTTTTGCGTTATTATAGGCTTTGACATCTTTTAAATATTCATTTCAGATATAAAAATTATGGTTCCATTTTTAATTGTATTAGCATCATTTTTATTAACTAATTATAATTTTTTTGTGGTTTCAAAGCGATTTTGATTTTATATTTTATGTGTTGTCATGTATCGAAGGATGTGAAGAAATATAAGCTTAGATATTAATATATATATATATATATATTAGATTATATTATGGAGAAATGATGACAATTCAATATGTGATGTATAAGTATAGAATTTTTGTTTGACTTTAGTATTAGTATTAAATTATAACAATCGGCTACTCAGTGTTAAGGTAACCAAAGAATTGCAGAACGTAAAAGCTTTTGTATATTAAACGAATTATTTACATCAGACTATCTATTATATATACAAATTTTAATGGGCCATTAGTGCAGCCCATAATGGTTCAGAATTAAACATATCCGCAAGTGGATTTAGCATGTAAAAGAAATGTAACATTAGAGAAATGTGTAAACTGTGTTTTGTATGTATTGTCTCTAATGTCTCCCCGCAAACTCTACTGCTCATCTAGTGTTTGAGAAACTCAAAAATGGTGGCTTAAATTGGGCGATTTCCTCAGACTTTTATAATTTCCTTTGAATTTTCGAGAGAATCCACTTCGACATTCTTAACTGATGAGAGATCTGAGCTTCGATTCTCCTTAGGTAGCTGATTTCTTATGGTTTTAGTAGCGTTGGTTGAATCTGAGTTAGCTTCGGTTTGCAGACTTCTGCTTTGTTGAAAATTTGAGCTTTTGATGTAACAACCCGGAATTTCTAAACAAATTTAAAAAATTTATTTTAGCTATTTTAATGGATTTTGAATATTTAAAATGATTTATTTTAAATAATAATGACAAAAAAATTATTTTAATTGTAGTTAGAACGTAAAAGTTTATTTTAATTATAAATAGAGTTCGAAATGGCGCAGTAGTTTGAAAATTCGATTTTTAAATTTCAATTGAATGTACAGAATTCAAAATAAATTGGATTCTAGTAAATCTAGAAATATTTGAACCTATTTAATTATATCTTTCTAACGAATGTGAAAAACTGAGATTTCATAATATAAATTGTAAGTTATGGCCAGTTTAAAATTTAAAATACTCGCTATGGAATATATATATTTTAATATAATATATAACCCTTAAAAATAACCATTTTGCGAACGACCTCCGTTTTCGACGAAACCACTTTTATTGGATCCAGAATGTCAAATTATTGCTAGGTTTCAAATTTCATAATTTTTGGAATTAATATGTGAGCTTGGTAAATGTAAACGTGTTTTGTCAATTTAAGTTTAATTGGATCGACCAAAAAAGGGTCATTTTTCAAAAAGCCTCCAAATTCGACAAAATTAGTTTCGTTGGGACCGTATCGTCAAAACATAGCTAGATTTATTTTTCTGTAATTTTTGGAGTCAGTATGTGGCCCTGGTAAATTAAAATGTACATTTAAATTTAATATATATTGATTTATATTTTAATTTTAAAATTAATAATCAAAATAGGAAAATTGGCTTACGAAACATATCCCATTGTGTTCGGAATCATTTAATATTATAATGATATAAAATATTGAATTTTGATTTAAAATTAAAATAGAAGTTGGAATCATTTTAAAATGAATTTATAAATATTTTATAAAAATGTTTTGAATGGAAATCGACGATATGTATTATATATTATAATGGCCTGAATAGAATGCGCCGCACAACGACCGTTCATGAATTTTGACAATTAACTTCAAATGGATGTACCAGGAGATCCAACCATCGGATTCTCCTAAAACCACAACCGTTGGGTTCGTATCGAAAAGAGGTTTCCAATGAATATAAGAGATTTGAAATCTAACGGTTATATTTTGAGATATGTCCAAATCAATTTCAGAAAAGGTCACTATGATGTAGTTCGGTGGCCGTTATTGGAAACCGACTGTAAGGGCCTTAATAAAATTATTAAAAATATGGAAAAATTATGTAAAATCATAATAAATGATTTGGAAAGATTTTGGACGAAAAACTCCAGTTTTGAAAAGATAAAAATATATTTTTATCGAAATGAACTAGTTAACAACTAGATTAATAATCCAATTATTTTAAAAAATAAATAAATTGAATTTGAAAATGGTTTTAATATAACCAGAAATTTCCAACAAATAAATTGGAATGGATTTGGAATGGAAATAATCTTCGGAATATTTCGATATTGGATTCCATGACTATACGGATATTGTTGAGGAATTTGGAAGATATATATATATCGTTATTCCCAATACGATATTTGTTGGCTTCAGAATTTTATATTGAATATAAGCCGATATGATTTCTATTCAGAGCCTTGTATTTGATATCAAATTGTATTCTGGGTTTGTCGTGAACGGCATCTTAAATAACACTGTTCTTAAACCCAAGTGAAAAAAGAATAAATCTTTAAATTAAGATTTCGTGAAGTTTACCAATTAATTAATATTTAATTGGAATTGAATTAAAATTGGAATTTTTGGGTATATCGTGAAATGTGTCTTAAATAACATTTGTTCTTTAATCCAATTATCAGCGAAGTTAAGATTTTGAATTTATAAATCTTTATTCTAAGATTTAATGGAATTTTCCAAAGTGAAGTTTTTTCCAATTTAATACATTAAATTGGAATTGAATGGAATTCGATTTGGTGATAATCAAAATGAGATTGTGTGAAGGAAGACAGTTATTATATATGGAATTTTAAAGGCTTTGCCATTATTTCATTTATATTATTAGTCTGATACAGAAATTTATATTGATTATATATTGATCTGTTTTCCGTGAAAGTTCCAGTTTGATGGAATATGATTTTGGGTTTATCGTGGATTGTGTTTTAAAGGACATTCATTCTTTAACCCTATTAAAGACAGGATTTCATGTCTGACATTATATTTCGAGTTTTATTCGTTGATCTCTGCTAAATATATATCTGTTTGATGGTGGAGAATTTATTCTCTTGCTTAACACCCTTCTCTGAGATGTACGAGCTTAGAGGTAATATATTGGTAGAAATCAATGGTATAGTATAGATTGTCAATGTGGCATGATTGATTCCCCAAAGTTAAATAGTCATTAAGTAATAAGTGGAGTTTTAACAAATCTTTAATTAAATTGAAATGTTAATGTGGTAATTAAATTTGCCAAATTTGAGAAGTGTTCGAGAATGGAGTACCACCAGTTTTACTCCAGACGATAGTTAAATTTTTAATTAGATTTGAACGTAATATGGTAATTGAATTTATTGATAACAAGTTGTAATGACCCGTATTCTACACATCATAGGATTGTAGAATATTTATTTCTTTCTCATATGAAGTCGTATGGTCATGTAACTTTGGGAAACATCTATTAGAGTCATTTCCCATGTTCATGATTTTTGTCGATTTTTAAATGACCATTTTGCCCCTAGTTGGTATTGTTTTGGCCATAACTTTTGATTGGAAAGGAATTTTGACTTGAAATCACTTCCATTGGATTCGTTTAATGGTTTACCTTTCCGTAGAGTGGTCATAATAGCCAAACAGACTTACCGTTTGGGAGATATGGCTGAAATAAGGTTTGGAGGGTGAAAAACTGCTTAACCGGGCCAAATCGGGTGATTAGTGAGTAGGCCCATAACCCATTTCGGGATTAGGGTTATGGGGAGGCTTAAATGAGATAGAGGATCATTCCATTTCAGTTTTCTAGCCTCCACTTATCACCAAGGAACCCTAAAAATGGCCTCTAACCTCTAAATCACCTTTTGGTCAAGGATTTGGCTTAGCAACCTCTAATCAAGGAAGATCTACACCAAACCAACATTGGATCTGCTGTTTAGCATTGAGATTCACATCAAATCAGAGATTAATTTCAGATCTTAGTTTATTTTGTGGCTAACGTGAGTGATTTGCATAGTTTTGCACTAATTATGGTTAATTAGGGATGATTAGTGTTAATTAGCGAATTTAAACATGATAAAATTTTGGAAAAATGTTTATAAAATTCGGAATGATGTTTTAGACCTCTGATATGAATTTGGGTTAATTTGGTTAAGTTTTGTTAATCCTATCATTAGTTTCACCTAAATATGCTTAAGGGGAAAGATGGGATTTTGGGTATGTTTGATCCATTTCTACCTATCATATTGATGTTTTGATGTTTGTGGTTGATTATGCATGTTGCTATGACTGTATGAAATGCTTTGTGATTAGTTAGAATAGTTGGAATGGTCGAAAACGCCGTTGAGGGGTGTGAACAACTCGCTGGACGAGGTGCAGGAGTTCGGATCAGATAGGGGATTGAGGGCCGATCGGATCGCCCTATGGGATCGTGGGACATCACCACGAGTCGAGTCATCTCCTCCGAACCGAACCATCTGCGCAAGGCCCACGAGCACCAACCGCGAACTGCTACCCGATCCGATCCACTTGTGCTTCGCATCACAATCCGACCAGAGGAAAGCAGCATCCACGAACCGATGCACTACGAGATGCCGATCCGAACCAGGGGGAGCCACGAGCTGGAGGAGCGCGATCCGACCCGTAGGGGGTATTCCGATCCGAACCGAGGAGAGGAGCACGATCCGAAGTAAAGAGAAAGAGGACCGCGATGACGATCCGAACCGTGGCAAGCTGGAGACCCGACCCGATCCGCCAGGGGTGATGGCGATCCAACCCGATCCAGTGAGGAAGGAGCATTCTGATCCGAACCGAACCGATGAAGACTGATAACCCGAGATGCAAAGGTAGTCCAAATGAAGGGTATTGACTCAGGATCCAGATAGGAACCAATGAGTGGACTTCATGAGTTGGACTTTGCTGCGGGACGTGTGCTAAGGAGTTGTCGATATTCATAACTTCGATTCACCACTGAAAGGAATGATGGGCTACTTATCAGCGCAGTAGGATCATGATGACCTGAGAGGCAAGGTGATGGTAGCAAGACTACGTTATCAGTGCAGTAGGGTCATTATGACCTGAGGGGCAAGGTGATGCGTAGTAAGACTATGAGCCAGTGCAGTGGGGTTCTTGTGACTTCATGGGGCAGAGTGGACATAGTAAGGATTAGTAAGGCTATGAGCCAGTGCAGTGGGGTCCTTGTGACTCCATGGGGCAAAGTGGACATAGCAAAGGATTTGTGGCTACGTTATCAGTGCAGTGAAAACATTTATGACTTCATGGGGCAAAGTGATCGTAGCAAGGTATGTTGGGTGATCGAAGTGGTGAATATCGTATGCTTTACGCACTGAGTGAGAGATGTGAGGATGGATGCTATGTTTGATTGTTTTCCATCATTATGACATGCACACCTCCCCCACCTCCGTATCTTTACACCGTTTGATATGGTACCTTGGAGTGTTGTACAGTATGTAGTGCTAACTCTTTGGTTGCAGGTCCAGGTTCAAGTATGTTTTAGTCTACCTGTTATTGTTCACTTTAGATGCTTATCGCTCATACCAGGCTTTATGTCTGAACCAGAGTTTTATGTCTCCTCTTATTACTCTGGGTGCTCACACGAGCATACTAGAGACAGGTTAGCTGGTGATGCGCGAGTAGCTGATTCGGAGGTGGGCAGGAGGCTTCCACGTATGATATATATATATACACATTCTCCCTGTGTCGTTGGTGGTCGCTACTTGGGCATTAGTAGTGTACCTCCTTTATCTTACTTTTGCTTTGAGACAGTTTGAAAGTTGTAATAAGCTGTATTTTGGATTTCTGCTGCTATGATGTTTAGTTCTGGTTTTCAGCTTATGCACTGTCTCCCATATTTTATGTCAAGTATGTTATTATTATATTTTATTCTATGCGCTGTGAGACATTCTACAGGTTCCTTGTATGTTCATTTCCTTCTTCCCTTTTCCTTCTGACGACCGGTTCCGTGCTAACTGGACATGTGTACAGCGCACTTTTGGAGTAAATGTCGGTTGGTGCGGGGCGGGCCGTCACACTTGGTATCAGAGCTCTAGGTTGCGTAGTTAACCTAGGGAAGAGACTAGGGAGAGTTAGTACGTATATGAGAGCGCGTATTTGTGATTACTTTGGTTTTCAAAAGCTATGTATATATATACTATTAGTAGTATAAGAATGAAGTCGCACTGCACTAGCACCACTATGGGGTCGTTAATCGTTTCCCTTTTTCAGATTGACGATGAGCCGAGACACGAGGGGTGCTGGTAGAGGGACCAACCAGGGGAATGCCGCTGACATGAGGGCGATGTTTACTAACCTCATGAGAGATATGCTTAGAGAAGTGCAAGGGGAAGTTCCCAATCCCGGGGTTGGTGTTGGCCCAGTAGTGCAGGCGCCTAGGGTCAATTTCGCCAAGTTGTGCAAGGATTACACTAATCTTGGTGGGAAGCCGTTCCACGGAACGGAGTCGGCCACAGATGTTCAAGACTGGATGGATAGCTGTGACCGTATCTTCGATGACTTGGGTCTTGAGGATGCGATGAAGAGAAGGCTAGCGTCTCGTCAGCTGCAAGGGCGAGCGATGAATTGGTGGAATGCCATTAGAACAGCTACTCCAGAGGACCAGGTTACTTGGGATCAGTTCAAGGCTCGCTTTAGCGAGAAGTTCATTCCAGCTGCCTAGAAGTCAGTGTTGTTTAAGAGGTTCTTGGAACTCAAGAAAAACGGAAGGGCAGTTTCTGACTATATTGCTGAGTTCGACACTTTGTCGAAGTATGGACTGTCTCTCATTGACACTCCTGAGAAGAAGAATGAGAAGTTCATTAATGGTTTGGATGGATACTTGGGGGAAAGACTTATTAACCACATCGATGAGACTTTTGAATCGATCGTGGGGAAAGCTTTGAGATAAGAAAGTCTTTACCCTAAGTCAAAGACTGAGGCTGCATCTGCAGAAGGGCCAAAGCCGCAAGCAGGCGGTGGAGAAAAAAATAACTCTCAGAATAAGAGGAAGCAGGACCAATCTAAAGGTGGCCAGAAAAAGAGCAAGAAGGATGTTGAGTGCTTCAGCTGTGGTAAGAAGGGCCATTATGCTAAAGAATGTCGGGCCAAGCCAGCGGAAAGGAAGTGCTACAACTGTGGTCAAGTGGGACATCAGAAGGATAAGTGTCTGCAACCTCTTAAGGAGAAGCAGATTGTGAAAGCATATGCTATTGATGCTGTTCCTTCTTCGTCGAATGCCCCAACTGCGGCGGCGAAAGGAAAGAATGTTGTTATTCAAGGTATGCTTTCTATTTATGATGTACCAGTTCGAGTTTTGTTTGATACTGGGGCTTCCCGTTCCTTCATATCTAGTGACCTGGTAGATAGGTTGGGACTGGAACCCGAGATAGTCGATAGACCATTGGTTGTGACGAACCCGATTGGTGGTTCGACTAGCCTTAGTATGATTTGCAGGAATTTGGTCTTATCGAGTCATGGATGTATGTTTGTATGTGATTGCTTTGTTTTGGGCTTTACTGGGTATGGCATTATATTGGGAGTCGATTGGCTCCAAAGATACGGGGTGGTGGTAGACTGTGAGGGATTTTTGGTGACAGTGAGGGCGGATGATGGGCGGAGGGTAGTGTTTGGTAGTCTACCTAGTGATGGGGTTATGGCTAGTTTTGTAAATTCCCTCGACATCCCGCAGGATGAGTTGTCAGATGTGCTCGTGGTTGGCCAGTATCCGGACGTCTTCGAGGAGGTGACCGGGCTTCCACCACACCGAGAGATTGAGTTCCGTATTGATTTAGTGAAAGATGCCAGACCTATAGTGATGCCACTTCGTCGTATGGCACCAAGGGAGCAGAGAGAGCTCGGGGTGCAAGTCAGCAATCTTTTGAAGAAGGGATTTATTAGAAGAAGCGTCTCCGAGTGGGGAGCACCAGTTGTGTTTTCCACTAAGGCAGATGGTTCCCTTCGTTTGTGTGTGGACTATCGCGAGTTGAATAAGGTGACGAGGAAGAATAAGTATCCTCTACCGCGGATAGATGATTTGTTTGATCAACTGGAAGGAGCAAGAGTGTTCTCCCAGTTGGACCTCGCGACAGGATTTCATCAGCTCCGAGTAGCAAATGAGAGTGTTCCGAAAACGGCATTTAGGACGCCGTCTGGATTTTATGAGTGGTTGGTCATGCCATTTGGGTTGACCAATGCACCAGCCTACTTTGTGGATCTTATGAATTGAGTATTCAGAGATCAGTTGAATAAGTTTGTTCTTGTGTTCGTGGATGATATCCTTGTTTATTCAAGGACAGAGGAGGAACACAAGGGACACTTGAGGATAGTGATGGAGGTGTTGAGGAAACACCAATTGAAAGCAAAATTCTCTAAGTGTCATTTTTGGAGAAGGGAAGTAAGATTCTTGGGTCATGTTGTTTCAGAGAGTGGTATTGCCGTGGACCCTGCGAAGGTGGCTACGGTACAGGATTGGCCTACACCCAAGAATGCGACAGATGTAAGAAGTTTCTTGGGGTTAGCTGGATATTATCGTAAGTTTATCCAGGACTTCTCCAAGATAGCAGCATCGTTGACTCAATTGACTAAGAAGAATCAGTCCTTCGTCTGGGACGGAGTGTGTGAGGATGCCTTCAAAGGTCTAAAGGAGAGGTTGACGCGTGCGCCAGTGTTAGTCATTCCTAAAGGGAATGAAGAGATGACGGTATGCACGGATGCTTGTGGTACCGGACTGGGTGCAGTATTGATGCAAGGAGGTAGGGTTGTAGCTTATGCTAGTCGACAGCTAAAGCCGCATGAGAAGAAGTATCCTACCCATGATTTGGAACTAGCAGTGATTGTGTTTGC
The DNA here is from genome assembly GCA_030737875.1 of Allium sativum. Classification (NCBI taxonomy): domain Eukaryota; kingdom Viridiplantae; phylum Streptophyta; class Magnoliopsida; order Asparagales; family Amaryllidaceae; genus Allium; species Allium sativum. The sequence goes on along the minus strand of CM060909.1, from coordinate 191,684,320 downwards.
GCTGAAGATGTGGAGACACTATCTCTTGGGAGAAAGATTTGAGTTGTTTACCGATCATAAATCGTTAAAGTATCTCTTCTCTCAGAAAGATCTGAATCTCCGTCAGTAGAGATGGTTAGAGTTCTTGGCTTCGTATGATTTTGATATCGCATACACACCTGGGAAGGGTAATGCGGTAGCCGATGCCTTGAGTAGGAGACATGCCAGCTTAGGGGCAATGTTTCTTGAGTGGAAGCAACTGGAGTATATCGCGGGGTTCGATTTCAGACCAAGTGCGAATTGGATCCAGTCATGCTAGCTAGTTTGACGATCAGACCCACTTTGATAGAGCGGATTGGTTCCAGCCAGAGGGACGATCCTAATCTATTGGAAATCATCTCCAAGTTAGAGATGGGTATCGATGGGGAGATGAATGTGTATGGGCTTGATCGAGATGGATGGCTTAGAAGGAATGGAAGGCTAGTTGTACCCAACGTAAATGGTTTGAGAGATGAAGTGCTTAGAGAATGTCATCACTCAAAACTAACTATACACCCCGGTGGTAAAAAAAAATATCGAGACATGAAGCAGACTTACTACTGGGAAGGGATGAAAAGAGACGTTGGGAAGTTTATATCCAAATGCATAAATTGCCAGCTAGTTAAAGCCGAGCAAAAGAAGCCTAATGGGTTGTTGCAACCATTAGAAATTCCCGAATGGAAATGGGAGCAAGTCTCGATGGATTTCATCGATGGTTTACCAAGGACTAGATCGGGACATGATAGCATTTGGGTAATTGTGGATCGATTGACTAAAAGTGCCAGATTTATACCAGTCAAATCGACCAGAACGGCAGCCAAGTTGGCAGAATTGTATATGAAATGGGTAGTGAGATTTCATGGAGTTCCCAAAAGCATTGTGAGTGACCGAGACCCGTTGTTCACTAGTGGGTTTTGGAAGAGCTTACAAGAGGCTCTAGGGTCAGGATTACATCTCAGTACCGCATATCATCCTCAGACCGACGGTCAGACGGAGAGGGTGAATCGTATATTGGAAGATCTCTTGAGAGCGTGTATATTGGATTTTGGTGGATCATGGGATGACCATTTGCATCTAGTAGAGTTTGCATATAATAATAGCTACCAATCCAGTATCGGTATGACTCCATATGAAGCTTTGTATGGAAGACCGTGCAACTCACCATCATGTTGGATAGAGACTGGCGAGAAGTTTGTGCTTGGACCAGATGTGGTGAGAGAAACTTCCGATAAGATCAAGATCATTCAGCAACGAATGAAAGCTGCCCAAGATAGGCAGAAGAGTTATGCTGATAAGAGGAGAAGAGACTTGAAATTCTCCGTTGGTGACTTGGTGTTTGTCAAGATCTCTCCGTTGAAGAGCGTGATAGGATTTGGCAGGAGAGGCAAGTTGGCACCAAGATTTGTTGGCCCATTCCCTGTTCTTGAACTAGTCGGGAATTTGGCCTATAGAGTTGGCTTACCAGAGAAAATGGCGGGAGTTCACAATGTGTTTCATGTTTCCCAACTAAGGAAGTTCGTTCACGATTCAGATATGACTATTTCACCTGATCAGTTAGAGGACTTCGAAGTAGAACCCGAGGCGGTTGGGAACCGCAAGCCGATTCGTATTGTGGGGCACGATACGAAGCAACTTCGAAGGAAGGCGGTGAGGCTAGTCAAGGTTCAGTGGGGCGAGGACGAGAATGATTGTACTTGGGAGACAGAGGAGAGCATTAGGAAGGCATATCTAGAACTCTTTGCCTGGTAAGATTTACTTTGCGATTTAGTTATTCCGCATGCTAGGATAGACTTATTTTACTTGTTTTGCATGTTTGATGGTTGTTTTATGGTTGATAGGCATGCGGGACCTTTGTGTGTGTTTTGATTAGGGAATTTCGGGGGCGAAATTTCTTAAGGGGGGAGAGTGTACTGACCCGTATTCTACACATCATAGGATTGTAGAATATTTATTTCTTTCTCATATGAAGTCGTATGGTCATGTAACTTTGGGAAACATCTATTAGAGTCATTTCCCATGTTCATGATTTTTGTCGATTTTTAAATGACCATTTTGCCCCTAGTTGGTACTGTTTTGGCCATAACTTTTGATTGGAAAGGAATTTTGACCTGAAACCACTTCCATTGGATTCGTTTGATGGTTTACCTTTCCGTAGAGTGGTCATAATAGCCAAACGGACTTACCGTTTGGGAGATACGGCTGAAATAAGGTTTGGAGGGTGAAAAACTGCTTAACCGGGCCAAATCGGGTGATTAGTGAGTAGGCCCATAACCCATTTCGGGATTAGGGTTATGGGGAGGCTGAAATGAGATAGAGGATCATTCCATTTCAGTTTTCTAGCCTCCACTTATCACCAAGGAACCCTAAAAATGGCCTCCAACCTCTAAATCATCTTTTGGTCAAGGATTTGGCTTAGCAACCTCTAATCAAGGAAGGTCTACACCAAAGCAACATTGGAGCTACTGTTTAGCATTGAGATTCACATCAAATCAGAGATTTATTTCAGATCTTAGTTTATTTTGTGGCTAAGGTGAGTGATTTGCATAGTTTTGCACTAATTATGGTTAATTAGGGATGATTAGTGTTAATTAGCGAATTTAAACATGATAAATTTTTGGAAAAATGTTAATAAAATTCGGAATGATGTTTTAGACCTCTGATATGAATTTGGGTTAATTTGGTTAAGTTTTGTTAATCCTATCATTAGTTTCACCTAAATATGCTTAAGGGGAAAGAAGAGATTTTGGGTATGTTTGATCCATTTCTACCTATCATATTGATGTTTTGATGTTTGTGGTTGATTATGCATGTTGCTATGACTGTATGAAATGCTTTGTGATTAGTTGGAATGGTCGAAAACGCCGTCGAGGGGCGTGAACAACTCGCTGGACGAGGTGCAGGAGTTCGGATCGGATAGGGGATTGAGGGCCGATCGGATCGCCCTATGGGATCGTGGGACATCACCACGAGTCGAGTCATCTCCTCCGAACCGAACCATCTGCGCAAGGCCCACGAGCACCAACCGCGAACTGCTACCCGATCCGATCCACTTGTGCTTCGCATCACGATTCGACTAGAGGAAAGCAGCATCCACGAACCGATGCACTACGAGATGCCGATCCGAACCAGGGGGAGCCACGAGCTGGAGGAGCGCGATCCGACCCATAGGGGGTATTCCGATCCGAACCGAGGAGAGGAGCACGATCCGAAGTAAAGAGAAAGAGGACCGCGATGACGATCCGAACCGTGGCAAGCTGGAGACCCGACCCGATCCACCAGGGGTGATGGCGATCCAACCCGATCCAGTGAGGAAGGAGCATTCTGATCCGAACCGAACAGATGAAGACTAATAACCCGAGATGCAAAGGTAGTCCAAATGAAGGGTATTGACTCAGGATCCAGATAGGAACCAATGAGTGGACTTCATGAGTTGGACTTTGCTGCGGGATGTGTGCTAAGGAGTTGTCGACGTTCATAACTTCGATTCACCACTGAAAGGAATGATGGGCTACTTATCAGCGTAGTAGGGTCATTACGACCTGAGGGGCAAGGTAATGGTAGCAAGACTACCTTATCAGTGCAGTAGGGTCATTATGACCTGAGGGGCAAGGTGATACGTAGTAAGACTATGAGCCAGTGCAGTGGGGTTCTTGTGACTCCATGGGACAGAGTGGACATAGTAAGGATTAGTAAGGCTATGAGCCAGTGCAGTGGGGTCCGTGTGACTCCATGGGGCAAAGTGGACATAGCAAAGGATTTGTGGCTACGTTATCAGTGCAGTGAAGACATTTATGACTTCATGGGGCAAAGTGATCGTAGCAAGGTATGTTGGGTGATCGAAGTGGTGAATATCGTATGCTTTACGCACTGTGTGAGAGATGTGAGGTTGGATGCTATGTTTGATTGTTTGCCATCATTATGACATGCACACCTCCCCCACCTCCGTATCTTTACACCGTTTGATATGGTACCTTGGAGTGTTGTACAGTATGTAGTGATAACTCTTTGGTTGCAGGTCCAGGTTCAGGTATGTTTTAGTCTACCTGTTATTGTTCACTTTAGATGCTTATCGCTCATACCAGGCTTTATGTCTGACCCAGAGTTTTATGTCTCCTCTTATTACTCTGGGTGCTCACACGAGCAGACTAGAGACAGGTTAGCTGGTGATGCGCGAGTAGCTGATTCGGAGGCGGGCAGGAGGCTTCCACATATGATATATATACACATTCTCCCTGTGTCGTTGGTGATCGCTACTTGGGCATTAGTAGTGTACCTCCTTTATCTTACTTTTGCTTAGAGACAGTTTGAAAGTTGTAATAAGCTGTATTTTGGATTTCCGCTGCTATGATGTTTAGTTCTGGTTTTCAGCTTATGCACTGTCTCTCCTGTTTTATGTCAAGTATGTTATTATTTTATTTTATTCTATGCGCTGTGAGACATTCTACAGGTTCCTTGTATGTTCATTTCCTTCTTCCCTTTTCCTTCTGACGACCCATTCCGTGCTAACTGGACATGTGTACAGCGCACTTTTGGAGTAAATATCGGTTGGTGCGGGGCGGGCCGTCACACAAGTGGTGTTAGATATGGAGTACTGCCAGTTTTGCTCCATGGTATGAATAGGCTGGGATGGGATAATAGAATGAATGATTACATCGGTAAGGCGTTAATCCCGACTAGTTTGATAAACCTTAATTTGGTTTAAACTGTGAAAAGATACTATAAAATCTTTTTAAATGATTTCAAAAGTGATAATCTTTGATAATATTAATGAGAACATTTCTAGAATAAAGAATACGAATAAAAGAATATTATGGATTGGAATGAGGCGTATGATGTGCTGTTATAACACTTGATTTTAAGATACGCGAATTTTTCGGAAATACCGAGTTTAACCCATTCTGAATAATTAATACAACGACTAACAGTTGAAGAAATTGAAGATGATGCAAGACCGACGATCTTCACATCGAATGGATGGGTTTCTATTGATGCCCATGATTGGAGTAGCTACCTTGAAGGGGCCCGTCCGGACGTACTTGTTGATTGTTCGGATATGCGAGGGCCTCTCTCCTGTATTGGACATACGGGTCGAGGAATAAGGAGCTTCCGGTTTCGTTCAGACCTAGAATGGACTTTCAAATGGATGGTGTGTCTGACATTGTATTCCTTTATATTGTATTCATTGATCTCTGCTAAATATGTATCTGTTTGGTGGCGGAGAATTTATTCTCTTGCTTAACACCCTTCTCTGAGACGTACGAGCTTAGAGGTTATATATTGGTAGAAATCAATGGTATGACATGGATTGATAGCGTGGCATGCTGAGATGTAGTGATCCAAACTTTTGTTGAAAACCAAAGTTTAGTGGATGATGATCAAAGCATAGCTTTAAGTAGCACAACTTTGTGTAGCGTTAATTCACGAGCCTCGCACCCCGGCATGGTGGTGAACCGATGGTTAAATTAGTATACTTTTGAGATGGATGGATTTAGTCGATTGAGATAGGCTGGGTGTGGTCGCTACATACCTAGTAGGGATAGGGGCACCCCCCGATTCCTGTATTGGATAGAGTAAGCGGCGTTTTCTCATGCACGGGATATAAGTCGCGGAGATACTCAATATCCTAGATATAGTGCGGATGTGCATTACGGCGTTTTCTCATGCCTGGGACGTAAGCCGTGGGGAATTGCACTACGTGATCGATCTTTCGAATCAGTAGCCATCATGATGGAAATCCAACTTCCAATACGACATTTTACGGTTTTAGTTGTATACTGTTGGCGGCATAGTGGCATGGGACATTCATGTCGTCTACGATTGGTACATTTATATTTGAAGTTGATTTCTTCACTTATAGTAGTAATAAAAGATAAATTTCATGTACCAAACATATTTGGCTATTATAAGGTAAAACTCTATCCTTTGGCTTGCGTTGCATTGTGTGATGGGACCTAAGTCTTATAATAATTTCATTGTTCTTTATTTAGCATTGCGATGTTTGTTTTATGCACAGGTATTCCTGGGAGTAAACACATTCCGTGTTATACGGCGTGGTCCCTTGATTTACCTAACTTTAAAATCAAGTTAATAACTTTTTTAGTTCTCACACCAGTCCCATGACTAATTCGGAGTTTATTGTTTTAACCTAAACTCTGGGTGCCCATATTTTCCACGCGGGCACCTAGTAGTTTTGGTTTTCACAGATATTTGTTTTCCCAGGATCTTGGATTACAACTGGAGCTATATTCGGAAAGCTTTGTATGTGTGTATTTCATTCAGTTGTGCTAGTTGATGTACTTTCGCTATGGATTGTATTTATACAATTTATTTCCACTGCTATGTATTTTAAATCTCTGATATTTTTCTGTGATGTATATTATTCACTCTGATATATGCTTGTACTCTGATGAAAATTGTTGTAAGAAGCAATGAAATGTTCTATCATTCGTGTTCTGATTTGTCGTGTTCTCAATTCAATCCAGGCTTTCCCGTTTAGGGCGAGTTTGGGTCGTCTGAGTTTGGTATCAGAGCTTTGGTTTACAAAGCACGAGAACAAGACACATTAGAACAAAACGAAAGAATTCATCGGAGATAGGATTAGTAATATCACATGAGAATAACTCATTAGAGATACGATCAGTAGTATCCTAGAATGAGTTTGAAGAGCGTTATTTTTAACAAATCAAATTAGATTTTTAAAATTTTATAACTTATTATATGTATTTGAGTATTTTATTTTATATTGAATTTGGACTATCGAGTATAGGAGATTTTTAATATACGTCTGATCCATTTGTATTTGAAGTCACAAATATACTAGATAGATATAGAATCACACTTTAGTCGCCCAGAGATGATTCTGATGATTACTCGAGTATCATTAACATCTATGTTCGAGTTTCGAAAGTGGAATCTCTATATATTTCCAATTGACTGTTGTGAGAACCAAAACATAGTTTGAGATTATTGTTTGTAAATTAGTCTTGGAATATGATTTTCGAGTATATATAAAGTTATATATTTGAAAAGCTAATCAACTAATTGATTGTTGATTGTGTTGTGTGATTATTAGTTCAACTAATTAAAATATTGGAATAATCAAACAAATACATAAATGAAAGGTAAATTAAGCCAAATTGAATCAAAATATTGAACGAAACTGAAACTAATTGAAATTGCATATATGTACATGTATATAATGAACAGGTTATAGAATGGAAGCTAAGAAGAGGAATAAAATTGTATGCCCGACAAGTAGGTACATGTTTATCGTATTTCTTGGGTTTTGATGATTTTATGAGCCGATTGGCTAGCCGCTTGCCTTTTTCTTTTGGATTGATGAGGGCCCTGTGAGGCAAGTTGTGGTCTTACCGATCACCCCATACAAAGGAGGTTATGACGAAATTTTTCAAAAATTTAGGGTGTTAGCCAAATTTCTGAGAAATTAGAAAAATGTTTGAAATTGAAAAGTTAAAGAATGAAAGCCAGAATGATAGTTGAGTTGGTTGGTTAAACAACTTTCAGCTTCGTTCCTTTTCGAGGACGAAAAAGATTTTAAGCGGGGGATATTATAACAACCTGGAATTTCTGACCAAATTAAATTTTTTATTTTAGTTATTTTAATGGATTTTGAATATTTAAAATGATTTATTTTAAATAATAATGATAAAAAAATTATTTTAATCGTAGTTAGAACGTAAAAATTTATTTTAATTATAAATAGAGTTCGAAATGGCACGGTAGTTTGAAATTTCAATTTTTAAATTTCAATTGAATGTACAGAATTCAAAATAAATCGGATTCTAGTAAAATTAGAAACGTTTGAACCTGTTTAATTATATCTTTCTAACGAATGTGAAAAAATGAGAATGGAATTTATATTTTTTTTAATATAATATATAACCCTTAAAAATAGCCATTTTGCAAACCACCTCCGTTTTCTACGAAACCACTTTTGTTGGATCCGGAATGTCAAATTATTGCTAGGTTTCAAATTTCATAATTTTTGGAATTAATATGTGAGCGTGATAAATGTAAACGTGTTTTGTAAATTTCAATTGAACTGGATCGGCCAGGAAAGGGCCATTTTTTAAATGGTCTCCAAATTCGACAAAATTAGTTTTGTTAGGATCGTATCGTAAAAACATAACTAGATTTATTTTTCTGTAATTTTTGGAGTTAATATGTGACCCCGGTAAATTAAAATGTACATTTAAATTCAATATATATTGATTTATATTTTAATTTAAAGAAAAACTGATCAAAATAGTCAAATTGGCTTACGAAACATATCACATTGTGTCCAAAATGAGGGTATTTAGCTGGGTACGACATTCATTGAGTTTGATTTAGAATTCGAATGTAACAACTGATATTTTTGGAATTAAAGAAAATATAAATATAAATATAAATTATAGGCCAATCAGATTTTCCAAACCCTAATTTATTTATTTTCAGAGAAAAACGCGGCTCCTACGATTTACGGTGGAAACGCGTATAAAATAAATCCCCTCCGATCTGAAAATTCATGCGATTATTCAAACAAGATTATAAACAAAAATCGAAGAGCTTTTGGAGATCTACACATCTACCAGTTAAGATCGATTTTCATTTGCTGATTGGGAGAAAATGGTGCTCAAAGCATCACCATTCACACATGATTTCCGGCTGGAGGGTGAAATCGAATTGAACGTGGTTGGGGGCGCAGGCAACGGTCGCATAAGCCGACGAGGTGGAGAGAGTTGATCGACTTCAGGCGCCTTGAATTTCGTGAATTCTGGAACCCTAGGTATCGAGCTTTAGGTTTGAACGTCGACCTAAGCTGATTAAGGAAGAAGAAGGTTTTTATTTTAATCAATTACCTTAATTAATTAATTTAAAATGCCATTAACCTTTATAATAGTGTATTATTCTCATGCGAACTCCAAATCACATGAAATAGGATCCGTTGCGACCGTGGGGACGGTTGCTTCACAACTAGTCTAACTAGGTCAAATTTGGAGCTTGTTAAAATTTAGGGCAGATTTAAATCCAAATTGTCCAATAAAGAATGACGGAGTGGAACCCAACTGTGAGAACTCTCTCTCACTCAAATTATTTTACAGTTATTATATAATAGGTTTTTGACGGGGCTTAGTAGCCCCTGACACTATTTTTTTGTAAAAACTATGGTTGATTGTTTGTTTGGATTGTGATTGGAATTGTCATTGATTGATATGGTTTTATATAAAATGTATATAAAAATTATCACGAAAATAAAATAAAATAAAAATTCATTTACAAATCGGATGGTTTGTTTATGTACACCTATTTAACTGATATAGATTGGGATGATAAATTTTACACATCTCCCAACTACACAAATAATAATCAATATTTGTTGTTTGAAAAGCCCACACAGGTATTGTGGTGATATTTGACATACACTAATCCAAATTGTTTCGTTGTATGTCAATCGATGGGTTGACAGACTGTATAAGTGTTATTTATTTATTTTAATGCCTAAACAGTTGTAAAACGCACTCCAGATGTTGTATGAATTTTTAATGATTTTTTGTCATTATTGTTGTATACATGCAATGTATGAAATCCATATAACTGGAATTATATGGCAATTGATTGAGTCTGATTCCAGTTCAGAATTAACGAATATTTTAAAATAATATTCAGTGAATAATCAAAATGTGATTTTGATGTCCGATTTTGGATGGACACGAAAATATTGAAATGTGAAGCCGTGTTAAGTAGCTAAACGTCATTTTAACACGAACGGGATTTTCTGTCGATTTAATTCATTTTATAATGAATATCAAAAAGTGATTTCAAAATCTGATATTTTGAAAATATTACCATTTTAATATTATATTGATATAGAATATTCAATTTTGATTTAAAATTGAAATTGAAGTGGGAATCATTTTAAAATGATTTACAAATATTTTATAAATACGTTTGGAACGGAAATCGATGATATATATATATATATATTATATTATAATAGCCTGAATAAAACGCGCCGCGCAACGACCATTCGCGGATTTCGACCATTAACTTCATATGGACGTAACGGGAGTTCCAACTGTCGGATTCTCCTAAAACTAGAACCGTTGGATTCGTATCGAAAAGATCTTTCCAATGAATATAAGAGATTTGAAATCTAATGGTAAGATTTCGAGATATGTCCAAATTAATTTCAGAAAAGATCTTTGTGGATGTAGTTCAGTGGTCGTCGTTAGAAACCGACTGTAAGGGCCTTAATAAAGTTATTAAAAATATGGAAAAAATTGTGTAAAATCATAATAAATGATTTGGAAAGATTTCGGATGAAAAAATCCAGTTTTAGAATGATAAAAATATTTTTTTATCGAAATTAACTAGTTAATAACTAGAATAATAATCCAATTATTTTTAGAAATAAATAAATTGGATTTGAAAATGGTTTTAATATAACCAAAAATTTCCAACAAATAAATTGGAATGGATTTGGAATGGAAATATTCTTCGGAATATTTCGATATTAGATTCCGTGACTATACAAATATTGTTGAGGAATTTGGAAGATATATATATATAAATCGTTATTCCCAATACGATATTTGTTGACTTCAGAATTTGATATTGAATACAAGCCGATATAATTTCTATTCAGAGGCTTATATTTAATATCAAATTGGATTTTGGGTTTGTCGTGAACGGTTTCTTAAATAACACTTTTCTTAAACCCAATTGAGAAAAGAATAAATCTTTAAATTAAGACTTAGTGAAGTTCACCAATTAATTAATATTTAATTAGAATTGAATTAAAAATTGGATTTTTGGGTTTATCGTGAACTTTGTTTTAAATAACAATTAACCCAATTAACAATGAAGTTAAGATTTGGAGTTTATAAATCTTTATTCTAAGATTTAATGGAATTTTCCAAAGCGAAGTTTTTTCCAATTTAATCTATTAAATTGGAATTGAATGGAATTCGATTCGGTGATAATCGAGATGAGCTTTTGTGAAGGAAGACGATTATGATATATGGAATTTAAAAGGCTTTGTCGTTATTCCATTTATATTATTAGTCTAATACGGAAATTTATATCGATTATATATTGATCTATTTTCCGTGAAAGTTCCAGTTTGATGGAATATGATCTTAGGTTTATCGTGGACTGTGTTTTAAAGGACATTCGTTCTTTAACCCTATTAAAGACAGGATTTCATGTCTGACATTGTATTTTGAGTTGTATTCATTGATCTCTGCTAAATGTAAATTTGTTTGGTGGCAGAGAATTTGTTCTCTTACTTAACACCCTTCTCTGAGACGTATGAGCTTAGAGGTTATATATTGGTAGAAATCAATGGTATAGTATAGATTGTCAATGTGGCATGATTGATTTCCCAAAGTTAAATAATCATTAAATAATGATTTTTGGAGATTAAAACTAAGTGAAGTTTTAATGAATCTTTAATTAGATTGAAATGTTAATGTGGTAATTAAATTTTCCAAATTTGAGAAGTGTTTGAGAATGGAGTACCACCAGTTTTACTCCAGGCGATAGTTAAATCTTTAATTAGATTTGAACGTAAAATGGTAATTGAATTTATCGATAACACAGTGGTGTTAGATTTAGAGTACTACTAGTTTTTCTCCATGGTATGAATAGGTTGGGATGGGATAATAAAATGAATGATTACATCAGTAAGGCGTTAATCCCGACTAGTTTGATAAACCTTAATTTGGTTTAAACTGTGAAAAGATACTATAAAATCTTTTAAATGATTTCCAAAGAAATAGAATAAACAACGTGTTTAAAAGTGATAATCTTTGATAAGTTTAATGAGAACCTTTCCAGAATAAAGAAATATGAATAAAAGAATATTCTGGATTGGAATGAGGCGTATGATGTGTTGTTATATCACTTGATTATAAGATACGTGAATTATTCTGAAAGACTGGGTTTAACCCATTCTGAATAATTGATACGACGACTAATAGTCGCAGAGATTGAAGACTGTGCAAGACCGACGATCTTAACATCGAATGGATGGGTTGCTACTGATGCCCATTATTGGAGTACTTACCTTGAAGGGGCTACTGTGGTAGCCATCCGGATGTATTTGTTGATTGTTCGGATATGCGAGGGCCTCTCTCCTGTATTGGACATACGGGACGAGGAATAAGGTGCATCCGATTTCGTTCAGACCCAGAACAGACTTACAAATGGATGGTTGTGTAATGACCCGAAAATCCAGTCCAATTTGAGCTGACAAAATAACACAAGTCCAACCCCAAATTGCACTGGAAACCAGGAAATTAATAGAAAGAAGACAGAGGGTGAGAATATATAAGATAGAAATTTAGAATAGAAGAAGAAGAAGAACACAACATCAGAGTAACACGAACCTCACAGCGGAATGAATAACATATAATATATAACATAACTTTGCAATACACATATGTACTTGAATATACATCATAGTCAAAGTACATCACTTACAACACAGCGGAATAATAATAGCTATATAATCCTGAAGCCTCTTGCTCCAGCTCTTCAAGTATATCTGTAAATTCCTGACTACTTGACTGCCCGTACAAAATTGGGCACCCAAGAGTTTAGGGAAAACAAAACAAAATAAACTTTGGGTCAGTCATGGGACTGGTATGAGTAAAACAGTTAAAAATAGTTTGAACAAGTAATCGATATCTCATAAGACCACGCCGTATAACGGAACGGGTTTTTCCCTTATGAGAATCCAAAATATCTTTATATCGAAAACCTTTGATATTATAATAATGTCTATCAACCACAATATAATAATCATCTAGTAGAGACGCTTTCATCTCACGTTCTACAAATATAGTATACAATCAAAATCGCAAGCACGTATTGGGTAATGGATTTCCAACTATGACAAGGTATGGAACCACCTTTCGCTAGTGTACCTCTAGAAAGGAATACACTGGGTTCAACAAGAACATCTTGCAACCCGGCCACACATGACCGACCACTCATTTCGCTTAAGTGTATCGAATGTATATCACCAACAGTTGGGATCAGCAACCGTTTCCCGAATGGGACAGCATCAACAATAGATTTTTTTGAAGTAAATGAAACTCTAGATCAGATGATTATACACCCTACTTCGGAGCGACCGACTTAGCCATGCTGCCTGCCCGATTTCTGTCATTTACCGGTTGATGAGGCTTGAGGTTACGCTTCATCGTCACATCAGATTCACTTCGAATGCCACATTGTCAGATCCATCGAAAATCACTAATTGACGTTTACAATAGTACATTACGTGTTAGCTAAAGAAGTTTCCTTCTCCGCTTCCACTCTTGGTACGGTTGAAGAAATCAATGTATGTGACCTTTCTGGAAATACTCTGTCAGACATTCATCCATACAAGTCATCCAGGAACAGGATGAACCGAAGGCACTACTCAGTACATCCATCTTAGGTACTGTTATCTAAGACTTATACAATAGCCCTTGCACTTTACTCTGTCTTCAATTATCTTTGGCATATGTGATTCGCAACGCTTATGCCAATACAGAGTGGTTCTTTGGATAATAATCCAACCGGTCTCTCCATATTAACAACGTTAAAATGGTCAAAACTTTGATAGTCGGTGAGTTAACTATCAGATGAAAACACGTGTGCAAACAACGATATTATTTCCAAATGGAAATACTATCAATCAATCATCAATCACTACCATTCCACAACCATCAGACTCTAACTGTAAACTAATAAGAGAACAACTTCCCAAGTATAAACCCCGAAGGCTGAAACCAACATCAGACCGATACTCAGAAAACTATTCAACTTACTAATCTTTAGTCAGTTTCTAATTTTGCTTTACTCTATTTGATTAACCTAACTGGTTTACTCTAACTGATTAACTCTAACTGGTTTACTCTAGCTGATTAACTCTAGCTGTTTAACTCTGTTCGATTAACTCTAACTGTTTAACTCTATTCGATTAACTCGATTCGATAAACTCCTCTATTTATTTTCCAAATAAATAGTCCTTTATTCTATTTATTTTGCTTAACATCTCTTTTATAACTTATTCAATTTCTAAGTCAATATCCCTTTATCATAACTTATTCATTTCCTAAATAAATAATCCGTTTAATATCCTATTTATTTATTTTGAATGTTTCCTTTAATAACCCTATTTATTTTGCAAATAAATATGTCCTTTTCTTATTCTATTTATTTAACAAATAAATAATCCATTATCTTATCCTATTTATTTAACAAATGAATATCTCACTTATTATCTCCTATTTATTTTCTAAGTAAATAGTCCCTTTTATAACATCTTATTTATTTATCCTAAATAAATAATTCACTTTATAATTATTCCAATTTATAAATGTTTCTTATTTATAAATATTTCAGTTTATACATATTCTGTTTTAATTATCACTTTGAAAATCTCCTTTTCCCATTCCGATATTTTATGGTACTTAACACATCATATCACGATGACCAATATCGTCCAAACACATATAATCAACCACAGATTATAAACCACATCGTATATCACAATATATGAAAAACAATAAAATAACTGTTGAGGAATCCAGTCGGATTCCTCCAACCTGTTTCCCTACATCCACAGATGTTACATAATAAAATCAACATCACTTTCAGTTCCATATGATATATTCCGTTAAACAGAATCAATATAGAAATTCAACTAACTGACTAGCAGTTCAATCAAACAGTCAACACACAGTCAATCAGCAAATATTTAACAGTTCTAGAAATACAACATGAAAACATAAACTGTTCAGAGTTAGTGAGATTTACTCACATTTGCAGTTCATCGTTAAAGAACGATAAACTATTTGTTTGATTTGAATCAAACAATTTATTTCGCCATAAATTCAAACGAGCTCCACTCCTCTCCCAGTCAGTTCCATTGGGTAGTGTCCGTCCATACGTTCCCACCAGATCTTGTTTCGCTGAATTCTGAAATCGTATGACCAAGTTATGATATCGACAATTTCGAATACTTTTAATTAAATCCAAAATTCCAATTCTATTTTAAATTCTTGGGCTTACTTTATATGCCCGGCCCATCTTCCTTCCTCACAGCCCACCCGCCTCACCTTTTCTTCCCAAACACACTACAACAAAACTCGAACCAGCATAACCAACTTTCTCTCCATCCACGCTCCAGCAAAACTCCACGATAAATCGAACAAAACACACCGATTTTCTCCACATTCGAACCTCTTCCTCCCCATACCATTATCATCAAACTCGCAACATTTTACCCCAATCCGACTTCGCTTCCGTCGGCTACAGGGAGCAAAGTATCGACATTTTTTTATTAAAAAAAATCCAAAAAAAACCACATGGAAACTATCAAATCTCCTGAGTTCAGATTCGAACTTGAATTCATGTACCGAAGCTCCAATTACTCTCGAACTCGAGCCCTAAATTTACTGACTTAATTTGATTACGACGGAAATGGGATCGCACGCTACCAAACTGGGCGGAAATTGAAGAACAATCTCTCACAAACTCAAAGGAACTTACTTTGAATTTTATAGAATTTGTTTTGAATTTATATCCATTTATCTTTCTTGATTTTTGTCGCTGGAAGATTTTCTGAAGGAGCGGCGCTTAAGGATGATTTGTAGTGAGTGAGATATTTTTTTGTGGTAGGGAAAGGGTGTATGTGGCCTTGTTTAGGACCACTAATTTAGTTTTAGATATTTTCTTTTATTGTTTTATATTCGTTCTTCCTTTCTAAAAATTCGTGTGACCACACACGATACCCAAAAATCATGGGAATTGACATGCAGCTACAATTCGACATTACGGTCCCAACGAAACTGGTCCGACTTCGTTTGCTCACACAGCGTATTTTTAACCATCAAAATACTGACTGTTTTTCACATTAAAAATCCATACGGCCACAAAGTGACTCTAAAAATCATGGAACTTGGAATCTAACAATAATTTGATGTTGCGGATCCAACAAAATTGGTTTCGTCGAATTCTGAGGTCGTTTGCAAAACTGACTATTTTTAAAGCTCTAGATGACCAATTTAAATATATAAATATAATTAAATTAAATATAAATAAATTTATATTATCGTATATATTCACATTGGAATACCATACGGCTCTACTAGGATTTATAACTCGATATTTCAAATCTGGGTCAACCCGATATTCGATTTATATTGAAATTCCTTTTTAAAATATAAATAATTCCTTTATAAATTATAAAGGAATTCCACAACGACTTTTCTAAAATTTGATTTGGACGTAAATCAAAATCTACACGACGAAATCATGATTTTTCTCTTCCACTAGAAAGATATACTCAACCAGCTCCACACGTTTCTTGTTTCACAGAAATCCGGCTTAAAACGAATCCTGTACATTCAGTTGAAGTTCAAATCGCCAATTTACGAACTGCAGCGCCATTTCAAGCTCGATTTTAATTATAATATAATTAGACGTTCAAACTGTCGTTATTTAAATATATTTGTTATTCTAATTCAATTTTGAACTAAATTATATATTTTGAATTTCCCAGTTCACAACATATCGCCATTTCGGCCCAACCTGATTATTTCAGAATTAAATATATTATTTAATTTATTATTTTAATTAAATATTCACCATTATTTAATTCCACGACCATTAAATCCTTTAATTCACTATTCAAATAATTAAATTAATTAATTATTATACCACTGGAAAATGCGGGTCATTACATTCTTCCCCACTTAAAATAATTTTGTCCTCGAAATTGCTAAGGTAGAGATCAAACCCTATTAACTGGTTATAACTTATTTGTTCACTTCTAAATCTTCAGTTTCAACTGAACCAATTTAACTTCAATTAAAAATTAATTAATTCTTATCAATGAAAATTTTCAAAAATCCTGAAAATTTTCTAACACCTTAATTTTTTTGAAAATTTTTGCCAGCACCTCCTTTGTACTGGTCAATACGTCAAACCACCACTCGCCTCTCTGGGCCATCTCCATCCCAAAAGAAAATCAAACAGCCAAGCGGCTTGCCAATTCGGCTCATAAATCTTATATCCAATAGAAATATAAACTTGTACCTTTTGTTGGCATATCATTATATCCTTTCCACCTGTTATCAATTCAACGGATACCAGGGTCATCCCAATCAAATTCCAACCTGCTTTTATCCACAACACAACCATTCGCTTATATCCGAGCCAAATATCATTTCAACTCGAGTTTCTTCTCGATTCCCAACTCTTAACTTGATTATCACATTACACTTCAAATTTGAATCTCACAATCCAGTTTGTCTTGATATTATTCTAATTCAATCTCAGTTACCACTTTACTGGCTTTACTTTAATTCAAATTTTCTTTCACAAATTTCTGTTAAATTTGTTTTTAATTCAAAAAGTCTTTCCCTGGGAGTTTTTAAACAGTTTACTCTTTTCAAAAACCAAATTTTCCTTTTTGAAATTCAACACAACTTGTCTTTCCCAAAATAAATTCAAAACAGTATCTCTGGTAGTAATTCGTCACTTACAACTCGAAAATGAATACTGATGATGCAGCTGTCATCATCAGAATCTATTTTCCAGCGATCGAAGTGAGTTCAATACTATAAAACCATTTCTAAACATTTCCACTTTGAAATTCATTTCAAAATATAATTCATACTTCTTGTAAAACAATTAAAATCTCCTAGGATCTTAAATTTTCCTTATTTTTTATCCAAATCCATTTACAAACACTTATCCAATTTTCCAGAATTTTAATTCAATTTCTGGTTTTAAATTTCAGATTTAACTCATCTAATTCCACGTATTTCACTTATATGAATTCTGATTGGTTATTTACATAACCATTTAATTTATAATCTTACTCGATTATAATAACAACCAGTATATCCACTATATTATAATTTTGATATATATATCTTCTCTATATCAAGATATACCTTGGGTAAACTTATTTTAATTTACCCTTTTTTCAAAACATATCATGTCGACCCATCGTATTCGAGTGTTTAGTAACCCTTATCGATACAGTGGATCAAACTGATCGACCAGAACCCATAAACAACTCAACCAATAAATCTCCACAATATAAAATTATTTTATATCAAATAAAAAATACGTTCACTCATATATATACACTCAAACTCAATCTAGGGTATTACTAACCCCATCTCTACTGAGTCACGCCACAGAGCCAAGGTAATTTCTTAACTTAAGCTCTGATACCAACTGTAATGACCTGAAAATCCGGTCCAATTTGAGCTAACTAAATAATACAAGTCCAACCCCAAATTGCACTGGAAACCAGGAAATTAATAGAAAGAAGACAGAGGGTGAGAATATATAAGATAGAAATTTAAAATAGAAGAAGAAGAAGAACACAACATCAGAGTGACATGAACCTCACAGCGGAACGAATAACATATAATATATAACATAACTTTGAAATATACATCTGTACTTGAATATACATCATTGTCAAAGTACAGCACTTACAACACAGCGGAATAATAATAGCTATATAATCCTGAAGCCTCCTACTCCAGCTCTTCAAGTATATCTGTAAATTCCTGACTACTTGACTGCTCGTACAAAATTGGGCACCCAAGAGTTTAGGGAAAACAAAACAAAACAAACTCCGGGTCATTCATGGGACTGGTATGAGTAAAACAGTTAAAAACAGTTTGAATAAGTAATCGATATCTCATAAGACCACGCCGTATAACGGAACGGGTTTTTCCCTTATGAGAATCCAAAATATCTTTATATCAAAAACCTTTGATATTATAATAATGTCTATCAACCACAATATAATAATCATCTAGCAGAAACGCTTTCATCTCACGTTCTACATATACATATACAATCAAAATTGCAAGCACGTATTGGGTAATGGATTTCCAACTATGACAAGGTATGGAACCACCTTTCGCTAGTGTACCTCTAGAAAGGAATACACCGGGTTCAACAAGAACATCTTGCAACCCGGCCACACATGACCGACCACTCATTTCGCTTGAGTATATCGAATGTATATCACCAATAGTTGGGATCAGCAACCGTTTCCCGAATGGGACAGCATCAACAATAGATTTTTTTGAAGTAAATGAAATTCTAGATCAGGTGATTATACACCCTACTTCAGAGCGACCGACTTAGCCATGCTGCCTGCCCGATTTCTGTCATTTACCGGTTGATGAGGCTTGAGGTTACGCTTCATCATAACATCAGATTCACTTCGAATGCCACATTATCAGATCCATCGAAAATCACTAATTGACGTTTACAACAGTACATTACGTGTTAGCTAAAGAAGTTTCCTTCTCCGCTTCCACTCTTGGTACGGTTGAAGAAATTAATGTATGTGACCTTTTTGGAAATACTCTGTCAGACATTCATCCATACAAGTTATCCAGGAACAGGATGAACCGAAGGCACTATTAAGTACATCCATCTTAGGTACTGTTATCTAAGAGTTATACAATAGCCCTTGCACTTTACTCCGTCTTCAATTATCTTTGGCGTATGTGATTCGCAACGCTTATGCCAATACAGAGTGGTTCTTTGGATAATAATCCAACCGGTCTCTCCATATAACAACGTTAAAATGGTCAAAACTTTGATAGTCGGTGAGTTAACTATTACATGAAAACACGTGTGCAAACAACGATATTATTTCCAAATGGAAATACTATCAATCAATCATCAATCACTACCATTCCACAACTATCAGACTCTAACTGTAAACTAATAAGAGAACAACTTCCCAAGTATAAACCCCGAAGGCCGAAACCAACATCAGACCGATACTCAGAAAACTAGTCAACTTACTAATCTTTAGTCAATTTCTAATTTTGCTTAACTCTATTTGATTAACCTAACTGGTTTACTCTAACTGATTAACTCTAACTGGTTTACTCTAACTGATTAACTCTAGCTGTTTAACTCTGTTCGATTAACTCTAACTGTTTAACTTTGTTCGATTAACTCGATTCGATTAACTCCACTATTTATTTTCCAAATAAATAATCCTTTATTCTATTTATTTTGCTTAACATCTCTTTTATAACTTATTCAATTTCTAAGTCAATATCCCTTTATCATAACTTATTCATTTCCTAAATAAATAATCCGTTTAATATCCTATTTATTTATTTTGAATGTTTCCTTTAATAACCCTATTTATTTTGCAAATAAATATGTCCTTTTCTTATTCTATTTATTTAACAAATAAATAATCCATTATCTTATCCTATTTATTTAACAAATGAATATCTCATTTATTATCTCCTATTTATTTTCTAAGTAAATAGTCCCTCTTATAACATCTTATTTATTTATCCTAAATAAATAATTCACTTTATAATTATTCCAATTTATAAATGTTTCTTATTTATAAATATTCCAATTTATACATATTCTGTTTTCAATATCACTTTGAAAATCTCCTTTTCCCATTCCGATATTTTATGGTACTTAACACATCATATCACGATGACCAATATCGTCCAAACACATATAATCAACCACAGATTATAAACCACATCATATATCACAATATATGAAAAACAATAAAATAACTTTTGAGGAATCCAGTCGGATTCCTCCAACCTGTTTCCCTGCATCCACAGATGTTACACAATAAAATCAACATCACTTTCAGTTCCATATGATATATTCTATTAAACAGAATCAATATAGAAATTCAACTAACTGACTAGCAGTTTAATCAAACAGTCAACATACAGTCAATCAGCCAATATTTAACAGTTCTAAAAATACAACATGAAAATATAAACTGTTCAGAGTTAGTGAGATTTACTCACATTTGCAGTTCATCGTTAAAGAACGATAAACTGTTTGTTTGATTTGAATCAAACAATTTATTTCGTCATAAATTCAAACGAGCTCCACTCCACTCCCAGTCAGTTCCATTGGGTAGTGTCCATCCATACGATCCCATCGGATCTTGTTTCGCTGAATTTTGAAATAGTATGACCAAGTTATGATATCGACAAGTTCGAATACTTTTAATTAAATCCAAAATTCCAATTCTATTTTAAATTCTTGGGCTTACTTTATATGCCCGGCCCATCTTCCTTCCTCACAGCCCACCCGCCTCGCCTTTTCTTCCCCAAACACGCTACAGCAAAACTCGAACCACCATTACCAACTTTCTCTCTATCCACGCTCCAGCAAAACTCCACGATAAATCGAACAAAACACACCGAATTGCTCCACATTCGAACCTCTTCCTCCCTTTACCATTATCATCAAACTCGCAACATTCTAGCCCAATCCGACTTCCTTCCGTCGGCTACAGGGAGCAAAGTATCGACATTTTTTTTATTAAAAAAATCCAAAAAAAACCACATGGAAACTATCAAATCTCCTGAGTTCAGATTCGAACACGAATTCATGTACCGAAGCTCCAATTACTCTCGAACTCGAGCCCTAAATTTACTGACTCAATTTGAGTACGATGGAAATGGGATTGCACGCTACCAAACTGGATGGAAATTGAAGAACAATCTCTCACAAACTCAAAGGAACTTACTTTGAATTTTATAGAATTTGTTTTGAATTTATATCCATTTATCTTTCTTGATTTTGGTCGCTGGAAGATTTTCTAAAGGAGCGGCGCTTAAGAATGATTTATAGTGAGTGAGATATTTTTTTGTGGTAGGGAAAGGGTGTATGTGGCCTTGTTTAGGACCACTAATTTAGTTTTAGATATTTTCTTTTATTGTTTTATATTCGTTCTTCCTTTCTAAAAATTCGTGTGACCACACACGATACCCAAAAATCATGGGAATTGATATGCAGCTATAGTTCGACATTACGGTCCCAACGAAACTAGTTTCGTCGAATTCTGACTCTGTTTGCTCACACAGCGTATTTTTAACCGTCAAAATACCGACTGTTTTTCACATTAAAAATCCGTACGGCCACACAGTGACTCTAAAAATCACGGAACTAGGAATCTAACAATAATTTGATGTTGCGGATCCAACAAAATTGGTTTCGTCGAATTCTGAGGTCATTTGCAAAACTGGTTATTTTTAAAGCTCTGGATGATCTATTTAAATATATAAATATATTTAAATATAATTAAATTAAATATAAATAAATTTATATTATCGTATATATTCACAGTGGAATACCATACAGCTCTACTGGGATTTATAACTCGATATTTCAAATCTGGGTCAACCCGATATTCGATTTATATCGAAATTCCTTTTTAAAATATATATAATTCCTTTATAAACTATAAAGGAATTCCACAGCGACTTTTCTAAAATTTGATTTTGACGTATATCAAAATCTACATGACAAAATCCCGATTTTTCTCTTCCACTAGAAAGATATACTCCACCGGCTCCACACGTTTCTTGTTTCACAGAAATCCAGCTTAGAACGAATCCTGTACATTCAGTTGAAGTTCAAATCGCTAATTTACGAACTGCAGCGCCATTTCAAGCTCGATATTAATTATAATATAATTAGACGTTCAAACTATCGTTATTTAAATATATTCGTTACTCTAATTCAATTCTGAACTGAATTATATATTTTAAATTTCCCAATTCACACCATATCACCATTTCGGCCCGACCTGATTATTTCAGAGTTAAATATATTATTTAATTTATTATTTTAATTAAATATTCACCATTATTTAA
This sequence comes from Allium sativum, assembly GCA_030737875.1. Lineage (NCBI taxonomy): Eukaryota > Viridiplantae > Streptophyta > Magnoliopsida > Asparagales > Amaryllidaceae > Allium > Allium sativum. Next base: position 191,661,596 of record CM060909.1, on the reverse strand, counting down.
TTCCACGACCATTAAATCCTTTAATTCACTATTTAAATAATTAAATAAATTTATTATTATACCGCTGGAAAATGCGGGTCATTACAGTGTGTTTGACATTGTATTCCTTTATGTTGTATTTGTTGATCTCTGCTAAATATATATATATCTGTTTGGTGGTGGAGAATTTATTCTCTTGCTTAACACCCTTCTCTGAAACGTACGAGCTTAGAGGTTATATATTGGTAGAAATCAATGGTATGACATGGATTGATAGTGTGGCATGCTGAGTTGCAGTGATCCAAACTTTTGTTGAAAAGCAAAGTTTGGTGGATGATGATCAAAACACAGCTTTAAGTAGCATAGCTTTGTTCAGTGTTAAATCGCGAGCCTCGCATCCTGGTATGGTGGTGAACTGATGGTTATATCAATATACTTTCAAGATGGATGGATTTAGTCGACTGAGATAGGCTGGGTGTGGTCGCTACACACCTAGTAGGGATAGGGGCACCCCCCGATTCCCATATTGGATAGAGTAAGCGGCATTTTCTCATGCACAGGACGTAAGTCACGGAGATACTTGATATCCTAGATATAGTGCAGATGTACATTACGGCGTTTTCTCATGCCTGGGACGCAAGCCGTGGGGAATTGCACTACATGATCGATCTTTCGGATCAGTAGTCATCATGATGGAAATCCAACTTCCAATACAAAATTTTACGGTTTTGGTTGTATACTATTGGCGGCATAGTGGTATGGGACATTCATGTCGTCTATGATTGATACATTTACATTTGAAGTTGATTTCTTCACTTATAGTAATAACAAAAGATAAATTTCGAGTACTGAAACACCCCACCTCCGTTAGGGTCACTCTCAAAGGGAATGCCCTAATTTTGGTGGAGGTTTATAAGTATAAGTCACAGATATACAAGACAGATATAATAACACATATTTTTGAACAACGGAAAACAACAACTTTTATTTCTTCAAAATACGTGTTACACAAACCATGCCATAATACTTCCCAAAATCATAACTGTCTTGATTACATTATTTAAAGAAGCATGAAGAAAACATAAATAAACTGCAAAAGTCCCCTAATTGCTGTCCAAAGCCATAGTCCAAAACGGAAAAGATCCAAGCAATACATTCTTTCTCTTCAAGCTGGATGTGAAAACTGGTCAAGCTGCGGTATTCCCTCCCTGAGAACCTGGGGGGGGGGGGGAACGGAAGAAAAAGAGGCGAAAGGAAAAAGGGTCAGTCATAAAGACTGAGTAAGTTCTAGTGACTTTCAGTGTAGAAACGGTTAAAACAACCTGTCATATATGAACTGGAACTAAACTTAAGAATGGTGTCAAGGTGAACAAGATAGACTAAGGTGATCAGGATAAGTCAAGACAAGTCAAGTAAAGCATCACATGTTCGAGATTCGTTGCATCGATTGTACTAGTATACTAAGCCCATATCACAAGTTAATCACGAAATAAATCCCACGGCCCAATGTCATGAAATGACCCTGAAACGGGGTCTGACCCAAGTATGGGGTCCTACGGAGCGATTATCTAGTCGATCGGCTCCCTACAAGTTCTAGCTCGTCAAGTGTCCGTGTCATACGGCTAATCACGAATGTAGTCACCTGTGCTGGGTCCACCTTCGGGTGTATCAGCCCTAGGGTGTCAACCCCTGACACGATTCAAGATGCACAGATAAATCTACGGATACCCAGTGTCTGCCCCGGATACGTGCACGATCGTAGTCCACCGAACCTACACTGGCATACCCCACTGCCGTCGTTCACCTCTTACAATCAGCCCAGTAATCGTGCCCCACCCGGCCTAGCCCCAGGGTACCTTGATACTTCTAGAGGGTTACTGCTGAAAGGGGTCGTGTCTAGGGTTTCGCCTAATAGATTAGGTCATGTAATTCGTGACCTAACCCGCCTACCAGATTAAGTCATGTAATTCGTGACTTAATCCTTTTCCAGTCTAGTCATGTCAAGATGGTTAAGTATGTCATTTCAGTTCACGACTTAACCCGCCTACGTGTCATGTCAAGTTGGCTAAGTGTTGTCGTTTTCAAGTTCATGACTTAGCCCTACAAATCGTGTTCAAGTTGGTTAAGTTGTCTTTTCATGTTCATGACTTAACCCTAATTGGCATTAATTGATTCGTCAATGCACCGAACCACTCACATTGGATCCTATTGTTCGTAGCCACTGGATTTGCCGGGCGGTTCCGGGCAGGTTTACGCTACGAACTCAACCCAACCTCGGGTTTCAAGCGCGATGTGACCAACTACCCACATTGGATCCTATTGTTTGTAGCAACTGGATTTACCGGGCGGTTCCGGGCAGATTTACACTACAAACTCAACCCAACCTCGAGTTGGCCACTTTCTTGTTTTCTAAAGTCATGCCCATGTTCTTATCAGATTTTGTTATTTCCACATCATGTTCATATATCAACTTCGTGCCCAACTAAGGCATGTTTAAAGTCAAGTTATGGCATGTTCAAGTCAAGTTTTCGTGCCATATTTCCTGTTCTACTTATGCCAAATTTCACAGTTTATGCTTATAATTAATTCAAGTTTTGCCTATTCTACCCAATCGTATCCCCAACATATATAAACGTACTTCGTTCACAAGCATAAACAATTCAAGAGATAAAGGGGAATAACACCAAACATGTGATAGGCATATGTGACAATTCCAACATCACTTGCATAATAAACAGGCTATAACATATCACATGGTTTCAATACTAGTATGATGATAACTTGGCATAGTAATGATTCCAACTTAATTTAACATGATGATTTCAACTTTACATCATAGGCATAATAATCATTGCGGGCATAATAATAATTTTATTATAAACATGAAACATTAAAGGCATAGTAATCCTAATAGGCATAGTGGATTCCAATTTAGCATTTTTAACATAATAATTCTCATAGACATAATGATTCCAATTTATCATAATGATTCTCATCTAACATTATAAACATAATGGTTCCAACTTAGCATTTTTAACATAATGATCCTCAACTAACATTATAGACATAATGATTCCAATTTAGCGTTTTTAACATAATGATTCTCAACTAACATTATAGACATAATGATTCCAATTTAGTGTTTTTAACATAATGATTCTCAATTAACATTATAGACATAATGATTCCAATTTAGCATTTTTAACATATCTAACATTATAAACATAATAATTCCAACTTTTCATCATAACCTAGCAATACCCAATTTTTCATTAATCATGATGGGTATATTAACATCACAGGCATAATTCCATCAATAGTCATAGCCATGGTTTAATTAGCATCATAGGCATGGTTTAATCAACATAAAGATTTCAATAAACATAGTGATTCCATGGACATGTATTAGTCCAACTTGCCAAACAATTAAGCCAAGTGATTCATAACAACATCAAAATCATGACAAGTTTAACTTGCAACGTTGCCATAGCAATATCCCCAAATTATAATTCAAAGATAAACAATATAAACAATGGATTAACAATAGTTCCTTAATCCGGTTTCAATTCATGGCATGTCCATATTGTTTTAGCGTTTTTGCCTAAAAAGTAACATAGAACTTACAATATGAAGCAAATAATCCAAATAAAAATCCCAAATCAATTAGTCCCAAATTCGTTGTCTAAAGCGTCGTAGTTGTTGTAGCTTCTAGTTGTTGCCTTCAAGAATCGTCCTCCATCTTCTATAATTTTATTCTTTGTATTTTTAATTCAGAGCTCTAGGTTTAATGGCGGCGGCCTGAGGCTAAAATGAAATAGTATGATTTAGGCTAGGTCTAGGTGTTATTTTATAGGTGAATAGGGTGATTTAGAGCCTTCAGATCAGTCCAGAAGTCATCAGAATCGCACAGCTCGAATACACATCATCTAGCCACTCAAAAGAAGACACGTCACCTCAGAACACTCCAGAATTCGGTGCTGGATTTGTACGGGCGCACTTGGCAGGTGCGCCAGTGTAATTTTGTACTGGCGCACTTCACAAGTGCGCCAGTGTATTCTGGACTGTTTTCGGTTTTTCTGCCTAACTTCGTTCGTCCATATCTTCTTCATACGGTATCCGATTTTCGAAAACTCGGACTCTATTTCGCGTATTTTTCCGAGACGAACGCAATGGCGTAACCCACCTCCCTTGATTTCATCATTTATAATTAATTATACTTTAATTCGTGTAGCTTAATGTTATAGAATTCACGGGGTGTTACATTCTCCCCCACTTAAAAGGATTTCGTCCCCGATATCTTCAAGTTCAGGAAGAATGTACATCCTAACATCCAAACATCCATCTACTCATCCATCAAACACGAGAATCCATTGTCCTTAAAAAAAAACTTCTAATGCTTTATGATCATATGCGAAGTGTGTATATGTTCCTTAGCTAATGCTAATGATCAGGCCTGATTGATCTTCTAAATGCAAAATATGTTTAGTGAAATGAATCCAATATGTATGCAAATTTTTCCTATTATAATTCATAATTTCTACATGAGTGCTCGAACATTCAATCATATGCAACAACCAAATGATAGCACAACCAAGTTTCCAAAATAAACACTCATGCATATGCAACATGAAAATGTGTCTGAGCCGATCTAGTGCCTAATGTGTATTCATGCATCCACGAGCAACCACTTGCAACCATTTCGCAATCATAACATGTTTCAATTACATGTTTACATCCAAAAAGATTCTACCTATGGTTCTCAAGATAGGATCGAGGAGAGAAATAGGATAAAACAAAGCATCTAGAATAAGTTAACGATGTACCGCCAGAAGGTCCGGTTTGCTTCTCAGGGCAGTCTTTGCTGATGTGTCCAGTCTTCCCACAATGAAAACATTCACCTTGTTTTCTCTTCCTCTTTCTAAAATCCTTGGCTATGTGCCCTTCCGTACCACAGTAATTGCATTTCCTTTTATCACATGAGTTGTTGTTCTTGCCTCCTTTCTCGGAGTCTACCTTCTTATTCTTAGAATCGTTAGGCTTGACCTCTTTCTTCCCTTGAGAGTTTTCTGCCTCTGTCTCCTTCTTGCCCTTATCTTCCTCGTTCAGCAATGCCATCTGCACCAACCTTTCGTACGTAGCTCCCATGGGTATATAGGTTATGGCCAAACTGTGTAATGGCTCATTCAACCCTTTGACAAAGCGGAGAGCCTTCTTGTGCGGGGTGTTGACTAGGTCCAGTCCGAACCTAGCCAGCTCATCGAATTGATTAACATACTCTTTGACTGTCATATTCCCTTGCTTAAGAAATAAGAATTTTTCCAACTGAAGACTCCTTTCAGCTTCTAAGAGAAATTTAGCCTCAAACCTTGCCCTAAAGTCCTCCCATGTTTCCACTGGTCTTTCTGCATTAGTGACTTCCCACCAGTAGGAAGCCTCGCCCTTTAGTAGCCACACTGCCAGTTGTACTTTCTGCCTATCTTCTACCTCAAAGATGACGAATAAGTCCTCGGTTTCCTTTAACCAATTCCTAGCTGCCACGAAGGACTCAGTTCCATGAAAGTCCTTTCCTCCCATAGCCTTAAAATCTTTACATATCTTAGCAAAAATGTTTCCCCGTGGAGGAGGTGGAGGAAGAGGTGCTGCTGCAGCTGGATGATTTCCTGCAGCTGGGGGAGGAGGAACGGTGGGACCTGGCTGGGTGGCCCTTGCTTCTAAAGATCGTCTAAACCAATCAGGTATTGGTACACACTCTGGCAAGTTAAGTTCTTCGAACATGCTGAAACAAGAAGGATAGATTCAAAACGAAGGATAAGAGATAACACCTATGGCTTTGGGGGACTTTGCCTTTTTAAAATAAAATAATATTTTATCTTTTAAAAATGCTTCTTTAAATTTTCTTTTGAAAATAAATTTTCAAAACTTTTTATCTTATCTGGTAAACCTATGCTCTGATACCAAGTGAAACACCCCACCTCCGTTAGGGTCACTCTCAAAGGGAATGCCCTAATTTTGGTGGAGGTTTATAAGTATAAGTCACAGATATACAAGACAGATATAATAACACATATTTTTGAACAGCGGAAAACAACAACTTTTATTTCTTCAAAATACGTGTTACACAAACCATGCCATAATACTTCCCAAAATCATAACTGTCTTGATTACATTATTTAAAGAAGCATGAAGAAAACATAAATAAACTGCAAAAGTCCCCTAATTGCTGTCCAAAACCATAGTCCAAAACGGAAAAGATCCAAGCAATACATTCTTTCTCTTCAAGCTGGATGTGAAAACTGGTCAAGCTGCGGTATTCCCTCCCTGAGAACCTGGGGGGGGGGGGGGACGGAAGAAAAAGAGGCGAAAGGAAAAAGGGTCAGTCATAAAGACTGAGTAAGTTCTAGTGACTTTCAGTGTAGAAACGGTTAAAACAACCTGTCACGTATGAACTGGAACTAAACTTAAGAATGGTGTCAAGGTGAACAAGATAGACTAAGGTGATCAGGATAAGTCAAGACAAGTCAAGTAAAGCATCACATGTTCGAGATTCGTTGCATCGACTGTACTAGTATACTAAGCCCATATCACAAGTTAATCATGAAATAAATCCCACGGCCCAATGTCATGAAATGACCCTGAAACGGGGTCTGACCCAAGTACGGGGTCCTACGGAGCGATTATCTAGTCGATCGGCTCCCTACAAGTTCTAGCTCGTCAAGTGTCCGTGTCATACGGCTAATCACGAATGTAGTCACCTGTGCTGGGTCCACCTTCGGGTGTATCAGCCCTAGGGTGTCAACCCCTGACACGATTCAAGATGCACAGATAAATCTACGGATACCCAGTGTCTGCCCCGGATACGTGCACGATCGTAGTCCACCGAACCTACACTGGCGTACCCCACTGCCGTCGTTCACCTCTTACAATCAGCCCAGTAATCGTGCCCCACTCGGCCTAGCCCCAGGGTACCTTGATACTTCTAGAGGGTTACTGCTGAAAGGGGTCGTGTCTAGGGTTTCGCCTAATAGATTAGGTCATGTAATTCGTGACCTAACCCGCCTAACAGATTAAGTCATGTAATTCGTGACTTAACCCTTTTCCAATCTAGTCATGTCAAGATGGTTAAGTATGTCATTTCAGTTCATGACATAACCCGCCTACGTGTCATGTCAAGTTGGCTAAGTGTTGTCGTTTTCAAGTTCATGACTTAGCCCTACAAATCGTGTTCTAGTTGGTTAAGTTGTCTTTTCATGTTCATGACTTAACCCTAATTGGCATTAATTGATTCGTCAATGCACCGAACCACTCACATTGGATCCTATTGTTCGTAGCCACTGGATTTGTCGGGCGGTTCCGGGCAGGTTTACGCTACGAACTCAACCCAACCTCGGGTTTCAAGCGCGATGTGACCAACTACCCACATTGGATCCTATTGTTTGTAGCAACTGGATTTGCCGGGCGGTTCCGGGCAGATTTACACTACAAACTCAACCCAACCTCGAGTTGGCCACTTTCTTGTTTTCTAAAGTCATGCCCATGTTCTTATCAGATTTTGTTATTTCCACATCATGTTCATATATCAACTTCGTGCCCAACTAAGGCATGTTTAAAGTCAAGTTATGGCATGTTCAAGTCAAGTTTTCGTGCCATATTTCCTGTTCTACTTATGCCAAATTTCACAGTTTATGCTTATAATTAATTCAAGTTTTGCCTATTCTACCCAATCGTATCCCCAACATATATAAACGTACTTCGTTCACAAGCATAAACAATTCAAGAGATAAAGGGGAATAACACCAAACATGTGATAGGCATATGTGACAATTCCAACATCACTTGCATAATAAACAGGCTATAACATATCACATGGTTTCAATACTAGTATGATGATAACTTGGCATAGTAATGATTCCAACTTAATTTAACATGATGATTTCAACTTTACATCATAGGCATAATAATCATTGCGGGCATAATAATAATTTTATTATAAACATGAAACATTAAAGGCATAGTAATCCTAATAGGCATAGTGGATTCCAATTTAGCATTTTTAACATAATAATTCTCATAGACATAATGATTCCAATTTATCATAATGATTCTCATCTAACATTATAAACATAATGGTTCCAACTTAGCATTTTTAACATAATGATCCTCAACTAACATTATAGACATAATGATTCCAATTTAGCGTTTTTAACATAATGATTCTCAACTAACATTATAGACATAATGATTCCAATTTAGTGTTTTTAACATAATGATTCTCAATTAACATTATAGACATAAAAATTCCAATTTAGCATTTTTAACATATCTAACATTATAAACATAATAATTCCAACTTTTCATCATAACCTAGCAATACCCAATTTTTCATTAATCATGATGGGTATATTAACATCACAGGCATAATTCCATCAATAGTCATAGCCATGGTTTAATTAGCATCATAGGCATGGTTTAATCAACATAAAGATTTCAATAAACATAGTGATTCCATGGACATGTATTAGTCCAACTTGCCAAACAATTAAGCCAAGTGATTCATAACAACATCAAAATCATGACAAGTTTAACTTGCAACGTTGCCATAGCAATATCCCCAAATTATAATTCAAAGATAAACAATATAAACAATGGATTAACAATAGTTCCTAAATCCGGTTTCAATTCATGGCATGTCCATATTGTTTTAGCGTTTTTGCCTAAAAAGTAACATAGAACTTACAATATGAAGCAAATAATCCAAATAAAAATCCCAAATCAATTAGTCCCAAATTCGTTGTCTAAAGCGTCGTAGTTGTTGTAACTTCTAGTTGTAGCCTTCAAGAATCGTCCTCCATCTTCTATAATTTTATTCTTTGTATTTTTAATTCAGAGCTCTAGGTTTAATGGCGGCGGCCTGAGGCTAAAATGAAATAGTATGATTTAGGCTAGGTCTAGGTGTTATTTTATAGGTGAATAGGGTGATTTAGAGCCTTCAGATCAGTCCAGAAGTCATCAGAATCGCACAGCTCGAATACACATCATCTAGCCACTCAAAAGAAGACACGTCACCTCAGAACACTCCAGAATTCGGTGCTGGATTTGTACGGGCGCACTTGGCAGGTGCGCCAGTGTATTTTTGTACTGGCGCACTTCACAAGTGCGCCGGTGTATTCTGGACTGTTTTCGGTTTTTCTGCCTAACTTCGTTCGTCCATATCTTCTTCATACGCTATCCGATTTTCGAAAACTCGGACTCTATTTCGCGTATTTTTCCGAGACGAACGCAATGGCATAACCCATCTCCCTTGATTTCATCATTTATAATTAATTATACTTTAATTCGTGAAGCTTAATGTTATAGAATTCACGGGGTGTTACAAGTACCAAGCATATTTGGCTATTATAAGGTAAACTCTATCCTCCGGCTTGCGTTGCATTGTGTGATGGGAACTGATTCTTATAATAGCTTCATTGCTCTTTATTTAGCATTGCACTGCTTGTTTTATGCACTGGTATTCTTGGGGGTAAACCCATTCCGTGTTATACAGCGTGGTCCCTTGATTTACCAAACTTTAAAATCAAGTTAATAACTATTTTAGTTCTCACACCAGTCTCATGACTTACTCAGAGTTTATTGTTTTAACCTAAACTGTGGGTGACCATATTTTCCACACGAGCAGCTAGTAGTTTTGGTTTTCGCTGATATTTCTTTTCCCTGGATCCTGGGTTACAGCTGGAGCTATATTTAGAAAGCTTTGTATCCGTGTATTTCATTCTATTGTGCTAGTTGATGTACTTTCGCTACGCATTGTATTTATTCATTTTACTTTCGCTGCTATGTATTTTAAATCTCTGATATTTTTCTGTGTTGTATATTATTCATACTCTGATATATTCTTGTACTCTGATGAAAATTGTTGTAGTAAGCAATGAAATGTTCTATTGTTCGTGTTCTGATTTGTTGTGTTCTCAATTCATTCCGGGCTTTCCCATAAGGACGAGTTTGGGCCATCTAATTTGAGTTCCTTGAAGCTTGAATTGACTTTTGAGATGTCTTCTTTCATGCTCAAGGGATTCTTCTGCATTGATTCACAAATTCCTAAGTTTTCTCTACGCTTAGTGAAGTTCACTTTCGACAGCGGCTTCGTCAGAACATCTGCAATTTGGTAAGTAGAAGGTTCGTGGTTAATTTGAACTTTGTTCTTCATAACCAGTTCTCGAACGAAATAGATGTCAAGTTCCATGTGTTTCATTCTTGAGTGTAATACTGAGTTAGCAGTGATGGCTATGGCACTTAAGTTATCACACCAAATAGTAGGTTTTCCACTGATTTCAATTTTAAGCTCACTTAGTAATGATTGGATCCACATTAGTTCAGCAGTTGTGTTAGCTATGCTTCTGTACTCTGCCTCAGTGATTGACCTAGCAACCGTAGGTTGTTTCTTTGCACACCATGAGATAGTTTTTCCTAAAAATTTACAGTAGCCAGAAGTTGACTCTGTCATCTTTATCATTTCCCCAACCTGAATCTGCATACCCATATAGGTTTAGGGCTTTATTGTGCTTCATGTTTAGGCATAGGTTGATTGATCCCTTTAAGTACCTTATAATTCTCTTTATAGCAACCCAGTGATCACTTAATGGTTTGTGCGTGTATTGGCTGACTTTGTTTACACTGTAAGTGATGTATGGTCTTGCGATTGTGACATATTGAAGAGCTCCTACTATGCTTCTATATTGCTTTTCGTTTTCAATAGGCTTCTCCTTGTCTTTACCGAGTTGCATGCTACAGACCATAGGCGTTGGCAATGGATTTCCTTTGTCCATTTTTGATCTTGTGAGAATTTCACTGATGTACTTTCTTTGACTTGGTTGTAATTCACCATTGTGATTTATGTTGACTTCAATTCCCAGAAAGTATGATAGGTTTCCAAGATCTTTAACTGAGAACTCTTTGTTAAGTTGTATGTGACTGAATTTCTTCAATACTGTTTCCTGTAATCAAAAAATTATCAACGTATATAAGTATATATGTGACTGTATTATTAAGAAATTTGATAAACAAAGAGTTATCAGATTTAGCTGGGTTATAGCGAAGTTTTGAAAGTGTTGCTTTGAGCTTGTCAAACCAGACTCTAGGGGCCTGTTTTAGTCCATAAATTGCTTTATTGAGTTTGCAAACAAGATTTTCTTTTCCTTGTGTTTTGAATCCTTCGAGCTGCTCCATGTAAACTTCTTCTTGTAACACACCATTCAAAAAAGCATTATTAACATCAAGTTGTTTGATGGTCCAATTCTTGTGTAAGGCAATTGTAAGAATTGTTCGAATGGTAGTGGGTTTCACAACAGGTGAGAATGTTTCTTTGAATCAGTTCCATACTGTTGTGAATACTCTTTAGCTACTAATCTTGCCTTATACTTAGATATTGAACCATCATGATTTCTTTTGATTCTAAAAGTCCACTTGCATCCTATGATGTTTTTATCTTTTGGACATGATACAAGTGTCCAAGTATTATTTTTCATGAGAGCATTGAATTCCTCTTGCATGGCATTTAACCACTTATCATTTAGCTTTGCTTGATGATAATTGGTTGGTTTATCAGATGTATTTTCAATATGATATATTTTAGGCTTAAATATGCCACTTTTCCCTCTGGTTGTCATGGATGTTTGTTTTGAACATTCCCAGTGATGTTCTCATTAACTTGATTATTGACATGTAATGTGCTATCCTCAATATCATTATTACTGACACTTTTTGGTGAGCTTCTGTTAATGCTTTCAGATGGCTCAATGGACCCTTGACCTGAATCTTCGTTGATTACTGTGCGTTGAGGGCTTGGGTCATCTGCAGGTATTTGCTTATGTGGTTCACTGCTTTGCTGGTGAACTGGGATGTCTTCCACTTGAAGGTCGGGTATTACTGGGACAGAAACTCTTGGATTCTATACTTTCTTGGTTGTTTTGTATTCATCCTTGCTAAAAGGAAATATCCTTTCGTTAAAGGTAACATGTCTAGATATATAGATTTTGCCATTGCTGTCCAAAAACTTGTAACCTTTATAATTTGAAGCATAACCAAGAAAAGTACATGGTGTTGATCTAAAGTCAAGCTTATGTTTGTTGTAGGGTCTTATATAGGGAAAGCATAGACATCCAAATACTTTCAGTTCATTGTACTTTAGTTTTTCACTGGAAATAATTTCAATGGGACATTTAAAATTGAGTACTTTTGTAGGAAGTCTATTTATGAGATGTACTGTTGTAGCAAAAGCATCAGGCCCAAACTTAAGTGGCAGTGATGCTTAAGCCAGTAGTGTTAATCCAGTTTCAACGATATGTCTATGCTTTCTTTCTATAAGACCATTTTGTTCAGATGTATAGGGACATGTTAATCTATGAGTAATCCCTTTTTTATTGAAAAAAAATCTTTTAAAGGTAGAAATTCTTTACCTCCATCAGATTGAAGTACCTTGACCTTACTGTTTAGTTGATTCTCAGCACTTGTAATGAACTTAATAACTGCACTGTAAGTCTCAAATTTTGATTTCATAAAGTATATCCAAACATATCTTGAATGTGCATCTGTGAATGATATGTAATAATTATATTTGTAATCAGTGTTCACTGGGGCTGGACACCATAAATCCACTGCAACTAGTTCAAGTGACTTATTATAAGTGTTTCATAATTTTGAAACATTAATTTATGACTTTTACCTAGTTAACAGTATGAAAAAAATAATGCTCAGGAATACTGATTGCAACATTACTATTTTTCAGAATCCGCTTTACAATTTTTATACTAGGATGACCTAGTTTACAGTGCCAAATATCAAAGATCTTACAGTTTTCGTCCTTTTTCAATTCGGAAATATTACACCCAAAATCATGATTAAAATCAGAACAATTTCTTGGGTCAACATCAAATTTGTATAGTCCATTGTGTTCATTACCCTGTAGAAGAATGTCCTTAGTTAGGAGATCTTTAACTAGGCAGCGATTTGGATAAAATTCAAATGAGACATTATTGTCTCTAGCACACTGTGACACACTTATGAGATTTTTTTTCTTATATTGGGTACCCTTAAAAGATTGTTTAGAAATATTTGTCTAGTACCCTTAATGCTTGTGTGACTAGTGTGTGTGATAAAGGCAGTGTTGCCATTGCCCATAGATAAAGATTGCTTACCTCTGTATTCCCTGTTACCAAGGTTGAGATTGTTTAAATTGTTGGTTACATGGTTTGTTGCTCCTAGATCTGGATACCATGCATCGTCTTGAACATCTAAAACACTTGCAGATTCATTTCCAGATTCTTGTGTGCTTTTGTTGTCGTTTTGACTACTAACCATCTTTGCTACAGGGTTATTACGGTTGCTATTACCAGATTGACTAGTGTTTTAGCTGTTGTTAAATCTGAAATAACATATGTTTGCTCTGTGGCCAAGTTTGTCACAAATTTGGCACTTGGGTCTGTTGTTATTTCCTCTGCCACCTCTTCCTCATCCTCTGCCAGATTGTCCACTTCTTTGGTAAGCGTTTAACTAGTTTTTTGAATTGTTCCCCTATTCTTGGTTCTTGAATTTGTTGGTGGTAAGATTAATTTCAGAGTTTACTTCTTTCTTTTGTTGAATTCTTCCCTCATGACTTAAAAGCATTGAGTATACACTTTGTAGTGAAGGAGTTGGCTCGATTGATGTTATGAATGCAACAACTGCTTCGTAATCATCATCCAGACCACTGACAATGTAAAGAACTTGCTCATTTTTTGTTATTTTCTGTCCGGTGCAAGCCAATTGATCACACAAGTTCTTTACCTTCATAAGATAGTCATTTATGGTTGAATCCTCTTTCTTGATGTTCTGATGTAGTCTTTTGTAGTGGCAAATTCTTGCAGAAGATTGGGATATGAAAATCCTTTCAAGTGTTGCCCAGATATCATGAGATGAATTGCAACCAATCACTTGTGGCAATAAACTTGTGCCCACTGATGACATAATCCAAGAACGTATCAAATTGTCTTGCATTTGGTAAGTAGTAAATTCAGAATTCAACAAAAGTTTATCCTCTGCATCTCTAACATATTTTGTAGGGATTATCTTTGATCCATATAAATATTCTTTAAGACCATAAACTTTTGCTGCTGTTTCGACTTGCAGCTTCCAGAGCAAGAAGTTTGATTCATCTAACTGAATCGAGATAAATTGGCTTTGTGGTTTAATGGTAGCTTTGATCAATTCTTGAGTGAAATCAATGATTGATTGACCTGTTTTTGCCGCAGATGCTGTTGATGATGGTGTAGAATCGGTTCCAGCCATGATTTGATGGACAAACAGATGGAATCAAAGAGAAGAACAGTCAAGAACTGTTTCAAGAATGACACTGTGATGCCCGGTTGCTCAAATATAGGGTTAAACATTGTATTTGGTGATCAAGGACGACACAGTAATGATAAACGAACACGGAGGTTGAAGGTTACTGACGCAAACGGTGCAGTTGATCTAAGATCAACCGTGCGAGGACGGCGCAGGCCTAATAATGAATATTGATCTTGAATCCATCCCCTCTTGTGTTTGATTCACAGAAGAGATTAAATGAGAGATTGGATCAGAAACTGCTGTTCAGCAAAAAAAGGCTCTAATACCATGTCTAGGTAATATAAGAATTGCAGAATGTAAAAGCTCTTGTATATTGAATGAACTGTTGTACAACAGATTGTCTAATATATATACAAATGTTAATGGGCCATTAGTGCAGCCCATAACGGTTCAGAATTAAACATATCCGCAAACGGATTTAGCATGTAAAAGAAATGTAACGTTAGAGAAATGTGTAAGCCGTTGGTATTAGTTTTTTGTCACGCATTATAGTGAATAAACAGTTAAATCTATGGTGCATAATATCATATAACGTAACTACCATATTTGAAGTGTGCTGCTATTGACACCCCAATTTCCTCTTCTGGCCACCAAAACTAAAGGCCACCATAAAGAATATCATTTTCTTCTTTCAGCTACCGTACGTTAAAAATATTAATATGAACAGGCACCCCACTATGGAACGAAAGCTTCGGTTTCTTCCTACCGAATTTACAATCATATTTCGGTTGGTAGTAGCCGTACGGTTGCTTCCTGCCGAATTTATATTGTTAATTCAGTTGATTATGGCCGAATGAAGAAAAATGATGTGGTGGCCGGAAGTGTAAAAAATATAATCAAGTTTATTAAATTTTGTGCGGTGGCCAGAAGAGTAAATTGGGGTGTGAATAGCAGCACACTATTTGAATCATTTTGAGCTACGGTTTCTGTATCACGAGTGAAGGGTTTTTATTTGAATTCCCATTTGATCTAGCTTTTTTGCTTTCTTTAACTGGGTATTGGTGTTGAATGTTAGGCAAAATTAGTTTTTCCGTTTTGCAATTTGACGATTGCTGTTGAACCTGTTGTTGTTCATTGTTTGATGATGTTTGTGATTTTAATGGAAATGATTTGTTGTTTATTTTAACTGTCATGGTTATGATGAATTTAAATAGAAAACGAAGATGGTGACATAGTATCAGCACTTGAAATTTGGGTAACAAACATACCTGCTTTCTCATTTGAAACTTGGGTAGATTTTGTTGCTCCTTACTTTATGAAATGGGGTGGTTACATAAAGGACAATTAAACTTTAAAGCAAACAAAATTAGCAGCCAAATCTACACACAAAGTTGGAGAAGTAGGTGAAGAAGGCAACTAAAATAAAAAGACATCAAAGTATCTAAAATAGAAAGACATGCCTTTCCATGTTATCCTTTTATAAGCTTCTATCCTTCTCCATATCACTCACAGTGGGCACATGGAAAAGGTATTTTTCATGTATTTTTAATCATTCTTCTCGTCAATTCAAATAGGCTCAACTGTGAACACAGTTTGTCACTCACCAATTGTGCTTAGATCTTATATCTAAAATATAAGATCCTCAACTATGCATGCAAATGAACAAATTATTCTCTGTGGCTCTGCATAACAACATTAAAATAGAGCCTCAAAACATAAATTATTACAACTTTTTCCTTCTTCTGTAAAATCCGAAGACCAAAGTACGCACTTCTTATTATGTACACACAACACATGTACTGCATACACACAGTGGATATTACATGCACACAGTGACGCAGTACATAATACACCCTGCACACTAAATACACGCACCAAAGGATGCTATGAAAAAGAACAAAGTAACATTAAAATGAAGATATATCGGAAACTATCATTCTTTTTTTTTTCTTTTTTTTAACTTCCTCGGTAGGTACCAACCTGTCAAACATCTGTGTCACTGCAATCCTACACAACAATAAAATGAATGTCAACATTTTTTTTTTTTTATATACTTTTTATTGACCGAAAAGAAGAAGAAGAGGAGGAGTATGAGGAGTCTTCCCGACATATTCTGCGGTGAAGTTAATCGAGAAGTATAAAGTAAATAAAGTAACGAGGGTTACTTATTCTCTCGGATAATTCACATGTCTGGCCCTGTTTTTGAAAGGTATAACAGATTTAGTCATGTTTGTAACATAATTAAAAACTTAGATCTGTTTCGGTGTACAGGTAAACTTAGATCTGTTTCAATAAAACACGAAGGCGGGTTTCTAAAACTCGCCTTCAGTGCAAGACACCCCAACCCGAGACCTTTCTTCCATTTTCTCACTTCACTTCAACGTTCTTCCCCATCTTACTGCTGCGGAAAAAAAAATCAAATCAACTTCATTTTCGTCCATTTTTCATCCAATCCATTCATAAAAGACAATAATAGCTAGCACATCCGGCGTACAACACGGAATCGGTAAGATTCTAAACCCTAATTTTCAATTGTGAAATTAGGTCATACATGTTTAAGAATTATTGGTTATGGGGTTTCGGCACAAAGCAACATTGTGTACATTGTTCGCATTGTTATCGTACATGTTCTATTTTGTGTACACAACATTGAAATTAGGTCATACATGTTCAATTTTCTAAACCATAATTTGTACGTTTTTGTGTACATTGTTTGCATTTACGATTTAGGGGCTTTGTTGTGTATATTGTTCACATTATTGAATTGAGTTTTTTGATTAAATGATGGGTATTGGATGTCATTTATTGGATATATTATGAATCGAGGTATTCGGGTTTTATGTATGACGACGCGTGTAAGCTTTGTACTGTGATACTGTGTAGATTGGCAAAACGAAGTACATGATATTGAACTTGTACCCTATGCATGTAATTGAATTTGCATGTAATTGAATGTCTGTGAAAATCATTTTATTGGTTTGGAACTGTCTAATAAAGTTAATCCTTCATTTTTGCAGAGTATTTTGAGATGGAGCCCGGACTAGTAGATCCGAGCGTGTTATATATGCAGGCCCAACACAGGACATCGAATGCTAATCGGACGCAGGTAGCAATTTGTTACTATTTTCATATTTTGATGTTTAGTTTTTTAGACGTCAAAACCCAATTTTTGTTATGTATTAAATCTATAGAGTGTCACAGTACAGAGTTTGTCATTGACCATTCGTCCTCCCTTTCGAAAGTGACACCTGAGGATCCTCGCATCATCACCGAGATCGAGAGGGCTGGAGTCATACATATTTTTTGCTTAGATTACATCCAGCTCGATCATAGTCTTGTCGGTGCTTTACTGGATAGGTGGAGGCCTGAGACATCTACATTTCATCTACCAGTCGGTGAGATGACTATCACCTTGGCAGATGTTGCGGTTTTGCTAGGATTGCCTATTGATGGCAAAGCTGTTGCGTTTGATGGTGCGAGACATGATTATTTGCAGCTATGTCACGACCTACTAGAGCTGGATCCACCAGTCAATCAAGTAAGGGGTCAAAATTCGATTCATATCAGATAGTACCGTAATCAGTTGGCGGGTGATATTTCTGCAGATGCCACCCTGTTAGAGGTTGAGCAACAGGCTCATTGCATTTTACTACATATTATTTTCTGCAGAATGATGGTCGATCATGCCAAGACCCGTATAGATTTGAGATGGCTACCGTTTTCAGCTGATCTCGGGCAGTGCGCATCATATTCGTGGGATAGTGCAGTGTTGGCCTATGCATATCAGGAATTGTCCAAGGTCGCGCTGCAACAGTATAACTGTTTTGTCGGTTGCCCGATGCTACTTCAGGTATGAACCGAATGTCTATAATTTACTGTTATACAATGTGATATATCATCTTTTATTAATAGTATATTTTTGTGTACACAGCTTTGGTCCTGGACTTATCTTCCCGTCGGAAGATTAGCAGTGACGCCTGATCTCATCGACCATCGATGCCGCTTGGAGCTAGGTATAATTATTTGATCGTTTATTTTATTAAACACAACCCATAACGTTTCCAATGTATGTACCTTTTATTATCATGTAATAGGTGGGTTGGAAAAAAGGATACGCGATATACACCACGACGAGAGTTGTACTTTTACCGCAATGAGTTGGACGTCCTTACAGACGAAAAGTTTACATGGTATCCGTACACCCCGGAGGTACTTTCCCCACTACCAATCACTTACAGAGCTCATAGATACCTTTGGAAGATGAGAGTACCTACGATATCCTACACCTTCACTGCTTGGCGTCTTCCCGATAGGGTTATGAGGCAGTTCGGCTTGAGGCAGCATATATCGGATGATGCACCGCCTTACATTGAGGGCTACACTGCGCAGGACTTTCACCTGCATCATGCTGTGTGGGATGACCGCGATAACCATATTGAGTTCGAGAGGGAGCCCCTCATATCCGCGACGCAGTACATGAGGTGGTACTGGAACATAACACGACGCTACGTCCTTAATCCCGGAGTAGATACTGCGTTAACACCGTATGTTCCTAGAGCACCATTAGAGAGGAACGTGGTAAGTTGATGTGTGTACTATTAAATACAATCAGTTTCATTCATTCTATCTAATTTTCTTTTAAATTTGCAGGTTGCCGGTATCAACCATGCGTGGAAAGAGGTGGAAAAGCTTAGAGAGAGGCAGACTAACGACGAGGGACGGACTATGTGCACGAACATAGAAGATTTTAGACGTGATTCTATGCAGGAACAAGCTAAATCGGCCAAAACCATCATCTCGTCCACCTCCTCCTCCTCTTGCAGGTCCTCCTCCTCCTCCTACAGGTCCTCCTCCTGTCGGTTCTCCTCCACCTCCAGCAGTGCACGAAGAATTTGTGCATGATAAATCTCAACCTGCACCTATATTACCACGTACCAGAAGTGCACGACGCAATAGGAGCAGCAGCGGTAGTGGTTCGTCTTCAACTTCCACACCACTAGTCACGCGGCCAAGGCGAAACTAGATAGTAGTTTTTTCTTGTTTTGTTCGATCTAGATTTCATATAGACCATGTTTTGTTTTGTTCGATCATGCGATGTAACCTTTTCTTGTTCGATCTAGGTACCAAATATGTAGTCTTTGTGTATTAATTTGCTATGTTTTGGTACATTTAATTATTTGTTATGTTGCAATTTGTCATTCAGTTTTGTTGTTAATTATCCTGCTATGATGGTTTTTGTTGACTGCAAATATGTGCAGGTTTGTGTATGCAGGTTTGGTCGTGTGCAGGGTTGCACTGAAGGTGAGTTTTGGAAATTCGCCTTCGTGTTTTACTGAAGGCGAGTTTCTAAAACTCGCCTTCAGTTTACCTGTACACCAAAACAGGTCTAAGTTTGTAATTATATTACAAACATGGCTAAATCTGTTATACCTTTCAAAAACAGGGCTAGACATGTGAATTATCCAATTCTCTCGGTTATTATGTCTTGGGCCGAACTTATTCTATCCAAAGCCCGAACATAAATTATTTTTGGTGTTATTAATTTAACACCATATGTACAGTTTGTAACACTATATATAGGCTGCAAGCCTGCAATATCCTTGTACAAATCATTAATTCATTCTGAAATATAGGTAATTTCTCTTTAGTTTTACATTTCGTTTAAAGAGAAGGCGGCACTGCGCTTGTACTTTGCTGCCAAGGCATAAACATCGTATTCGTGGATATAATATAGGAAGTGAATCAGCTAGTGATGTCATTAAGATCGCCTCTCATGTCTTCATCTTTTGACAGTATAAACGTACTAACAATATCCTGGTACAAATCTTTTTTTTTCGTGCGCTTTTAGTGGTGGTTGTAGTGTTTTCAAGTGTGAAATGTGTTTTGTATTCGTGTACTATCAGCAGAATATTAGTTTGTGCACATGCAAGTCTATTTCAATGCAATTTATATCAAGGTTTGGATTCCTGGTTTTATTTCTATTCCGATCATTGAATATTTTTTATTTTTCGGTTTCATTACGGAGATTTCGGAAATTCCGTTGAATTTCCCATTTGTGAATTCTAATATCTTTTTTCTTAAATTGCTTGAAGTTATGTCGCGTTTTAGGAAAAAAAAGTTAAACATTACGGTACAAGTTCAAGCAAATTATTTCTAACAATAAATTACAAAACAACTACACTGAAGGTTAACAAAGTTGGCACTTGCTTTGGTAACGTCTGTCTCGTCATTTTCAGCTCGTTCAGAACACCCCTAAAAGGACAAACAAAAACTTATAGATAAACTAAAAAAAAAATTGAATGTACAAAATTGGAACTATCTGAATGAACAAACTCACAACATTATATATAGTTTGAGGCCAAAACAATTATTTTAAGCAAGTTAGCGGAAAGTTGGTGCATATAGTTAGAAAAAGTAGGTGGGCATGTATAGGAGTCAAGCACACATACACCATTAATAGGAAAACTATAAGGATTCTGAAGAAAGAAAAAAAACTACTTGAGAAAATAATCATCATGTAAATTAGCAGTATGCTTGTTAATGTTAAATTTGGACGATTTAAATGTATGCCAAATCAATTATTGAGAAGATTTTAATCGGATTCCGTAATCAATTAACGATGGGTAACAAATTGGAAAGATATTAGAAGAGATATTATTTGATTTGATAAATCAATCAAATCTAGATATATGTGGCAACAAATTTGGATGATATGAAAAGTCATATTATTTGATTTGAGAAATCAATCAAATATAAGTACACATAGAAACGAACACAAATATGCAATAGTTGTGTTGAAATCAAATCAAGGAAATCCAAAAAAAATTCATCATTATCTTCATGGAAGTTTTCATCCTCACTCATATAAATAGGGAGGTATTTGCTCATCTTTTTTCATCACTAGCCAATAGTGCTCTCTTTAATATATCCTCAGTAAGGTGAGAAATTTATATTAAGTGTTTGTATTTTTCTTTTATTGTACTCCCTCTTGAACTGAAAAAGAATAAAAGAAGTTGTTGGGTCTCCATAAATGTAGGATATTCATATCCAAACCACATTAAATTTTCTGTGTTTTTTATTTATACTATTGTTTCTATGAGGATTCATAATTGCTTTTTTTAAGTACCATTGGTATCTAAATGACAATACTAGATCTCGATCAAATAATAACACTTTCGCTCAAATTAACACAAATTTCACTACTGTTTGGATCGGAGCTAGTGTTATTGTTCCCATTTGGATATTAATGGCTACTTCTAGTAAGTCTATTGGTAGATTTGA
This sequence comes from Allium sativum, assembly GCA_030737875.1. Lineage (NCBI taxonomy): Eukaryota > Viridiplantae > Streptophyta > Magnoliopsida > Asparagales > Amaryllidaceae > Allium > Allium sativum. The sequence goes on along the minus strand of CM060909.1, from coordinate 191,640,020 downwards.
TGTCAGTTATGGAGTAACACGTTTTGATGGAAATGGAGATTTTAGTACTTGAAAGATGAAAATGGAAGCTGTATTAAAGAAGAAGAAGAAGAAGACTTATAAAGTTGCATTTGCACTTGAAAATTTGAAAGATACAGACGCAACTGACTTGGAGGATATGGAAGATGAAGCTCTCACAACAATTCAGTTGAATCTTTCAGATGTTCTTATAGAATTCTCTCATAAAAAGACGACAAAGTAATTATGAGTTGCATTATCAGATGAATATCAATACAGGTCTCTCACTAATTAGATTATTCTTCAACAACAACTCTATTCATTCAAGATGAAGCGTGAAGCTAATCTCATGGAGCATATAAATGCTTTGACCACTTTGATTATAAATCTGATGGTTGCAGAAGTTGATATTACTAATGAGGCTCAATCTATGATCATCTTATGTTCCTTGTCCAAGAAGTATACTACTTTTGTTAATTCCATGATTTATGGTTGCAGTAAAATTAGCTTATATGATGTAAAGGGTGGTCTTCATAATGAAGTATTAAGGGATAGATTGACGAGCACTAGCTTGGATAGTGATACCGAAGGCTTACACTACAAAAAAAACCGCATATAGCAGTGGCAAAATCCGCTTCTAATCCGTCGCTAAACAGGCCTTAGCGATGGATTTCATGCATAATGGTGTGGTCGGTAAAAACCATGACGGTGTCTATGTCAGATTTTGCGACGGAATTTAGCATAAGTTTTCCGACAGTTTTCCGACATTTTACTAATTATATAATAAAAATAAAATTTTATTTATTAATTTAATTTTAATTTATATACCGACTATTTACCGACAGATAATTAATTTATAATAATTTATTATTTATACAAAAACATCGATAAAGCCTTGCTAATTATCAAGGGATTAGCTACAAAATATTTTTTAAATCAAATATTTTCTGTAGTTAACCCATTACTATTCCTTTTCTATTCTGCCAATAAACATTCTTTCATGTTTCTTGCTTATAGTTTTGCCAAATACTATCGTTCAACTATGAATAATAAAATAAATAGCATAACCCAACAAAAAATAAATAAAGAATGCAGTTATGAATACAATACACAAATTTATTACTATTTAACACAAAATAGTACATTTCATTTACATTCAATGCAATACATATACAATTGTACTCTCAACTGTTAAAAAAAACAATGCTCTACACTAAGTTCCTCTCAATCAAGCTACGTTCAACATCTCAAGTTCACTTTCTTTTTTGCCATCACAAAGTAGTTAGCAACAGAAACATCATTATCTACTAGCCCTCACACCAATCATCTCATAACTGAAACAAGCACCTCAAAATTCCATACCTTTCTAAATCAATTCAACATAATAGCCTTGCATGGAGGTAGCACAATGCAAATCCTGACAAAGTTGAGCATCAAAGTTGACAAACCTCGCTCCATTATTGCCCTTTTGCGAACCTTGACAACTCAACCAGATCCGCATGCGTCAGGTGGTGGGATCTACTTACACCAAAGTAGCCGTAAGGGTCTGTTGCATGCATCAACCCGTTCGACATCAGCGCTGCGTTCGACATGTTGATTGTGTACTGGTTCATTGCTCGCGGCTGGGTGGTATACTTTTTCTCTCCTGGCCTCTTCATGAACACCTTACATACCACCCACTCATCCTATAATGAGTTCACAAGATTACATCAGTTATAAGCCAAACTAAATGTTAGTTTTGAATCAAAGTGGGTAATCTATTTTCATGTTGGTCATACCTTGTTTGGTTTGTATGTAGGCCTAGATTGGAGCCAGTATTCACGCAAGAACTCCAGATCGAAGCATGGCGGCCTTAAAGACGATGCGATTATGTTGAGAATGTTGATGAAGCTACTCGCTTGTTCGGGCTATCTTCTTCTCCTATTCCTCAATGCCACTAGCAAGTTCTTTTCTTCTTGGTTTTCTGAGTTTAACCAATTTTGAAGCAATTACATAAAACTAGAATAATAATGATGTAGGTAAAAAAATAATGAAATTAATGGTTGTTTACCTTAATCAAGAGGTATCTGTATACATATCATCGTGTGTACCAAGCCCAATCAACTCCAAATTCTTAGGCAGCTGCTGCGTAACTTACTTAAAACACTATTATAGTTGGATACATAATCAAAAAAACAAATGGTTGCAAATAAAAGGAAAAGGACCTAAAATGGAAGAAAGCCAAACAAATTCATTGCTTTTTAGAAGCAGACCATACAACTTCAATGCTTACATCGCTTTTTAGAAGTAGGCCATAGGTTGAATAAACAAGGAATTTCAGTTTTGTACTTGCCATTAAACTCAATGCTTACATCGCTTTTTAGAAGTAGAGCATAAAAATTCTTCAATGCACACATCACACAACTCTTACCATAAATCCTCAAGTTCCACTTCTTTTTTAATCAATCCTGATCATGAACCACAAACGTATACCCCACTTTAACAAGTACATTAGAAACTTGCTGCAAGTGAAGTAAAGGATGCTGAAAATTCAATATTTGAAGCATGCTAAAAAATCCCATAATTTGTAACAAAGGTTGCTTTTATTTGATAATTGTTAATGGAAATTTACAATGAAATTTTCAGCATGCTTCATATATTGAATTCGGTATCAATATAACCAAATAAAAGCAACCATAATTTCCTATGTACCAGATGAAAAAAAAAACTAGTGAAATTGATATCGAATTCAATATATAAAGCATGCTGAAAATTTCACTGTAAACTTTCATTAACAATTATCATCACTGAAACCAGTTAGGACCATTATGCCAGTAGAAACCTATTGTAAATCCAAAAAGAGAGCATCTTTGATACTTTTGAAGTGCAAGCCGGTTTTTATAGTGGACCGTGCCACTTTTTATTAAAAAAGAAAAACGAAAATGTTCTACACAGGCACAGAAACATAATCTGGTTTGAAATTCCAGCACACAAATACAAGAAATTATCTCATATTTCTAATGATAGAGCGGACCATTGAGTGTTTAGAAGAAATGACTCCTCCAAACACTCGCATGTTCCTCTCCATCCATATCATATAAATAAATTTCTTAAGTAATTTCAAAAGAATCTTCCCTTTATCACTCTTCCACCTTGTTGCTTTAAAGACAGTGAACCATTCAATTGCCGAAACTCTAGATGGTATGTGCAGATTAAAATGAAGGAGCACTTTAGACCAAATAAAATGAGAGAAGCTACATTCGAAAAATAGGTGGTAAATACATTCATCCCCCTCCTACAAAGAAGACAAGCCACATCTTCGACAATATGCATTCTTTTAAGCTTACTGAGATTAAGAAGCCCATTCCTAAGAACCTTCCACAACATAATGTTTTCTTTCGGCAACGAACCACAGTTCCATATACGCGAATGCCATGGAAAGCAATCCATCATATTAGTATCATTCATGTAAACTTGTCTAATGCTATGAGGATGGCCATTCCAACAAGCATATTTTGAGGTAGCTGGGAATAATTTACTGTGTATGATATTCCACGCATTCCTTATCAAAGACAAGCTACTGTATGGCTTAGAAATTCAAACCAATAATCGATCAACAAAGCATTGTCATTAATCCCAGTCAACAGTCGCAGGTTGTATGGAATGATGTTACTAAGAATAAGGCCTTTAGAAACCCATGGGTCATGCCAGAAATAAACCTTGTCCATATATTCCATTCCCACTTGCACCATAGGTAGAAAGTCCTTTCTATATCTTAGTATATTCCTCCAGGCCCAAGAACAGTCCACATTAGGCAGCATTGTCCAGAAGAAAGCATTTTTAATAAGGTAAATACGAGTCAAAGAAGCCCATATGTTACTATCAAATTTCATAAGTTTGTCAATCCTTGCCGACAGAGTTGCCATGTTCCAGTTCTTAATATTCATCACACCCAAGCCACCATTCTCCTTCGAACAACAAACACGCTTAAAAGCTATGGGAATCATCTTGTTTGAGAACGGATTACCGTGCCAAAGGAAATGATTAAGAGCATAATTGATCATATTAATTAGCTTAATTGGTAGAATGAAAATGCGAGCATAATAGATGCTCATGGAAGTCGCAACAGATTTAATAATGATAAGTCTACCTGCCATAGAAAACTTGGAGCTAGGCCAACTAGAGATTTTTGCAGTGATACTTTCATACAGTTGAAGGCACTGAGACAGTTTGACTCGAGATGAGCACATGGGAGCTCCAAGATATGTTTCATTTTCATTGAAGGGAGCCAACCCAGAGATGGTATAGATAGCAGATTTAACGTCCTCAGTAACACCAGCTATTCGGATTTTATATTTGCTTTTGTTGATAGTTAGACCAATCAGGCTGTTAAAAAGTGATAGAATACTTTGAACACCGTTTATAGATTTTATATTGGGTTTGATGAATAACAACAGGTCATCAGCAAAAAAGCAATGCGGATAGCGATAGTTTCATGCATATCGGGTGGTAGTCAAGTAATTTATTTGTGTGAGCATGCTTAGAGATGGAAGTGAGAAGCTCCATAACACAAACAAAAAGGTAGGGTGATAGGGGACATCCCTGTCTAATTCCTTGAGTACCTCTGAAATATCCAAAACTTGATCCATTGCAGCTTAGAGTGTAGACAACTGTAGAGATGCAAGTGTGCACCCAACATAGGAAAGGCATTGGAAAGTTCATTTTAAAGAGGATGCAGATGATGGAATTCCGGTGAATTGAGTCATATGCTTTTTGCAAATCAAGTTTCAGAGCACATCTAGGGGAGATGTTTTTCCTGTTGAAACACCCCACCTCCATTAAGGTCACTCACAAAGGGAATGCCTTAACTTTGGTGGAGGTTTATAAGTAAAAGCCACAGAAGAACTCAAGACAGATATAAATACGCATATTTTAAACAACGGAAACCAAACAAACTTTTATTTCATCAATACGTGTATCAAACAAAGATTTCCATAATTGTCTCAAAATATTTTCAACATTACAACCTCATAACTGCCTTGATTATTAAAGAAGCATGAAAACATAAATAAAGTGACAAAATTCCCCATAGTGATATCCAAAGCCATTATTCGAGCAAGAAAGATCCAAATCATACATCTACGTTCTTGGTGCTTGTAAAGAGCCTGACTGAGTTGAGCTGTTTCCTCCCTGTGGACCGGGCGGGGGGAACGAAAGAAAAGAAGACGAAAAGAAAATAGGCTCAGACATAAAGCCTGAGTAAATCCAGTAACTCTTCAATATGTGAATAAAAAAAGGTATGATGGATGTAAACTAAAAATAGGAAAGTGTCACAAGCTGAGGAAGTGTCGAATGCACTATCACACCCATACTATATCTCTGCACCTACTTGAATTTATTCTAACTGGCACCCCATGGTGAGGGTGGAGTGATCCCCGTTCTTATTAAAGATCGGCTCCTACTCGCGTTAACATGTGTCATACGACCCCCAAGAATTGTTGATACCTATGCTGGTCCCACCATGAGGTGTATCAAGACCCATGGTGGCGACCCCGACACAAAACTAGAAGACATAGGTTATACTACTGGTGTCCCCAGTGCCCTGGTTGTCTGCTCCGGAGTGTGTGCACGCCCGCACCTCGTTAGACCTGCACTGTGCACCCACCGCCGTCGTTTGACCGCTTACAATCAGCCCAGTAATCGTGCCCCACCCTGCCTAGTTTTAGGGTACCGTTGATACCTAACTTTGGGTTACTGCTGAAACGGGTCCCCCGTTACCAGGATTTTCTAGTCAACCATGTTAAGTGGTTAAGTGTCTGTATTTACCTAACCCCACCCATCAATTCTTGTTAACATGTTGAATTTGGTTAAGTGTTATAGTTGACTTAACCCTACCATCCGTCCTTAGCTTCTTAGGAGCACCAGACCACTCACATTAGACAGGTATTGCTACGGTTACTGGATGTGTCGGTCGGTTCCGGGCAGGTTTACACCGTAGCTCAGTCTAACCTCGGGTCCTTATTGGGCTAAATGCTTAACCACCCACATTGGATAGGTATTGTTGTGACTACTAGACAATCGGGCGGGTCCGGGCAGGTTTACATCACGACTCAATCCAACCTCGGGTTAAGCATATCGTGTTTTCTAAATTTTCATATTTTATTACTTTTCAACTACATGTAAATGTCATATCTTTTATTTTTTGGTATTTCAATTCATATCGCTTATGTGTCATAATCATTGGCATGTGCCAAACATGCCAATATATATTTTCGTATTTTACACCCAACGTTATTACCCCCGTTTGTTCGCAACGTTATAACATGTGTTGGGCTTGTCACAATTCAGCCCAACTTTATAAACGTGAGGAAAAGGGGAAATCAAGAACATGTAATACATAAAGGTGTGTGGCGCATGAACTTGAAATTTGGCGATTCAACTAACATATAACATGGGTCATGTGAACTTGCATTCGAATCAAAGTATGACTAAGTAGGTGACATATGAAATTGCATAGTTTAGGAAAATACAAACTTGTGTTTAAACATGTTAACTTGGCATAATATCGACCACAAAACTAGCATGTTATATATTCATCAAAATGTACAATTTTAACATCTAATCATATAGCCTATTTCAACATGAACTTGCATAGTTTATGAAACCCAAAAGATGTTTGACATAGAACCAATTATATTTTGCAAATAAACATGAACTTACATAGTTTATGAAACATAGATCCAATTATACTTGCAAACATAGATCTAATTATACTTGCCAATAAACACAAGGATGATATCGTAGGTTTTGGGTCATGTAGGCATAAAAGGTCTATAACATGTTTACACAAATTCTAATTTAGGCTAAGGGAATATACATAGTCCATGCCATCGACATACACAAAAAGGGATAAATTTCTAGTTTTTGCCACAAGCTTGCAAGTGTCATTGTTTTTCATATACAATTGTTCAATAGGCTTGCATCAATTAATTTATGCCACAAACATCAATACACAAGTCATGATAGAACCATCATAATACACAAAGATTATAACAACACAATTCTATTTTCATTTACATCGAATCACATCACAGTTTTTATTCATATTTTGAAAGGTCACTATACTTACAACGTGTGATGAATTCTTGTTTTCTGATTTTTGTTATTCTGATTTGGAGATGCTCTCCTTTGGGTAGCAAAGTTGCGTTGAATGATTTGATTAAGCTTTGATCTTCCTTTAATTTGATTCGTCTCTTAGGCTTGTTGGCTTGTCTCTAGGCTTTCTAATTGAAGTCATTCCTAGTTCCTCTCCAGCAGCATGACGGCTTTTGTATTCTATTATTTGTGTGAATTTAGGGTTAGACTTGAGTTGTATTTATAGAATTTTTAAATTGTTTTGAGCCGTCGATTAAGCTAGCGTGAATCCAGACCATCCATCTCAAGAGAGGCCAATAAGAAAGAGACATGTAAGCCCTAGTGACTCAGCCAAGCATCAGAATTTGACCAGACCCTGACCAGGCCAGCCAGGGCCTGACCAGCAGGTCTTTCTGACCTGAGCGCACTTGGCAGGTGCGCCAAGCCAAAATTGTACTGGCGCACTTCCCAAGTGCGCCATTTCAACTTTGTTCTTGCGCATTTCACAAGTGCGCCAGTGCATTCTGACCCGTTTTCCGGTTTTTCTGCCCAACTTCGTTCGTCCATATCTTCTTCATACGATATCCGTTTTACGCAAACTTGAACTCTATCTCAAGAAGAATTTCGAGACGAACGCAGTGGCGTAACCCATTTCCCTTGATTTCATCATTTATAATTAATTATACTTTAATTCGTGAAGCTTAACGTTATAGAATTCACGGGGTGTTACATTCTCCCCCACTTAAAAGGATTTCGTCCCCGAAATCTTCAAGTTAGGAAGAATGTATATCCTACCATCCAACATTCCATCTACTCAACCAACAAACACAGGCATCCACTGTCCTTAAAAGACTTCTAATGCTTCATGATCATATGCATAGTGTGTGTACATGTCCTTATTTAATGCAGAAATCAGGCGGTCTACTGATTCAGTTGACCTCCTTAATGCGAATCATGTAAGTGTCATGAATCCATTATGTATGCAAATTTTTCCTACTCATAATTCTACATGAGTGCACAACTATTCATACAAATGCGACGACAATATGACAGCATATCAAGTTTACAACCATATACAAATAAGAATACATATATGCATATGCAGTATGAAGTGATTGAGCCGATCTACGACCTAGGTTGTGTGTATATACATCCACGAACAACCACTAGCAACCACTTGCAATCACTTGCAACCATCAACCATAACATGTTTCAAATACATGTTTACATCCAAAGGGGTTTCTACCTAAGGATAAAGGATAATATCGAGGAGATATACCTAAAAAGATAGATATAAGCACAACTTAAGAAAAAGAGAGGTCAAAGATGTACCCTCATAAAGAAGAGGGTAGGCAGCGCGTATTCTGTCCTCAGTTTCCCAAGTCGCGTCTTCCTCGGCGTCGCTCCACTGAACTTTAACGAGTTTGACTTCGCGGTTGCGTAGCTTTTTCACTTCAGTTCCTATGATGCGGGTTGGAACACTCCTCATAGTTGCTTCGTGTTCCACTTCGGCTTCTTCTAGAATGCTTGGCTCCACCACTTCCGCTGATTCATGTAGACATTTCCGGAGATGAGAAACGTGAAAGACGTTGTGAATTCCAGCCAATCTTTCAGGCAGATCTACTCTATAAGCCATTTTCCCAATCTTCTCGATGATAGGGAACGGTCCTACAAATCTTGGTGCTAGCTTTCCTGCGGATCCAAAGCGAACGACGTTCCTTAAAGGGGATACCTTAAGGAAAACCCTGTCCCCAACCTCAAACTCAAGGTCGGTCCTTCTTTTGTAGGCGTAGGATTTCTGTCTGTCTTGGGCTGTCTTCATTCTCCTACGTATCAAGTCCACTTTCTCTGAAGTTTCTCGAATCATGTCTGGCCCAAGTATAAGCTTATCTGTAGACTCCCACCAACAAGTTGGTGATTTGCACGGTCTTCCATACAAGGCTTCGAAGGGTGCCATGCCGATGGTAGCTTGGTAGCTGTTGTTGTAGGCAAATTCCACTAAAGGAAGGTGATCCTCCCACGTCCCTCCAAAGTCAAGAACGCAAAGTCTTAAAAGATCCTCTAAAACTCTATTCACCCTTTCCGTCTGGCCATCTGTTTGGGGGTGATAGGTCGTGCTCAAACATAGCTGTGTGCCTACAGCTTCTTGCAGACTCCGCCAAAACTCACTTGTGAAAATAGGATCTCGGTCACTAACAATGCTGGAGGGTATCCCATGGAGTCGAACTATTTCCTTGAGATAAAGAGATGCTAGAGATGAGGCAGTCCTTCTACTCTTGATAGGTATAAAGTGGGCGCTTTTAGTAAGCCTATCCACAATTACCCAAATGCTAGTGTTGCCTCTCCTCGACCTAGGCAGTCCATCAATGAAGTCCATTGAAATGCTATCCCACTTCCAATGTGGGACCTCTAGAGGGTGAAGTAGTCCTCCAGGCTTCTTTTGTTCCGCCTTGACCCGTTGGTAGGTCATGCAGTTAGAAACGAAATCTGCTACGTCTTGCTTCATGCCGCTCCAAAAGAAAATCCTTTTTATATCCTTGTACATCTTATTACCGCCAGGGTATATAGTCATCTTGGAATGATACGCTTCCTCAAGAACCTTCTTTGTCAACTCCCTTGCTTGTGGGACGCATAATCTTCCATCTCGTCTCAGCCAACCCTTATCATCGATGGCATACCTACTGAGGTGACTATAAGTCTCACCCCTAATAAGTTTATCAATCACATCAACAAGCTGAGGGTCTTCACGTTGTGCTGCCCCTATTGAGTCTAAGAGAGTAGGGCGTACTTCGAGAGATGCTAACAATCCCGGTACAAAATCCGAGGAGGGCCTAAAGTTGAAACTGGCTATATACTCCAAGTTTTGCCTTTCCACAAAGAGAGGGCTTGGGGACAGTTTCTTTCGGCTCAACGCGTCCGCTACCACGTTGCCTTTTCCGGGAGTATAGGAAATTTCAAATCATACGAGGCAAGAAACTCCATCCATCTTTGCTGCCTCAAGTTAAGATCCTTCTGGGAGAAGAGATATTTCAACGATTTATGGTCAGTGTATAATTCAAACTTCTCACCTAGGAGATAATGGCGCCAAGACTTAAGTGCAAAGACAGTGGCGGCCAACTCAAGATCGTGGGTTGGGTAGTTCTTTTCATGAACCTTCAATTGTCTTCCGCCATAAGCTACTACCCTTCCTTCTTGCATTAGGACAGCGCCTAGTCCTGTTCCACATGCATCCGTGTATACTGTGAACATTTTGCTTCCGTCAGGCAGAGTTAGAACCGGGGCTGTTGTGAGAGCCCTTTTTAATCGTTGGAAAGCAAACTCGCAGTCCAAATCCCAAGTGAACGCCAGATTCTTCTTTGTTAGCCTTGTGAGTGGGGCTGAGATTTTCACGAAATCCCTAATAAACTTTCGATAAAAACCGGCTAGCCCAAGAAAGCTTCGAACTTCGGTTGCATTTCTTGGTGTCTTCCAATCTTGTACTGCCACCACTTTCACGGGATCTACAGCCAACCCTTCTTTGGACACTATATGCCCAAGAAACCTTACTTATTTTCTCCAGAAGTGACACTTGGAGAATTTGGCTTTTAATTGATGTGCACGGAGAGTATCCATGATTTCTTTCAGATGCTGAGCATGTTCTTCCTCACTCTTTGAGAAGATTAAGATATCATCTACGAAGACAACCACAAATTTGTTGAGGAATTCTCTGAACACCTTGCTCATTAGGTCTACGAAATAAGCGGGTGCGTTTGTCAAGCCGAAAGGCATGACAAGCCACTCGAAGAAACCGTCTGGGGTTCTGAACGCTGTCTTATCAATGCTGTCTTCAGCTACTCTTAGCTGATGGAACCCAGTTGCCAGATCAAGTTGGGAGAAGACCGTCGCACCTACAAGCTGATCAAACAAATCATCGATTCGGGGAAGAGGGTGCCTATTTTTCTTAGTCAATTTGTTTAACTCCCTATAGTCGACGCAAAGGCGAAGCGAACCATCTACTTTGGTTGCGAACACCACTGGAGCACCCCATTCTGAAATGCTCCGTCTAATGAACCCCTTTTCAAGAAGTTCTTTAACCTGCTTACTGAGATCCTTTCTCTCCCTTGGAGCCATGTGTCTGACAGGTAAAGCTACAGGCTTTGCGTTATCCACAAGATATATGCGGAAGTCTATTTCCCGCCTCGGAGGTAAGCCTTTCACTTCCTCAAAGACATCCGGATATTCCCGGACTACTCTAACTGATTGCAAATTCTCATCAGAGGCATCAAGCGACTCTAGATAACTAAGCATAACAACATTCAAGGGATTACAAGAAATTTCTAGAATGTTACCAAGCCGAGTCAAGAGCCTAACAACTTTTTTCTCACTGTCAAGAATGGCACTATTACTGGATAACCAGTCCATGCCTAAGATCAAACCATATCCCGAGAAGCCCAAAACAAAGGCATTACAACTAAACTCAACGTTGAGAATAGAGATTTTCAAACCCAAACAAACCATTGACAAGTAAGTTTGGATTTGAAACTACTAAGGGATCTTCTACCATACTAGTGTCTAGATGTAGAGATTCTACTAAGGCAAATGAAATAAAAGAGTGCGATGCGTCAGAGTCAAAAAGTGTACGAACTGGATGATCATAAAGATAGACTACACTTTCTACAGAAATGTTACTACCTCGTTCCTGCTGAGGTGCCCCTAGCGCATGAACCTGACCCCCTGAAGTGGATCCGACTTTCTGTCCCTGCCCTTTCTTCTTTGGGCAGTCCTTAGCTTGGTGTCCAGTTTCTCCACAATGGAAGCAGCCACCCATCTTCGCCTTCCTTTTCCGACAGTCTTTTGATATATGGCCCACAATGCCACATAAATTGCACCTTCTCTTCTCACGGGGCATATTGTTCTTCCCTCCTTTCTTGAAGTCTATTTTCTTTGCTTGTAGACCTTCTTTCTTCTCTTCCCCTTAGTTTCTTTCTTGCAGTGGTCTTCCTCGTGTAGCAACGCCATGTCCACCAGGCTTTCATAAGTCGCACCCGTGGATACATGGGTCATGGCAAGGCTGTGTAGAGGCTCATTCAAATCCTTGACGAAGCGAAGTGCCTTCTTGTGTTGGGTGTTTACTAAGTATAGCCCAAATCTGGCCAGCTGATTAAACTGATTAACATATTCCCTAATCGTCATGCTTCCCTGTTTCAGAGTTAGAAACTTTTCCATTTGCAGGCTTCTTTCGGCTTGGGAGAGGAATTTCATCTCAAACCTTGTCCTGAAGTCTTCCCATGTTTCCACCGCCCTCTGAGCATTAGTAACTTCCCACCAATAGGAAGCTTCATCCTTAAGTAACCACACCGCAAGTTGTATCTTTTGCCTGTCATCCACTCCAAGATGACAAACAAATCCTCAGTTTCCTTTAACCAGTTTCTTGCTCCAACAAAAGATTCTGTCCCATAAAAGTCTTTTCCACCCATAGCCCTGAAGTCTCTACATGTTTTTGCGAAGTCATTTCCAAGAGGAGGCGGAGGAGGAAGAAGAACCGCGGCCACTGGAGGAGGGATGTCTGCTGGGCCCGCGCCATTGGCCCTTGCTTCTAAGTACCTCCTAAACCAGCCGGGAATCAGCACTCCTTCCGGAAGTTTAAGGTCTCCAGACATGCTGAAACAGAAAGGAAAGATTCAAAACGAAGGATAGAGAATGATAGATAGGGCACATGGCTTTGGGGGATTTGGTCTTTTTATTAATATAACACTTTTTTTTTCTAAAAAAATGCTCCTTTAAACTTTCTTTTTGAAAAAAAAATTCAAAAACTTTTATCTTGTCTGGTAAACCTATGCTCTGATACCAAGTGAAACACCCCACCTCCATTAAGGTGACTCACAAAGGGAATGCCTTAACTTTGGTGGAGGTTTATAAGTAAAAGCCACAGATGAACTCAAGACAGATATAAATACACATATTTTAAACAGCAGAAACCAAATAAACTTTTATTTCATCAATACGTGTATCAAACAAAGATTTCCATAATTGTCTCAAAATACTTTCAACATTACAACCTCATAACAGCCTTGATTATTAAAGAAGCATGAAAACATAAATAAAGTGACAAAAATCCTCATAGTGATATCCAAAGCCATTATCCGAGCAAGAAAGATCCAAATCATACATTTACGTTCTTGGTGCTTGTAAAGAGCCTGACTGAGTTGAGTTGTTTCCTCCCTGTGGACCTTGGGGAGGGGGGGAAACGAAAGAAAAGAAGACGAAAAGAAAATAGGGTCAGACATAAAGCCTGAGTAAATCTAGTAACTCTTCAATATGTGAATAAAAAAAAGGTATGATGGATGTAAACTAAAAATAGGAAAGTGTCACAAGCTGAGGAAGTGTCGAATGCACTATCACACCCATACTATATCTCTGCACCTACTTGAATTTATTCTAACTGGCACCCCATGGTGAGGGTGGAGTGATCCCCGTTCTTATTAAAGATCGGCTCCTACTCGCGTTAACATGTGTCATACGACCCCCAAGAATTGTTGATACCTATGCTGGTCCCACCATGAGGTGTATCAAGACCCATGGTGGCGACCCCGACACAAAACTAGAAGACATAGGTTATACTACTGGTGTCCCCAGTGCCCTGGTTGTCTGCTCCGGAGTGTGTGCACGCCCGCACCTCGTTAGACCTGCACTGTGCACCCACCGCCGTCGTTTGACCGCTTACAATCAGCCCAGTAATCGTGCCCCACCCTGCCTAGTTTCAGGGTACCGTTGATACCTAACTTTGGGTTACTGCTGAAACGGGTCCCCCGTTACCAGGATTTTCTAGTCAACCATGTTAAGTGGTTAAGTGTCTGTATTTACCTAACCCCACCCATCAATTCTTGTTAACATGTTGAATTTGGTTAAGTGTTATAGTTGACTTAACCCTACCATCCGTCCTTAGCTTCTTAGGAGCACCAGACCACTCACATTAGACAGGTATTGCTACGGTTACTGGATGTGTCGGTCGGTTCCGGGCAGGTTTACACCGTAGCTCAGTCTAACCTCGGGTCCTTATTGGGCTAAATGCTTAACCACCCACATTGGATAGGTATTGTTGTGACTACTAGACAATCGGGCGGGTCCGGGCAGGTTTACATCACGACTCAATCCAACCTCGGGTTAAGCATATCGTGTTTTCTAAATTTTCATATTTTATTACTTTTCAACTACATGTAAATGTCATATCTTTTATTTTTTGGTATTTCAATTCATATTGCTTATGTGTCATAATCATTGGCATGTGCCAAACATGCCAATATATATTTTTGTATTTTACACCCAACGTTATTACCCCCGTTTGTTCGCAACGTTATAACATGTGTTGGGCTTGTCACAATTCAGCCCAACTTTATAAACGTGAGGAAAAGGGGAAATCAAGAACATGTAATACATAAAGGTGTGTGGCGCATGAACTTGAAATTTGGCGATTCAACTAACATATAACATGGGTCATGTGAACTTGCATTCGAATCAAAGTATGACTAAGTAGGTGACATATGAAATTGCATAGTTTAGGAAAATACAAACTTGTGTTTAAACATGTTAACTTGGCATAATATCGACCACAAAACTAGCATGTTATATATTCATCAAAATGTACAATTTTAACATCTAATCATATAGCCTATTTCAACATGAACTTGCATAGTTTATGAAACCCAAAAGATGTTTGACATAGAACCAATTATATTTTGCAAATAAACATGAACTTACATAGTTTATGAAACATAGATCCAATTATACTTGCAAACATAGATCTAATTATACTTGCCAATAAACACAAGGATGATATCGTAGGTTTTGGGTCATGTAGGCATAAAAGGTCTATAACGTGTTTACACAAATTCTAATTTAGGCTAAGGGAATATACATAGTCCATGCCATCGACATACACAAAAAGGGATAAATTTCTAGTTTTTGCCACAAGCTTGCAAGTGTCATTGTTTTTCATATACAATTGTTCAATAGGCTTGCATCAATTAATTTATGCCACAAACATCAATACACAAGTCATGATAGAACCATCATAATACACAAAGATTATAACAACACAATTCTATTTTCATTTACATCGAATCACATCACAGTTTTTATTCATATTTTGAAAGGTCACTATACTTACAACGTGTGATGAATTCTTGTTTTCTGATTTCTGTTATTCTGATTTGGAGATGCTCTCCTTTGGGTAGCAAAGTTGCGTTGAATGATTTGATTAAGCTTTGATCTTCCTTTAATTTGATTCGTCTCTTAGGCTTGTTGGCTTGTCTCTAGGCTTTCTAATTGAAGTCATTCCTAGTTCCTCTCCAGCAGCATGACGGCTTTTGTATTCTATTATTTGTGTGAATTTAGGGTTAGACTTGAGTTGTATTTATAGAATTTTTAAATTGTTTTGAGCCGTCGATTAAGCTAGCGTGAATCCAGACCATCCATCTCAAGAGAGGCCAATAAGAAAGAGACATGTAAGCCCTAGTGACTCAGCCAAGCATCAGAATTTGACCAGACCCTGACCAGGCCAGCCAGGGCCTGACCAGCAGGTCTTTCTGACCTGAGCGCACTTGGCAGGTGCGCCAGGCCAAAATTGTACTAGCGCACTTCCCAAGTGCGCCATTTCAACTTTGTTCTTGCGCACTTCACAAGTGCGCCAGTGCATTCTGACCCGTTTTCCGGTTTTTCTGCCCAACTTCGTTCGTCCATATCTTCTTCATACGATATCCGTTTTACGCAAACTTGAACTCTATCTCAAGAAGAATTTCGAGACGAACGCAATGGCGTAACCCATTTCCCTTGATTTCATCATTTATAATTAATTATACTTTAATTCGTGAAGCTTAACGTTATAGAATTCACGGGGTGTTACACCTGTTGTAGCCCTTCATCAGTTCGGCAGATAGTAATATATTGTCAGAGATGTCTCGACCACTTATGAAAGCACTTTGATTAGGAGAAATAAGATCAAAAATACAGAGTCCACGAAACCCACTTACATTTCTGATCTTATGAAAGCACTTATGAAATAAGATCAAGTTTCAGTCCACATATGAAAGCACTCTGATCTTATATCTTTTATACTTGATGGTTCGAATAACTTACATTTCTCGAGCAAAAATACAAAAGTGAATATTCAACATTTAACTTAGCAGCGAATAAAACCAATTTTGCTGCTAGAATTAGTAACTTTAATAATCAATATTTAAAGTCGATGAGCTATTCAATAGAATAAACATCAAGGTCTTATAATCTGAGTGGATTCCATAAAATAGAATTGAAATATTCCCAAATTATTTCATTGAATATGTTTATATTAAAACCAGGAAACCCAAAAGAATCAATAATTGGAAATCATTAGTTTTTTTTTTCAAATCGTCCAAAATCTTCTTATCCTAAAACCTGTGGCAAGATGCTTACCGACCGTA
Organism: Allium sativum; assembly: GCA_030737875.1. Classification (NCBI taxonomy): domain Eukaryota; kingdom Viridiplantae; phylum Streptophyta; class Magnoliopsida; order Asparagales; family Amaryllidaceae; genus Allium; species Allium sativum. Next base: position 191,623,473 of record CM060909.1, on the reverse strand, counting down.
ACTCGAACAGAAACAAGCACAGATCGATCTTCTTGATGATCAGTTGCAAGAATCGAATTTTCAGCAGAAGATTGGAATCGATAATTACACTGAAGCGCTCAATCTCTGGTGGCTTGATCTAGTTAGACCGAACTGGACCATCAATATTCTAGATCCAAATTACGGTATGCAGATTTAGGGGAGCGGAAAAGAAAGATATTTGAGCGATGACCCATATGTCTTGAACTACAATAAACCAAGATTTTGGGGATTTTAGTGGTAATGAGACAGGGTTGATCGCGTTGAATAATGAAACGCTAAATTGGCTTGGCAATTTCTCTCCCCATGGGAGAAAAAAGTCGGTTTCCTTTCCAGAAGATACTGTTAAAGACGAAAATGAGTGGAGGACTAAAAGTCAATGGAAAAAGGGAAATTTTGGGTACGAACCAAAATTTTGAGGAACCGGAGCCAAAATTTGATTTTGGAGCCAAGTGAAATTTAAAGTTAGACCCTTAATTTGATTAGAACGTTCAACAATAAAAAAAACGTACGTTACAACTACATAAAGTGAATGAGCCAAGGAAAAGATAGTTAATTATTTATAAAAATTAATTAAATACGTAATACACTACAAGAAAAACCACAAATAGCGGCAGATTTTAACAATGGAAAACTCCATCGCAAATTAGCGACGCATTTTCATGGACTTTGTAAGAGATGATATTTTGGACTTTATATGTCAAATTATTTTAAATTATTACCCTAGAATCTTATTTTCTGTCGCTAAATCATTGGAAATTGCAGCACTTTACTGTCACCAAAAATTTAATGCTAAATTCCATTGCAGATAGAGGTTGTTTACCGTCAAAAGCATTTTGAAGCTATTTTGCAGTAGCTTTTCAAGAGTTTTGCAAAGGAATTTTGTATTTATTATTTATAAAATGTTTTACATTTGTATTTTTACTTAGAAATAAATAAGCAAATATAAATTTTAAATAATTAATGTTAATAATATATTAATAATAAATAATAAATAATTACTATTAAAAGTAAATAATATTCAATAGATAGTATTGATTAATTACTAATTACTATAAAATATAAATAAGAGGTAATAATAACTATTAATATAATAGATCAATATTCATTGTTTAATTAAATTTATTTAGCTAATCAATGGTTAATAAGTAATCTTTAATACGACTAAAGAAATTACCATCGAGAAATTACTAATAGATATTAACTTTTAAGAAATTGATTAGTATGTATTAATTAATAAATAATTAGTAATTAAGAAAACAAATTTTTTAAATTGAATAAATATTAAAGAATTTCGAAATTCAAAAAAATCAGACTTTACCATACAAGTTATTATTTTCATATATATTAATGTACTATTAAATAATTAATAATTGATATACGTCCCTTTAGGGACATCCGATAAAATTGGAACGATACAAAGAAGATTTGCATGCCCCATGCAAGGACGACACACACAAATCAGGAAATGGTCCAAATTAATAATTGATATGTGATAGTTAATATTACATATATAATAGTTAGTAATTAATATCTACTATTAATAATTAATTATTGGTAATCTATAATTAATAATAAATAATTAATAAGTGATGAATTGCAACTAAGCAAAAGTTATTGGTAAAATAACCTTAATAATTTATCTATTATCCCGCTTGCAAAATATAAGCAAAAGTTAATAGTTTTTGCTGCTTGCAAAATAACATTGCTGACAAGTAGGGCTATCAACGGGTATCCGAAAAATCTGATATCCGTCTGTATCCACATCCCAAAAAATGAAATATATCCGATATTCTAAAAGTGGATACAGATATCCGATATCCGAAAATCTTTCCGGATATGGATATGTTAATAGCAGTATCTATATCCAAAAAATATCCATTCGATTTCCTATTACATACACAACTGAATGATTATTTGAATATATATATATATATATATATATATATATTAACACATTCTAACTAATTAGTAATTAATCAATAATTAGTAACCAATAATCAATCGTTAAATTAGACATACTTCTATTTGTATTCGCTTGCATTTGTTGCTCATTATGAAATGGAATTAGAGAAACTAGATGTCAAAACCGCATTCTTTCATGGTGATCTATATGAGGAAATTTATTTAAAGCTATCGGAAGGGTTCATTGGTAGTAGTAGGCCAGATTAGTTGCACAAAGGCCGTTGTAATAGACTTTATACAAGAGGCGCAGCCCATTGTAATAAATTCTTTTGCAATAGTTTTTGACCGTTGTAACTTACTACAATACAAGTTACTGGACTCTTTTACAACATGCTATGACCGTTGCAAAATCCCTTTTCCTACCATTCTTTGACCGTTGTAAAAACATACATAGCAACATGCTTTGACCTTTAAAAGGGTCGTTTAACAACATGCTTTGACCATTGACTTGGTATAGCAAATTTAAAATTGCCATAGCATCCTTACATACCAATGACAAATAATTTAACAACAATGAATATTATTATAAAACAACCAAAATCACATACAAAAAGGCTAAAAGCTAGTCATTCAATTCCAACACATCGCAGAAGGTTAGATAAGTTTAAATTGACATAGTTATAGCATACACATAATAGCTAGTTTCATAACAGCCACATACAAAACATTAACACAAAACAATCAGCTACAAATATAATATCCTATGTATTATCGCACTAGACCAAGGAGATGATGTCTTTGTGGCACGCGATGGTCGATCCAACGGCCTCTTTGATAGTGGCCATATCTGAATTTGGCCTAAATAAAAAGATGTCCGGTTCCACTGCTACATTCACCCATCCTTCTAAGCATCTACTCAAATCTTTACAAAATGCACCGAGGCATCAGGATCAGTATTTGTGATCGTCCCCTCTACTACCATGTTCTTATACCAACTCAATAGCTTGCACTTTTTTTTACCAAATCATCAACAATAATCCGATCAACATCTCAGAATGCAGACTATTACTCGAGCGGCATGACGAAAAGCAAAATAAAAAAACAGATGATTTAGTACATGGTGCCAAACAACTGATTTTTTGGTGTGTTCATAGCTGCTAAAATAAATCATTCTTTTATCATTTCATAACTATGGAATTCAACAAACTTTTTGATATTTTTAAAGTTGTTTCCAAGTATTTATTTGCATTTGAAAAGATAATTCAGTCGTCAACGTACAATAGATAATATGCATAATGAAATATATTATTAATTGGACATTTTACTAAGTTACATAAGAAACAATAACACAACACGACAGGTACGGTATGATGTAACAACCCGGATTTTTACAACATGCTAAGACAAGAATCAAGGCAGAATTTAATTATAAAATCTGAATCAAGGGAAACGGGCTGTGCCATTGCATTCGTCTCGGAAAAATACACGAAATAGAGTCCGAGTTTTCGAAAATCGGAGTCCGTATGACCCAGTTATGGCCCGTCAAAGTTTTCAGAAAAATTTCAAGTTCAAAAACAGTTCAAATTTGAATTCAGAATTCAAATTCAGCCAAGCAGAACGGGCGGGAAAAATTCCCGCCACCCCTAAGTCGACTGGGGAGTCGACTTGGGAGTCGACACACCCCAGGTGGTGTCGACTGCCCAGTCGACACCCCAGTCGACTTGGGTGGTCGGCCAGTTTTGGCCTGGGTGCACCTGACTTGTTCCTCAAGACATGTTTGGAGGCTTGTGACGGATTTTAAAGGCTCAGATCTATCCTAGGGTTAATCTAAGGGCCTAAACTACTCCTAATCTCTATAAAAAGATGCCTAAGCCTACCCTAAACCCTCACAAATCACTCAAGCCACGAAGTGCTGCCCAAATGCCAAGTGATCATGGCCTCCATCTCCAATTCCTAGAGACTATGCATTCAAATCGGATTCAAATCAAAAGGTGCAAGCTTTCTACATCAAATCAAGGGAGTGGATCAATGTTGCTACGCAAATTTCATGACGATTCTTCAACAAAGGAGCCACCTTTCTTCGTCAAGACGATGCATGATCCTTCCCTAAGCCTCGCTATGTAAGTTCTAGCTACTTGTAGATTCTAACGGTGATTCTAATGTGACATGGAATAAAATGCGATGAAATATAAGTATGCTAGCCTATGTGAACCTAACTTTGCCCCTTTTCTATGATCTATGACCTTGGGCTAAGTTTTAGCGACTTAATCATGCCACTCATGTTATGATTAACCTAGTTTATCTTGCAAGTTTGAATCTTTATCTATGGAATGTTAGCATGAACCTTTGGGAACCATTTGACTTGTGAAACATTGGCAAAGACTTGACTTTGGTGCTTATGCAAGTAAATGAACCCAAACCCCTTATGTTATCATGCATGCTTGTAGCCAAATTCTCTTATGATATTATGCATGTTTGTGGCCAAATTCCCTTATGATACTATGCATGCTTGTGGCCAAATTCCCTTATGATACTATGCATGTTTGTGGCCAAATTCCCTTATGATACTATGCATGTTTGTGGCCAATCCCTTTTTGGCATCGTGCATGTTTTGAGGCCAACATGTAGCATAGTATCCTTACTATGTTGACTCGGTTTTACTTGGGTTGGAAACACGATTTGGGGTAGGTTAGGCGAACGTGATTATGACATGATATTTTGACATGGGATTTCATGAAAATATGTCACTCATGATACACCTAAATGTAGACATGACATGTGGGGTAAACATGTGACTTGGAACTAGACACGTATGGGTGGTAAGTGTAATATGACACTAGACCAAACATGAAAGTGGCCAACTCGAGGTTGGGTTGAGTTTGTAGCATAAATCTACCCGGACCCGCCCGGCTTAACTAGTGGCTACAAACAATAGGACCCAATGTGAGTAGTTGGTCATATAGCACTTAAAACCCGAGGTTAGACTAGGTTGTGGTGTAAATCTACCCGGACCCGCCCGGCTTAACTAGTAACCACAACAAAGTCTAATGTGAGAGGTTGGGGTGCATTAATCTAATTAATGCCTCATGAAAAGGTTAAGTAATTTTGACTAATGACACTTAACCGATATGACACGAATGGGTAGGTTAAGTGGAACCGGACTTGATTTCTTAACGACACTTAACCAAACAAGATAATTAGGGGATGGGGTTAAGTAATTTACACTTAACTAATCCGACTTGGTAATTAGATAAGGTTAAGTAATCTATACTTAACTAATCTAAACACGGTAATTAGATGGGGTTAACTAATCTATACTTAACTAATCTAAACACGATACTTAGATTGGGTTAAGTAACCTACACTTAACTAATCTAAACGCGGAAATTAGATGAGGTTAGGTAACTTACACTTAACCAATCTAAACACGGTAATTCGATGGGGTTAAGTTAAGCACTTAACCAATCTAAACTTGGTAATTCAATGAGGTTAAGTAACCAATACTTAACCAACTTAACATGCTAATTTAATGGGGTTAAGTAACTTATACTTAATCAATTATACATGATGATTTGATGAGGTTAAGCAACCATACTTAACCTATCTAATACGAGAACTTGATAGGGTTAAGTCACAAGACCGTTTAAATATACTTAACCATTATAATACGACTAGTGGATGGGGTTAAGTTAACCTATACTTAACCAATCCGACTCGATAATCCGATGAGGTTAAGATAATCTATGCTTAACCAATCTAACGCGATAATCTGATAGGGTTAAGATAAACAAATACTTAACCAATTTGACTTGATGATTGAATAGGGTTAAGTCATGAGCTTCTTGGTATACTTAACCAACTTGTAGGGCTAGGTCTTGGACTTGAATACTTAGCCAAAGCTTGACATGATTCGTAGGCGGGTTAAGTCATGAACTTGAATGACAACACTTAACCCATTAGACAAAACCCTAGCTCAGGGGACTAGGTTGAAAATCGTAGTTAACAAGGATAGCAGGAAGAAAAGCTAAGTGGTAAACCTTAGTTAAGGATAACTAAGTAATAATTCTTAGCCAAGGACATGGGACTAGTTCATAAATAGATGAGTAACCTGATACGGTAGGTCATCGCTTAGTATACGAGGAGGAGCAACTTATCTAACTTGGATAAAAAGCTCCAACGAACTGGGTAACGAAGCGGTAGCTTCGGGGGACGTGAGGGTACTCTTGGTATCCCTCTGTGAGGTGGCAGATGGTCCATGAAACCTGGCCTCACAGAGGTTAAGGTCTGCGGTAGAAGAGCCAAGAGTATGCCTTGGTTGCTATGCGAGCGACCTAAAGACTGGGATGGATTAGCGTGGAGTCGTCAATTCTTGTTTTGCCCTGGATAGCGCGTCGTCGACTACCTACCATCTTTAGTCAATCGTGTACGTACGGAAAGGCAGAGAACTCCCAACAGACCATATACTTGCTATCGAGTTATGGGTGAGGTTGGCCAATAGGTAAGTGGGGCATAGTGGGGCCGGGATGTAGTTCTCATACATGATATTTCTTGGATTGCCTTTCAGTAGTTGAGGGAGGGGTCACGTGGGACCATAGCCACGGATACAAAACAAACCTTGATATCTGCATCAGCAGACGACTTAAAGCTCCCGACCGAGTTCCGCATTTCTTGATTTGCCCTGGCACGGAACTCGGATGGCACATTGAGATACTTGTGCGTCTAGACATGGAAAACGATTCACGATACATACATGGGATAAAGGGCGTGGTTGACGGGTGGCGTAATCCCTAGTGGCCCTAGGTGGCTTGAACCCAAACCGAGACACGGAAACGTTCATTAGGTAGCATAATCCCTAGTGGTCCTAGGTGGCATAAATCCTAAGTGAACACACGATAGTTCATGGTAAGAAAACATAACAAGATCAAGGGTAGCAGTCCAAAACAACTTCAAGGATAAAATGGTACTACGTTGAGGTGATATAGATTTACATAGGAAAGCCCGTACGGCCTACGGCAAAGGACTGAACTTATACATGGAAAGAAACATACGAGTTGGGAAAACCTACATATGCTATATATTAGGTTAACATGGACCATTACATGACATTGGGCAAGGGACATTCATAGTTAACACACGACGCGGGTTGGGATACTAGTACGAGAGGGGCAGATCAAATATACATGGTAAACCCCATGGGATTTTATACATGATAGATACCTTGGGATAGTATACTTGATAGGAACCTGACGATGTGGTACCTTGATTTATCTTGACACCGTAGTTTATCATGATACCTTAGTTCATCTTGCTACAGTAGTTCATCCAGTTATCTTGGTTTAGCTTATCTATCTTATCGTCATTCTTATGTTTACTTTCAGTTTATGCATGTCATGTTACCTTTACCTGTTTTTATACTGGAAGTAGATAGGACTTACCAGTCTTTATGACTGACCCCGTTTTCTTTCGCCTCTTTGTCTTCCGTTTCCCCCCCCCCCCCAGGTTTTCAGGGAGGAAATGATGTTGTTTAGTTCGAACCTCTTATGCTTGAAGGTCATCATGTATAGCTTGGTCTTCTCTTGGCTATGGCTGCTTCACCGCTTTATTTTGGGGAATAATTTATGAAAAGGTTTTATGCTTCTTTACTATTGCAAGACAGGTTTTGATGTATTCTGATGTAAAAGGCTTTAGACCTTATTTTATAAGGTAATGAAATTTGTTTTACTTCCGCTGTTTTGTATATGTTCTGTCTTGTAATATTTCTGTGCATGTTTACCTTGATAATGCTTCACCAAACCTAGTGCATTCCCTTTGTGAGTGACCCTAGCGGAGGTGAGGTGTTACATTTGGTATCAGAGCAGAAGGTTACCAGACTGGGCAAAAGTTTTTAAATTCTTCTGAAAACTATTTGAGAAACCATTTACAAAGAAGCATTTTTCAAGAAAAGTTTTTAAAGGCTATTCCCCAAAAGCCATTAGCAATATCCTTTGTTTCCTTGATTGAACCTCTTTTCCTTTCTTTCCTCCATCTGTAGTCACAGTAGTTCTAACTGCGACTAATCCTTGTCTAGCCACGTAAGTGTTTTCCCGTGCGATGGAGGAAGTTCTCGAGAGACCTGTTACCGAAGTTATAAGAAGGGATAATAAGAGCAAGGATAAAGGACACGAGCTTAAGAATAAGCAACTTGTTGGTATGGCTTGATCCACAAAGGAAGATAAGGACAAGATCAGCGAGTGGGCAATTGTATGCGCTCATTTCTAGCGTACCTAAGAGGAATGGTACCGTTTCTGTTAAAGGCTTAGCATTTCTTTTCTATCGTCCCGTCTAGACTTTGTTTTGATCATCGCATCATTTAAGTCTGCCTCGATAGTTAAGTCTCTGCACCTTAGTACTAGCATGGTAGAAGATCCCACTTTAGTCCCAAAATCTGGTTGGAGAGTCGGTCCATTTATTCATGACTTGTTTGGATTTGAGAACGTCTATGCCAAGTGTTGAGATTAGAAGCAATGCTTCTATTGTTGAGCTATGGATGGATTATAGGGATGAAGTGGTGATCCAGTAAGGGATGCCATTCTCGGTTTTGAAAGGAGGGTAGTTAAACTCTTAACTTGCCTTGGTAATACCCTCGAAGTCTTGTATAACTTTTTGGGTTTTATCATGGTTAGTTACCTAGAATCTCTTGGTGCATTTATCGGAAATCTCTGGTCTGATCGAGTAACGTTCGCCAATAAGGCGGATGGTTCATCCCGCTTAAGCATGGGTTATAGGAATCACCCTAGTAAGTACACTGAGCAACATGGCTGGCATCGGTTGTTTTCAAGGGAAAGTTCTTCTGCGTGGGATACCTCTTAGCAGGTAAACGAGATCCAAGATTCGCTAGTGAATTATTGGAAAGCCTGCATAAAACCATGAGTACGCAGTTATGGTTGAGCCAAGTATTCTAGAAAAGAATAAGTGAAAAAGGAACGAGAGGCGACAGTAAAATGAGTTCCGACTCATACCTTGGAAATAGGAATCAAAGAGCTATGAAATCATGAAGTCAAAGGCGGTCAAAGCACAATGGAATTAAGCTCATGGAAATGCGGCTTAGACGCGTGCATCATGTCTCTTCTTAAGAGTATATCGTTGATCCCTGGTTCTCCTGAAGAGCTTGCTTGCATGCCATCGCTTGGTGGATATCCTCTCGGTCCTGTTCCTGTTGCAAACCCCGTAAGGAGTTTGTCTTGTTTATCTTCTCGATCCTATCTTGGGAACCTTAGATAGAACTCTATGGATGTAAACATGTATTTGAAACATGTTATGATTGATATGGTTGCAAATGGTTGCAAGTGGTTGCTCGTGGATGCGCGAATACACATTAGATACTAGATTGACGCGGTCACGTTGCATGTTGCATATAAACGAGTATTTATACTTGTTTATGGATGAAATTGAATGTGTTGTCATGCGGATGTTGCATATGAATGAATGTTTGTGCACGCATGTAGTACTTATATGACTAGGACTATTTGGATACATGCTGGATTCATGGCACTAAACATTCTTTGCATTAGAAAGATCATTCAGGCCTGATCATTAGCATTAGCTAAGGAACATATACACACACTTTCTGCATGTGTTCATAAAGCATTAGGAGTCTTTTAAGGACCATGGTTGCATGTGGATGATGTTTTGAGTAGATGGATGATGGATGGTAGGATACGTTCTTCCTAACTTGGAGATTTCGGGGACGAAATCCTTTAAGTTGGGGAGGATGAAACAACCCGGATTTTTACAACATGTTAAGACAAGAATCAAGGCAGAATTTAATTATAAAATCTGAATCAAGGGAAACGGGCTGTGCCATTGCGTTCGTCTCGGAAAAATACGCGAAATAGAGTCCGAGTTTTCGAAAATCGGAGTCCGTATGACCCAGTTATGGCCCGTCAAAGTTTTTAGAAAAATTTCAAGTTCAAAAACAGTTCAAATTTGAATTCAGAATTCAAATTCAGCCAAGCAGAACAGGCGGGAAAAATTCCCGCCACCCCCAAGTCGACTGGGGAGTCGACTTGGGAGTCGACACACCCCAGGTGGTGTCGACTGCCCAGTCGACACCCCTGTCGACTTGGGTGATCGGCCAGTTTTGGCCTGGGTGCACCTGACTTGTTCCTCAAGACATGTTTGGAGGCTTGTGACGGATTTTAAAGGCTCAGATCTATCCTAGGGTTAATCTAAGGGCCTAAACTACTCCTAATCTCTATAAAAAGACCCCTAAGCCTACCCTAAACCCTCACAAATCACTCATGCCACGAAGTGCTGCCCAAATGTCAAGTGATCATGGCCTCCATCTCCAATTCCTAGAGACTATGCATTCAAATCGGATTCAAATCAAAAGGTGCAAGCTTTCTACATCAAATCAAGGGAGTGGATCAATGTTGCTACGCAAATTTCATGACGATTCTTCAACAAAGGAGCCACCTTTCTTCGTTAAGACGATGCATGATCCTTCCCTAAGCCTCGCTATGTAAGTTCTAGCTACTTGTAGATTCTAACGGTGATTCTAATGTGACATGGAATAAAATGCGATGAAATATAAGTATGCTAGCCTATGTGAACCTAACTTTGCCCCTTTTCTATGATCTATGACCTTGGGCTAAGTTTTAGCGACTTAATCATGCCACTCATGTTATGATTAACCTAGTTTATCTTGCAAGTTTGAATCTTTATCTATGGAATGTTAGCATGAACCTTTGGGAACCATTTGACTTGTGAAACATTGGCAAAGACATGACTTTTGGGCTTATGCATGTAAATGAACCCAAACCCCTTATGTTATCATGCATGCTTGTGGCCAAATTCTCTTATGATATTATGCATGTTTGTGGCCAAATTCCCTTATGATACTATGCATGTTTGTGGCCAAATTCCCTTATGATACTATGCATGCTTGTGGCCAAATTCCCTTATGATACTATGCATGTTTGTGGCTAATCCCTTTTTGGCATCGTGCATGTTTTGAGGCCAACATGTAGCATAGTATCCTTACTATGTTGACTCGGTTTTACTTGGGTCTGAAACACGATTTGGGGTAGGTTAGGCGAACGTGATTATGACATGATAATTTGACATGGGATTTCATGAAAATATGGCACTCATGATACACCTAAATGTGGACATGACATGTGGGGTAAACATGGGACTTGGAACTAGACACGTATGGGTGGTAAGTGTAATATGACACTAGACCAAGCATGAAAGTGGCCAACTCGAGGTTGGGTTGAGTTTGTAGCATAAATCTACCCGGACCCGCCCGGCTTAACTAGTGGCTACAAACAATAGGACCCAATGTAAGTAGTTGGTCATATAGCACTTAAAACCTGAGGTTAGACTAGGTTGTGGTGTAAATCTACCCGGACCCGCCCGGCTTAACTAGTAACCACAACAAAGTCTAATGTGAGAGGTTGGGGTGCATTAATCTAATTAATGCCACATGAAAAGGTTAAGTAATTTTGACTAATGACACTTAACCGATATGACACGAATGGGTAGGTTATGTGGAACCGGACTTGATTTCTTAACGACACTTAACCAAACAAGATAATTAGGGGATGGGGTTAAGTAATTTACACTTAACTAATCCGACTTGGTAATTAGATATGGTTAAGTAATCTATACTTAACTAATCTAAACACGGTAATTAGATGGGGTTAACTAATCTATACTTAACTAATCTAAACACGATACTTAGATGGGGTTAAGTAACCTACACTTAACTAATCTAAACGCGGCAATTAGATGAGGTTAAGTAACTTACACTTAACCAATCTAAACACGGTAATTCGATGGGGTTAAGTTAAGCACTTAACCGATCTAAACTTGGTAATTCAATGAGGTTAAGTAACCAATACTTAACCAACTTAACATGCTAATTTAATGGGGTTAAGTAACTTATACTTAATCAATTATACATGATGATTTGATGAGGTTAAGCAACCATACTTAACCAATCTAATACGAGAACTTGATAGGGTTAAGTCACAAGACCGTTTAAATATACTTAACCATTATAATACGACTAGTGGATGGGGTTAAGTTAACCTATACTTAACCAATCCGACTCGATAATCCGATGAGGTTAAGATAATCTATGCTTGACCAATCTAACGCGATAATCTGATAGGGTTAAGATAAACAAATACTTAACCAATTTGACTTGATGATTGAATAGGGTTAAGTCATGAGCTTCTTGGTATACTTAACCAACTTGTAGGGCTAGGTCTTGGATTTGAATACTTAGCCAAAGCTTGACATGATTCGTAGGCGGGTTAAGTCATGAACTTGAATGACAACACTTAACCCATTAGACAAAACCCTAGCTCAGGGGACTAGGTTGAAAATCGTAGTTAACAAGGATAGCGGGAAGAAAAGCTAAGTGGTAAACCTTAGTTAAGGATAACTAAGTAATAATTCTTAGCCAAGGACATGGGACTAGTTCATAAATAGATGAGTAACCTGATGCGGTAGGTCATCGCTTAGTATACGAGGAGGAGCAACTTATCTGACTTGGATAAAAAGCTCCAACGAAGTGGGTAACGAAGCGGTAGCTTCGGGGGATGTGAGGGTACTCTTGGTATCCCTCTGTGAGGTGGTAGATGGTCCATGAAACCTGGCCTCACAGAGGTTAAGGTCTGCGGTAGAAGAGCCAAGAGTATGCCTTGGTTGCTATGCGAGCGACCTAAAGACTGGGATGGATTAGCGTGGAGTCGTCGATTCTTGTTTTGCCCTGGATAGCGCGTCGTCGACTACCTACCATCTTTAGTCAATCGTGTACGTACGGAAAGGCAGAGAACTCCCAACAGACCATATACTTGCTATCGAGTTATGGGTGAGGTTGGCCAATAGGTAAGTGGGGCATAGTGGGGCCGGGATGTAGTTCTCATACATGATATTTCTTAGATTGCCTTTCAGTAGTTGAGGGAGGGGTCACGTGGGACCATAGCCACGGATACAAAAACAGACCTTGATATCTGCATCAGCAGACGACTTAAAGCTCCCGACCGAGTTCCGCATTTCTTGATTTGCCCTGGCACGGAACTCGGATGGCACATTGAGATACTTGTGCGTCTAGACATGGAAAACGATTCACGATACATACGTGGGATAAAGGGCGTGGTTGACGGGTGGCGTAATCCCTAGTGGCCCTAGGTGGCTTGAACCCAAACCGAGACACGGAAACGTTCATTAGGTAGCATAATCCCTAGTGGTCCTAGGTGGCATAAATCCTAAGTGAACACGCGATAGTTCATGGTAAGAAAACATAACAAGATCAAGGGTAGCAGTCCAAAACAACTTCAAGGATAAAATGGTACTACGTTGAGGTGGTATAGATTAACATGGGAAAGCCCGTACGGCCTACGGCAAAGGACTGAACTTATACATGGAAAGAAACATACGAGTTGGGAAAACCTACATATGCTATATATTAGGTTGACATGGACCATTACATGACATTGGGCAAGGGACATTCATAGTTAACACACGACGCGGGTTGGGATACTAGTACGAGAGGGGCAGAGCAAATATACATGGTAAACACCGTGGGATGTTATACATGATAGATACCTTGGGATAGTATACTTGATAGGAACCTGACGACGTGGTACCTTGATTTATCTTGACACTGTAGTTTATCATGATACCTTAGTTCATCTTGCTACAGTAGTTCATCCAGTTATCTTGGTTTAGCTTATCTATCTTGTCGTCATTCTTATGTTTACTTTCAGTTTATGCATGTCATGTTAACTTTACCTGTTTTTATACTGGAAGTAGATAGGACTTACCAGTCTTTATGACTGACCCCGTTTTCTTTCGCCTCTTTGTCTTCCGTCCCCCCCCCCCCCCCCCCACCCCAGGTTTTCAGGGAGGAAATGATGTTGTTTAGTTCGAACCTCTTATGCTTGAAGGTCATCATGTATAGCTTGGTCTTCTCTTGGCTATGGCTGCTTCTCCGCTTTATTTTGGGGAATAATTTATGAAAAGGTTTTATGCTTCTTTACTATTGCAAGACAGGTTTTGATGTATTCTGATGTAAAAGGCTTTAGACCTTATTTTATAAGGTAATGAAATTTGTTTTACTTCCGCTGTTTTGTATATGTTCTGTCTTGTAATATTTCTGTGCATGTTTACCTCGATAATGCTTCACCAAACCTAGTGCATTCCCTTTGTGAGTGACCCTAGCGGAGGTGGGGTGTTACATATGATGTCAAAAATATTTACGGAAGTATTCCATAAGAGCATCTAAAAAAGGTTACAAATTACAAATGTGTAATAATTACACTCATTTTCCTCTCCAACAGGGTGTACATTATGTAATCAATCCAAAATTCAGCATTTTTGTTTACAAAAACGTAATCAGAAGAGACGGTGGTTGAATAGGCGCCCGGGGTGGAGCGCCTATCCAACCAGCGCATACATATATATATATATATATATATATATATATATATATATATATATATATATATATATATATTTAAAAAGAGGCTTCGGGCGCCTGTTGAACAGGCATCCGTGCTCAGGAGTCTGTTCAACAGGAGCCTGACGGTTATTCTTTTTTGATTGGGCCCCCTTTGACCGTCAGACACCTGTTCAACTGGAGCTTGAAGGTTTTTATTTTTTGACAGGGCCCCTTTGACCTTCAGGCGCCTGTTGAATAGGTGCCTGAACTAAAACTGTTGGGGAGAAACCCGATTATATTTTTTAATTGGGGTATTTGTAATTTTAGATGTCTTTTTTTGTTGGAGATGCTCTAACCATGCTATGAAAAATTAAGCAGAGCATTGTAAACATTAGTCCTTCTACTAAGAACACAATACAAGTTAAGCTATTTCAAACTAAACATAGAAAATACATTATAACTCTGTAATTTACCTGATACAATCACCAAAGTGAATCAAAATTTGAAGCTATAATACTTTTGAAGCTACAAATTTTGCAAAACTATTAAAGCATGTTTTCCTAAAACTGTATACTAAATCATATCAAAAATTGTACACTGAAATAACAGTGTAAACTCCAGAATCACATACCTAAATCTGGTGGATATTAAAAGTGTACTTATGTGCATGTGTAAATTGTACTTGCCCCTACAGACAATGTAATGACAATGCATCATTGACCCGAAAACCAAAATAAAAACCATACGACTTAATGAGAATCTCTTTCTCGATTATTGCCAAAGATGGTCATCTACTTACTAGCAATAGAAATGAACCGAAACTATAGCAAAAATGGGCAAAATCAATAAACAATTATGACATTAGCTCTATAGTAAGTTCAATTACTCCCCAAATTCAATGGCAACAACTACTGAGAGTATTTGGCTGCTATCTTAAATTAACAATAACAAATATCAAGCATTTGAAGCCTCAACTTATGATCATTTTAAGACAACATAGGTTTCTTTTGCTTATAATCCGATATTTTTTTTTGCAAAGCTATAATCCGATATTATTCCCAAGTGGTGTGTTTTATTAACGTAGTGTTTCTTACACTGAAAGCTTTCCCTATTTAAAGGCATATATTGAAATAAAAATATGCAGCGAACGCATCACTGATAGTAATAATTTTGTTCACTAATTTTTTATATTCCAAATAATATAGTGCTCCAACAGTTACTACTTTACTTTCAAAGTTTAAGAAGGATGACAGTAAGCACGTTGGCTTACATAATAGTGCAAACAAACCACTCAATAAATAATGCAAGTGCAGTTGAAAGAAGGCACAAACCAAGGCAAACACAATGGACCATAAAATAATGTAAAACATTTTGTACTGGACTCAAAAATGGAAAATATGTAATCAGCATGAATAACAAAATATTCAATTCAATGCTACATTCATACAAAATATTTAAATACTACAGTAAGTAAGATATGTATGAGACTGAGGAACATTTATATAAACTTAAACTAAATGATAACCATGCTTCAAACTAAATTGTAGCCTGCAAAAGGTAATTGGTAACCCATGCTTCAAACTAAATGATAACCATGCTTTAAAAAAATGATATAGCATATACTTATTTAGGAATATTTATATATTTTAACCTGAGATGTATGAGTTTGAGGAATCTCCATTTCCACCATATTATCATTTCTTCTCTGTAAAAGTACAAGAGATGACTCGATAATCATAAGCACATATCGCATATTTAATAAAAATAGCTAATTAACTATGAACTCACTGTCATAACCAAATTAGTCAGCTCGTCTACTCTAGCCGCCATATGAGTTACTTGATTTTCCAATGCAATCACTTTTTTGAATTACTTGAATAAAAAACCATTTGAGATGGTATTACACCAAAACCTAATCCTCTCACCCTTCCTCTTTGTTCATTTCCAAAAACATATGCTTACTAATATTGTTTAAATTAGAAATTGATTTCGTATGCAGTTATAATATGACATTGTGAACTGTGATGCAGGGAAGAATTGGTTATTCATATATATTAGAAATATATTGTATGTTATTTGTTTTCAGCTTATTCTTATGTATGAATTATTCATCCCAAATAACATTATATCCTAATGGGATGTTGATTGGATAATGATCATTGAATTGAAATTCAACGATTGTTGTGCTTTAACCAATAAGTAGTCTTGATTAAGTGGTTGGTAGGGAATGGTCTAAAACCAAGATATTTAAACGCTAATTCGCCGTTAGGCGAATCAACGTATCTAAAGTTATAAAATTTATTTTTTTATAACTAAAATAAAGTTTTAAAAATTTTATTTTATAAAAATAGAAGTTTTATTAATAAATTAATATTTTATTTTAAATGATTTGTTTTGACGTTTTAATAATGCTAACCGGCCTTTTAGTTCGGTTCCCAAAAATACATCAGGCACGCTCGACTCAACACATCACGTGACGTTAGATCCTGAAGTGTCACCAAAACATCAGTGATTTGAGACCAAGAAAAGTAGAGTGAGCGTGAGATTCACAACTCCTCAAATCGGTGCCTTTACACCACTTCGTATCCCTCACCAAATAAACTTCAGATCCCTCACCTCCCAGGAGTTTCGACCCCCTCCGTTTTGTACCTGAAAACTTCAAACCCCTCGGTATCCCTCTACCTCGTATCTGAAGCCACGACTCCCTCCACTTCGTAACCGAATGCCCTCGTCTCGAACCCCGCATCACCAAACTTCGGACCCCGCAATGTAACTGATCGACGCTAGAAAAGCGCGATATTTGTAATAAAATTCTACAAGCGCACAGGTGTGTAGCAAACAGGTCGAACACAGGGAGGAAAGTTAAATTTTATTATTTATATGTTTCGTGGGCGAGTTAGACAAGACTTTGGAGGTTGATTTTGAAAATAAAACAAAACAAAATTAAAACTGTAATTTGATTCAGAACAGATCTAACTGAACCGACGATCAAATCAAAATTTCAATGGAAAAGCAATGAAACTATGAATCAGATTCAAATCTAATCAAATCCAATTTAACCTATGAACGCGATTAAAATACAGAAAATAAAAGTGCAGAATATAAATAACAACAGGAAATAAAATTAGGATTACCGCTGAATCTAATCAGACAGTCAATCACTAATGAAAAGAAATGCAAAATACAAATAGTGTTCTACCGAATCTAATCGTGTAGACAACACTAATTGCTAAGAAATAGAAAATTGCATAAAATAAAAAGAAAAATGAGTTTTATTAATGAAGAAGAGAATAGAATGAGATATAGGATAGGATGGTGGCTACAATGATACTACAAGGGTATATATAGGGGATAACCAAACCCTAACCCTAATACTATGATAAATGGGCCTTAGGGAAACCACAAGAGAGTTTACAATAAGAAACATAAATGGGCCTTAGATAAATAAAGCAAATTTGGGCCTTTTCTCTTTTCCTCTTGCTTCCTTGACACTTCTTCATTGATTTGTGATGTGCAAAGCCTTTTATCAATCCTTTTCTTGTCCAACAGCAACTAGATGTGAGATCTTCATCTACAATTCTTCAAAATGTAAATATATATCAATTTCATCTCTATTTCTCTACTTTTCTGGTTGCATGCGGGCTGGGTTGGAATATCTGTAAAAGCAACGAAACACTACCCAAGTAATAGTTATTTATATACAAAAGATAAGATATAAGAGCATAAAATAAACACATTTCTATGTCAATCAGTAACACGAGTAACATATCCCTTGGGATACGGGTTTGTATCCCGTTTAGGAATACGAAAAACTCGTGTCCCCTGGGGATACGGAATGACCGTACCCTCTAAGGGATACGTCATTTCATATCCCAAGGGATACAAATTTCATATCCCAAAAGAGGAATACGAATTCTTCTGGGCGTGATAATGGGGAGTCCAATTTCTGAGGATGGATCTCCAAGGATATGAAAATTCATTGTGTGGTCCCGAAATCCTGTCTACTCCTTCCTTACCCCTCAACTATAAATACCCCCTTTCCTACACTTCAAAGAGGTTGGATTTTTGCTGATTTGACATCTCCTAGAGCTTAGGGAACTCATTAATAGTAGCCTTGCTTTGAGGAAGAAAAAGGATAAAAACTACTTTTTCCCAAGATTCATATATGACAAATATGACTCCAAATTACATGGAAATACTTGTAATCAAATGCCTATATGATGTTTGAAGCTTGTAATCTATTATTGTAAATAAAATATCAGCGAACTACTTCAAAGTGGACGTTGGCCCTCATGGGAATGAACCACTATAAATCTACTGCGTTATTTACTGCTTTCTGCACTTACTTTTCCACACGAAACGTAATTCTCTAAGCAATAGAGAATCTTTGGGTGTTACGACATTTTGTGCCATCAACATTCTGGTGCTTTCACTGAGAATCCCAACTCACTTCTTTGTCGCACATTCCCATCTCGACTTCGATGCGCTACTCAGGTTTCTTCCTAACCTAATGCTCGAGTCTGCTTACGATGGTTAAGCGAGCAAAGAACTTGATGATCAGAACTTCGGCAACAGCCGAAGCTACTAGTACTCAACAGCCTCAATTGGCGGCAAACCCGACAGATGCAGTTTTTCCTATGGACCCCGATGCTCCGGCAACTTAGGCGCTCCTCTAAGATCTCGTTTTAGGCTCCTCCCGAAACGAAACAGCAAATCTCACTGTAAATCTAGTTTCGAATATATCGTACGAGATATTGCAATATCGAACGATATATTGGCCGAGACGAGATACTGAGATATCACCTGAGATCTTTGTTTTTCTAGTTAAAATTTAAACTTCTGCCTAAACTAGAACAACAAATAAGAAAACTCACATCCAGCCACGATAATCTCCTGCTATTTAATGATTTGCATGTTAATGAGCATATCATATTTTCATATATGTTATACAATGCTTATGGTATTCATGTTCATTATTGTTTACTCACTTGTTACCTATGAAATTATGTATTTTATATTCTACTTATGTTTATTTTATGTTTTGGATCCTTTTTATGTTCTTTGTCTAACAATAATTCATTTTCATGTATCATAAGTTATAAGCACAACTTTATTTTTATTTTATTACTTTTTTTATTTTATACATATTATGATTTATGAATATGAATGTTCTTTCGTAAATTAAGAACAATGAGGTGATTTTGCAATTCAAGTTTAAATTACTATTATTACAATGACATTCATGAAATATATTGCGCAGGAATATTAGTTTTTAACATAACATATTTCCCTAGATTGTTTCGATATGAGCTTTCATGCCCGAGATGGAAATCCGAGACAAACCCCCGAGTTTGACTCATCTCGTACGAGACCTCCTCCGATAAGAGATCAAGTCTCTAAAATCGTCGAGGCGAAACGCGACCGACATCCGAGATTTAAACCTTACGGAAAACAGATCTCTAGAGCTCAACGAGGCATTGAAAAACAATATCGACCTTATGCGTCAACTCCAGGAGAGTCAACGTCTCATCGCTCAACTTTAACTCGCTCAGAATTCAGAACAACGCCCAACCACGACACTACTCCTCAGAAAGTGCCTCTTCCAAAACTCGGGGCCAAAGTCAGAGAAGAAGGTTCTCTCTTAATACGAATGTCGCTACCCGCATTAATGCCCATACAAACACCAACAGTAATGAAACTACCATTACCATCAGCGAGGGAACGCGTCAACGCGACCATTCCTGATTGTTTATCAATGATGAACCAGGTCCGAGTAACCGATCCCCTCCTCGACAGAACCCGACTGTTACCGCTCTAAACTTGAGGCCTACGCGTCCAACAACCCAGCAGCCCCAAGTCCTACCTGATCAGAATCTGCGTCAACCCGTTTAACCTCATCAGCAACACTAGAACTAGGTCAATAGTGATGACGACATGGACAAGGACGAGCTCGATGTCCACCATAGATGACGTCCACGGCCTAGAACCCCCGAAGCAAACCACGACCGTTGGATCCCTCCAGATAATATTCAACCGTCATATCTCCCCGACATGATCCAAAAAATCATGAGGAATATGCGAGGGAACTTCAACGACGCATGGAAAACCCACTTGAAACATAATCCCTTCACCCAGGTTATGCACAAAGTCGAGTGGCGACGACGCTTCAACATGCCGCAGCTTGCGGCGTATGGAGAAACCACCGACCCATGTGCTTTTTTGAACCGCTACGGATGACACATGGACTCCAGCCAGGCTACTTATGTAGTTAAATGTAAATTCTTCCCAATCTTTTCGGAAGACACAACCTTGCTTTGGTTCACCTTCCTTCCACTCGGTTCCATCAGCAACTTTGACCAATTGGCAACAGAGATGGTCAGGCAGTTCAGGATGCACGTCCCTACGCCAAAGAACTCTCTCACCCTCTCCAACCTCTACCAGTGCCCGATAGAAAGACTTAAGAGCTACCACTACGCCATAAACGACCTAAAGCAACAGAAAAAAAATTGTTGGAACAAGCCTAAAAATTGTTGGCATAGGTCTTTGGCAACACTTTTAGGGTGATGCAATTTTCACCGTTGCTGCAGACCTCAAAGGCAATATTTTGACTATATACGGTAACATAACAAATACGGTTACAATAGAACCCTATTTAGGTCTATAGCAACATCCTTAAGTTCCTGTAGCAACATTCCAAAATGATGCTATAGATATTTGTATTAGTTTAATATATATATATATATAATATAACAAAAAGGAGAATTAAATGTTGCTACACAAAATTAAATATTCAAACGGTATTTTTATTCACATAAATATTTTATTTCAACATTTG
Source organism: Allium sativum (assembly GCA_030737875.1). Classification (NCBI taxonomy): domain Eukaryota; kingdom Viridiplantae; phylum Streptophyta; class Magnoliopsida; order Asparagales; family Amaryllidaceae; genus Allium; species Allium sativum. Next base: position 191,602,282 of record CM060909.1, on the reverse strand, counting down.
AAATAGTACATATTTCTAATCCACTAATTACAATTCACTGTTAATAACATGGTCAATCACATATACAGATGTTCCTCACTATATTCCACTCGATTCACTCAGTTATATACTCATTTACATATACATTCACTGACACTGACACAATAGGTCTTCTTGTGCTCCAGTCCAGTCCAATCACCTATGTACCTATCACAGATACACACAGAATAAACTGGAAGATTTTTTTTTAAATACAAGCAAATATCAGTTTATTTTTATTCTCACTTTTTTTATTTAGTTCGCCTCTCTTTGGTGCATCGTCTTTCGGGAGCTGCGACGTTTGTTCATCATCATCTGAATAATACATGGAAATGTCCTCAATAGAGATATTGTCACTATTATCTCCCCAATCATCATTCTCAGCCTTAAAACCACGAGATTTGGCACTAAGGTACTCAGAGTAGCCATATGCTCTGCAGAGACAACGAACTTTGGCACCAGCAAACCATTCAACCTTGTAGTCATAAGATAGTTCTGCTCCAAGATGAATGTCTTATTTTGATTGGATTAATGTCATAAGATAGTTCTTCTCCATTCTAACTTCTTAGTAAAGTTTAAAAGTGCAAGTAGAAATGACATTACAAATGCAAGGAACAAACACAATCATCATTGTAAGATGCATATATAGAAGTACAGACTACAGATAATCATTTTATGTAAATTCCTCAATAATTTTATGCATCTAATATGGTTGTATTATTTAAGTCATTCAAGCTTATTAAAGCCCCTATTGATTTATATTTTTATTTACATTTGTATTATTAAAGCTTCTTATAGCTTCTTAAAGCAAACTTGTAAAAAAAATTGCAAATAACAAATGCAGCAGATCCAAATTAACCTGTAGCCAAATAAAAAAGTATCAAGGATGCGCAGGTCTCCCTTATTTGAGAATCAGGCTCGCATACAAAGTGACATTCAATACAATGAAAACCAGAGCTAGAAGTGGCACAAATTTTGAAAACAAAGTGATGGTCAAACTCACTAAATCACCAGAAAATGTCAATCCACTAAAGCCGCATGAGGCTCCAACACAGTCGCACTAAACAGTTTGAAAAGAAAAACTTACTAGGACAAAATAACCTCGGAGCCACACCACTTTCAATCGAACAATATAAAACACTAGCTCACAATTACCTCAACACAATCATACACTTACCAGCAACTGATTGAATTGGTCAACCAGATAACTTCTTTCAGAGTCGCAAACATCTAAGTTAATGAAGACAAAACCATGACCACTATGGATATCCAGAACCAATTCCTAAGCCAGCGCCCGGATTTTATGAATCAAAGAAGTTCAATACCAACCAAATTCTGACAAAGGTGAGTCATGAAATGATCTGACCTTCACCAACCTCAAATTGTAAACAGTGAGTTGGCGACGAGGTAACATCAAACTCGCAGGTGGAGGATTACGACTTGGTGGTCGGACATAACTTATTACTGGTGAGGCAAAGGAGTTCAAAATTTTGATAGGAGGCGGATGTAAAGGAAAACTCGACACGAACCTGATCAAAAAAGCTCGAGACACTCAGCGATCGGAATGATTCTAGCACATAGATACGATAAAGATCTAGATGATTAATTCAAGTTCTGGAAGCTGCCACGATGCTTTTACTCTCATCTGGAATCATCGGGAGAAAGATTTGTTCCCATTTCATATTTTTTTTATGGATTTGCGGCTGAAAATTAGGTTTTTCTTCAAATAAAAGAGTGGACTAATGAAAATTAGGGTTCAGAAATTTGGATGTGAAAACAAAATGAAAAGGAACGCGGGTGAACGAAAATAATAGCGGGAAATAGAAGTCGCAGAGGTGTGGATTGATGGTTGAGATTTTGTTTTAAATGATGGTGTGGATCGCTAAGGTGTAATTTTTTTATTAACTTTAAAGATCTTCTATAGCAACATTATATAAAATGTTGCATCGTGTTATACTTGTTTAGCTAGGCTAATACATTTTTATGGCCAAGGTAGAATGTTGCAGTAGGACCAACATATTATAGTTATCGTCACATTTTGGCTGGCAACACCTTGCAGATTTGTTGCATTAGCCCGTGTACGGCATAGTGTACCTCGAGCATTTCAACACCGCCCTCGTTGTGGTTGAAGATCAGGAACCCTGCGCAGTCCTCGTCCAACTTTCCAAAGGTGTCCGCACTAACTCTGAATTCGGGACATGGATAAACAAAATGCAACCTAAGACATCGGAAGCTTTCTACGAAAAGGCTGGTCAATTCCTATGCCAAAAGGAAGCTAGACGCAGCATGGCTACTCAAGGGAGTCACCCCCAACAACCCATACGCTAGCACCGTCGAATACAGTGTCAAAGAAAAACATGCCGGGGAATCTTCCAACAAGGGTAAGGGGCGGCCCCGTACTAATCCAAGCCAAATGACAAAAAGACTGGCGGTCGCAACAATCAAGCTCCAGGCGACCCCAAGAAGCACGATCGCTATCAGAGTTACAGGAAATACACTTTACTCGATGGAGATATGGAGATAATCTATCTAGAAACCTTTAACACAAACCAGTACAGGAAGCCCGGTACCTAGGAATCCACGGACAAAGAGAAAAACTCTGGTAAGCATTGCAGATTCCATGGCGTGTACGGGAACAACACTAATGGCTTCCGCCACCTCAAGGATGCGATCGAAAAATTCATCCGCAAAAAGTGCCTGAAGCAGTACGTTCAGGATCCTACTCCATTTGAAACACTCACGGGCCCCTCAGTGCTCGCTCTTCTTCCAGCAAATACGGCCCTAGGGCCGTTCGATCGAAGACCACGTGGCATCGTGATCAATGCTATCTGCGATGGGCCTCACCCAACGAACGAGAGCTTCCAAAAGATGGAGGAATATGCCAACTCCATCAAGCATGCCAGCTACAAAGCATGCTCTACCGTGGACGAGTCTTTCCCCTCCGAGCTCTAGAAGACGACACGGGACAATATCATCTTCCGCGAAAGGGAATCAACAGGAATTGAGATCATGACCATAGATCCTCTCGTCATCTCGGCTCAAATTGGCCATGCCTTCGCTCAAAGAATCCTAATCGATTCCGGAAGCTCAGTTAACATCATCTTTAATGTAACGACGTGCATTCTACGCATCAAAGGATCATAGAATATCTATTTCTTTCACATGCGAAGTCGTATAGTCATGTAACTTTGGGAGACGACTATTGGGGTCATTTCCCGTATTTATGATTTTTACCGATTTTTAAATGACCATTTTACCCTTAGTTGGTCTTGTTTCGGCCATAACTTTTGATTGGAAAGGAGTTTTGACCTGAAACCACTTCCATTAGATTCGGATGATGGTTTACCTTTCCGTAGAGTGGTTACATTAGCCAAACGGACTCACCGTTTGAGAGATATGGCTGAAACAAGTTTCAGGTGGTGAAAAACAGCTTAATTGGGCTTAACCGGGTGATTAACAGCTAGGCCTGAAGAGGAATCTCGGGATTTGGAGTATTTAAGGGCTGTTAGGGTTTAGAGAACACCCTTTTTCTCACTTTCACAACCCCCACTTTCATTCTTGGAATCCTAGTAATGGCCTCCAACATCTAAAACACCCCAAATCACCTTCTAATCACTAATTAAGCCAAATCCACATCAAATCAAAGCAGATTTGCACAATAATCGAGGTAGAACTATTGTATGGCCTTGTGAACAGCGCCAAACAGAGAATCATTTCAGATTTGGTAATTTGTTTGTGGCTAAAGTGAGTGATTTGCATAGTTCCTCACTAATTATGGTTAATTAAGGGTAATTAGTGATAATTAGCGAATTTATACATGTTAAAAATCTGAAAAAATATTGGTAAATTTCGAAATATTGTTTTAGGCCCCTGTTAGAAAGTTTGGTTAATTTGGTTAAGTTTTACTAATCCTATCATTAGTTTTGCTTAAACATGCTTAAGGGAAAATATGAGATTTTGGCTATGTTTGATCTGTTATAACCAATCAAATTATTGTTTTGGTGTTTGTGGTTGATTATACATGTTGTTATGGCTGTATGGTATGTTTTGTGATTGATTAGAAGAGTTAGAATGGTCAAAAACACCGTCGTATGGTGTAAAACAGTCGCTGGAAAAAGTCGTAGGAAAATTGTGCAGGGTTTCGGATCGGATCGGTTGAAGGGTCTCGGGTCGGATAATGGACTGGGCAATGGAACAACGAACTGGAACTTAGCACAAGATAAAGCATGGAAAAAAGGAAGGCCATTAGGATCGTGTTGGAGTTGGGATCGGGCTGAAGCTTGGCATGGGGATCGGATCAGATCGGAGCTAGAGAGCGGGATCGGATCGGAATGACAGGAGGACATGGGATCGGATCAGACTAACTGGAGGGCTAGAGGACCGAACCGTATCCAAGCATAAGCACCCGAAACGAACCGAGTTGGTGGTTGGTACCCAAACCGAACCGAACCGAATGAAGGAGCTGAGCCAAACCACGATGGAGAATCCGATCCGAACCGAACGAGAAATCTGAAGATGATGTATAGCCGAACCGAACTAGACTTAAGCTACTTCTACGCCACGACTCTTTTGAAGACCAACTCCAATTCGACCAAAACCCGAGATGCAATGGAAGTCCAAATAGGAGGTAGAACTCAGGATCCAGTTTAGAACCAACGAGTTAACTTCGTGATTGGACTTTGCTGCGGGACGTGTGCTAAGGGGTTAGCGACGTCTATAGATTTGACTCACCACGAAAAGACGGATATTGGCTATGGATCAGTGTAGTGAAGTTGTCACGACTTCATGGGGGCAGATGATTGTAGCAAGGCTATGGGCCAGTGCAGTGGAGCCATCATGACTCCATGGGCAGAGTGGACATGGCAAAGGATTATTGGCTATGGATCAGTGCAGTGGTGTCATTATGACTCCATGGAGCAGAGTGATCATAGCAAGGAATAGGGTGATCAAAGTGGTGGACATTGTATGCTTTATGCACTGAGTGAGAGATGTGAGGATGGTTACTATGATTGATTGTTTGCTATCACTATGTCATGCGCACCCCCACCCCTCTATCTTTACACCATATGTTAGTGGCACCTTAGAGTATTGTATAGTATGTAGTGCTAACTCTTTGGTTGCAGGTTCAGGTTCAGGTATGGTTTAGTATACCCGTTATTGTCCTGTTTTGATGCTTATCGCTCATACCAGACTTTTGTCTGTCCCAGAATTTTATGTCTCTTCTTATTACTCTGGGTGCTCTTAAATGGGCAGACTAGAGACATGTTAGGTGATATGCACGGGTAGCTGTACCAGAGACGAGCAGGAGGCTCCCACGTATGATATATATATATATATATATATATATATATATATATATTCTCTCTGTGTCGCTGCTGGTCACTACTTTGGGCATTAGTAGTGTACCTTTCCTTTCTTTTGCTTTGGAGACAGTTTTAAATTTGTAATAATGATGATGTGGAACATAAGTTATAATTGGATTTTCCGCTGCTATGATGTTTAGTTTCAGCTTATGCACTGTCTCACTTGTTTTATGTCAAGTATGTTATTATTGTATTTTATTCCTTGCGCTGTGAGACATTCTACAGGTTCTTTGTTAGTTCACTAGTAAGTCCTTTTCTTTTCCCTTCCTTTGGCGACCGTCCCGTGCTGGTTGGACATCGGCACAACGCACTTTCATGGGAAATGTCGGCTGGTGCGGGGTGGGCCGTCACACTTGGTATCAGAGCTCTAGGTTGCGTAGTTAACCTAGGGAAAGACACCAGGGAGAGATAATACGTATATGAGAGCGCGTAATTGTGATTATTTTGGTTTTCAAAAGCTATATATATATAATATTAGTATAGCTAAGGATGAAGTCGCACTGCACTGACACCACAAAGAAGATGGTTAATCGTTTCTCTTTACAGATTGAACGATGAGCCGATATACGAGGGGTACTGGTAGAGGAGCTAAGCTCCTGACATGAGGGCTATGTTTACTGATTTCATGAGAGTGCTTAGGGACGTTCAGAGGGCAGTCCCTAATGCTGCAAATGGTGGTGGTGCAGGCGCCTAGGGCCGATTTCGCCAAGCTTTGCAAGGATTACACTAGTCTTGGTGGAAAGCCGTTCCACGGAACGGAGTCGGCTACAGATGTTTAAGATTGGTTGGATAGCTGTGAGCGTATCTTCAAAGACTTGGGTATCGAGGATGCGATGAAGAGAAAGCTAGCATCCCGTCAGCTGCAAGGGCGGGCAATGAATTGGTGGAATGCTATGAAGGCAGCTACTCCCGAGGATCATGTTACTTGGGATCAGTTTAAGACCCACTTTAGCGATAAGTTTATCCCGACTGCTCAGAAATCAGAGTTGTTTAGGAAATTTCTGGAGCTTAAGCAGAATGGTAGAGTCATCTCAGAGTATATCGCTGAGTTTGATACCCTATCGAAATATTGGTTATCTCTTATTGATACTCCTGAGAAGAAGAACGAGAAGTTCATAACCGGCTTAGATCAATACTTAGCGGAAAGGCTTATTAACCACATCGATGAGACATTTGAATCGATTGTGGGGAAAGCATTGAGGTCAGAGAGTCTTTAACCTAAGTCGAAGACTGAGGTTGCATCTACAGAGGAGCCAAAACCGCAAGCAAGCGGTGGAGGCAAGAATGGTTCTCAGAATAAGAGAAAGCAGAATCAGACCAAGGATGGCCAGAAGAAAAAGAATAAGAAAGATGTTGAGTGCTTCAGCTGTGGTAAGAAGGGCCACTATGCCAAAGAATGTCGGGCTAAGCCAGCGGATAGGAATTGCTTCAATTGTGGCCAAGTGGGATATCACAAGGACAAGTGTCTACAACCCCCAAAGGAAAAGCAGATTGTGAAAGCATATGCTATGAATGTTGTTCTTTCTTCATCGAATGCCCCAACTGCGGTGGAGAAAGGAAAGAATTTTGTTATCCAAGGTATTCTTTCTATTTATGATGTTCCTGTTCGAGTATTGTTTGATACTAGAGCTTCCAGTTCCTTCATATCTAGTGACCTGGTAGATATGTTGGGATTGGAGCCCGAGATTGTCGATAGACCTTTAGTAGCGACGAACCCGATTGGTGGTTCGACTAGCCTTAGCATGATTTGTCGTAATGTGGTCTTATCGAGTCATGGATACATGTTTGTTTGTGATTGCTTTGTTTTGGACTTTACTAGGTTTGGCATTATTTTGGGAGTCGATTGGCTCCAAAGATACGGGGTGGTGATAGACTGTGAGGGCTTTTTGGTGATAGTTAGAGCAGATGATGGGCGGAGGGTAGTGTTTGGTAGTCTACCTAATGATGGGGTAATGGCTGGTTTTCTAAATTCCCTCGACGTCCCGCATGATGGGTTGTCATATGTGCCTGCGGTTAGCCAGTATCCGGACGTCTTCGAGAAAGTGACCGGACTTCCACTATACCGAGAGATTGAGTTCCGTATTGATATGGTGAAAGATGCCAGACCTATAGTGATGCCACTTCGTCGTATGGCGCCAAGGGAGCAGCGAGAGCTCGGGGTGCAAGTAAGCGATCTTTTGAGGAAGGTATTTATCAGAAGAAGTGTTTCTGAGTGGGGAGCACCAGTTGTGTTTGCTACCAAGGCAGATGGTTCCCTTCGATTGTGTATGGACTACCGCGAATTGAACAAGGTGACAAGGAAGAGTAAGTATCCTCTACCGCGGATAGATGATTTGTTTGATCAGTTGAGTGGCGCGAGAGTGTTCTCCCAGTTGGATCTCGCGATAGATTTTCATCAGCTTAGAGTGGAAGCTGAGAGTATAGCTAAAACGGCCTTCCGGACGCCGTTTGGATTTTATGAGTGGTTGGTCATGCCATTCGGGTTGACCAATGCACCAGCATATTTTGTGGATCTTATGAATAGAGCATTCAGAGATCAGTTGAATAAGTTTGTTCTTGTGTTCGTGGACGATATACTTGTTTATTCGAGGACAGAGGAAGAACACAAGGAACACTTGAGGATAGTGATGGAGGTGTTAATAAAACACCAATTGAAAGCAAAGTTTTCTAAGTGCCACTTCTATAGGAGGGAGGTGAGATTCTTGGGCCATGTTGTTTCAGAGAATGGTATCGCCGTGGACCCTGCGAAGGTGGCTACGGTACAAGATTGGTCTACGCCCAAGAATGCAATGGACATAAGAAGTTTCTTGGGATTAGCTGGATATTATCGTAAGTTTATCCAAGACTTCTCCGAGATAGCAGCACCATTGACTCAATTGACTAAGAAAAATCAAGCTTTCGTCTGGGATGAAAACTGCGAGAATGCATTCAAGAGCCTAAAGGAAAAGTTGACATGTGCACCAGTGTTAGTCATTCCTAAGGGGAATGAAGAGATGATAGTATATACGGATGCATGTGGTACTGGACTAGGTGTTGTATTGATGCAAGGAGGTAGGGTTGTAGATTATGCAAGTCGGCAATTGAAAACACATGAGAAAAGATACCCTACCCATGATTTGGAATTAGCAGCGATCGTATTCGCGTTGAAGATGTGGAGACATTATCTCTTGGGAGAAAGATTCGAGTTGTTTACCGATCGTAAATCGTTAAAGTATCTCTTCTCTCAGAAGGATCTAAATCACCGACAACAAAGATGGTTAGAATTCTTAGCTTCCTATGATTTCGATAATGCATACACACCAGGAAAGTGCAATGTGGTAGCTGATGCATTGAGTAGAAGACATGCCAGTTTACGGGCTATGTTTCTAGAATGGAAGCAACTGGAGTACATCGCTGGGTATGATTTCAGACCAAAGTGCGAATTGGATCCAGAAATGTTAGCAAGTTTGACAATCAGACCCACTTTGATGGAGTGGATTGGCTCCAGTCAGAAGAAGGATCCTAACCTATTGGAAATCATCTCAAAGTTAGAGATGGGAATCGACGAAGAGATGAGAAAGTATGGGCTTGATCGAAATGGATGGCTTAGAAAGAATGGAAGACTAGGTGTGCCCAATGTCAATGTATTGAGAGATGAAGTGCTTAGAGAATGTCATCACTCAAAACTGACTATACACCCCGGTGGTAATAAGATGTATCGAGACATGAAGCAGACCTTCTACTGGGAAGGGATGAAAAGAGACATTGGGAAGATTATATTCAAATGCATGATTGCCAACTAGTTAAAACTAAGCAAAAGAAGCCTAGTGGTTTGTTGCAACCATTAGAGATTCCAAAATGGAAATGGGAACAAGTCTCAATGGATTTCATTGACGGGTTACCAAGGACTAGATCGGGCCATGATAGTATTTGGGTGATTATAGACTGATTGACCAAGAGTGCAAGATTTATATCCGTCAAGTCGAATAGAACGGCAGTTAAGTTAGCTGAACTATATGTAAAGTGGGCAATGAGATTTCATGGAATACCCAAAGGCATTGTAAGTGACCGAGATCCGTTGTTCACTAGTGGATTTTGGAAGAGCTTACAAGAGGCGTTAGGATCAGAATTACATCTCAGTACCGCGTATCATCCTCAAACCGACGGACAGACAGAGAGGGTGAATCGAGTATTAGAAGATCTCCTGAGAGCTTGCATATTGGATTTTAGTGGATCATAGGATGACCATTTGCATCAAGTAGAGTTTGCAAATAATAATAGTTATCAATCCAATATTGGTATGGCTCCATTTGAAGCTTTGTATGGAAGACCGTGTAACTCATCATCATGTTGGTTAGAAACTGGTGAGAAGTTTGTGCTTGGATCAGATGTGATAAGAGAAACTTCAGCTAAGATTAAGGTTATCCAACAGCGAATGAAGGCTGCCCAAAATAGGCAGAAGAGTTATGCTGATAAGAGGAGAAGAGAATTAAAGTTCTCCATTGGCAACTTGATGTTTGTCAAGATTTCTCCGTTGAAGAGCGTGATACGATTTGGCAGGAGAGGCAAGTTGACATCAAGATTTGTTGGTCCATTCCCAGTTCTTGAGCAAATTGGGAATTTGGCATATAAAGTTGAATTACCAGAGAAGATGGCAGGAGTTCACAATGTATTTCATGTTTCCCAGTTAAGGAAATTCGTGCACGACCCCGATGTAGCTATTTCACCTGATCAGTTGGATGATATCGAGGTTGAACCCGAGGCGGTTGGGAACCGCAAGCCTATGCGTATTGTTGGGAACGATACGAAGCAACTTCGAAGGAAGGCGGTGAAATTAGTCAAAGTTCAGTGGGGCGAAAATGAGAATGACTGTACTTGGGAGACAGAGGAGAGCATTAGGAAGACATATCCAGAACTCTTCGCCTGGTAAGATTTCAGTTTCGATTTAGTCTTTCCGCATGCTAGGATAGGATTGTTTTGTTTGTTTTGCATGCTTGATTATTGTATGTGGCTGGTAGGCATACGGAATCCTTTGTATGTTTTGAGCTAAGGAATTTCGGGGACGAAATTTCCTAAGGGGGGAGAATGTAACGATCCGCATTCTATGCATCGGAGGATCGTAGAATATTTATTTCTTTCACATGCGAAGTCGTATAGTCATGTAACTTTGGGAGATGACTATTGGGGTCATTTCCCGTGTTCATGATTTTTACCGATTTTTAAATGACCGTTTTACCCCTAGCTGATCTTCTTTCGGCCATAACTTTTGATTGGAAATGAGTTTTGACCTAAATCCACTTCCTTTAGATCTGGATGATGGTTTATCTTTCCGTAGAGTCGTCACATTAGCCAAACGGACTTATCTTTTGGGAGATATCGTTGAAACAAGTTTCAAGTGGTGAAAAACAGCTTAATTGGGCTTAGCCGGGTGATTAACAGCTAGGCCCAAAGGGGAATTTCGGGATTTGGAGTATTTAAGGGCTGTTAGGGTTCAGCGAACACCCTTTTTCTCACTTTCACGGCCGCCACTTTCATTCTTGGAACCCTAGTAATGGCCTCCAACATCTAAAATACCCCAAATCACCTTCTAATCGCTAATTAAGCCAAATCCACATCAAATCAAAGCGGATTAGCAGAAGAATCGATGTAGAACTGCTGTATAGGCTTGGGAACAACGCCAAAGAGAGAATCATTTTAGATTTGGTAATTTTTTTTGTGGCTAAGGTGAGTGATTTGCATAGTTCCTCACTAATTATGGTTAATTAAGGGTAATTAGTGATAATTAGCGAATTTATACATGTTAAAAATCTGGAAAAATATTGATAAATTTCGAAATATTGTTTTAGGACCCTTTTAGAAAATTTGGTTAATTTGGTTAAGTTTTACTAATCCTATCATTAGTTTTGCTTAAACATGCTTAAGGGAAAATATGGGATTTTGGCTATGTTTGATCCGTTTTAACCTATTAAATTATTGTTTTGGTGTTTGTGGTTGATTATACATGTTGCTATGACCGTATGGTATGCTTTGTGATTGATTAGAAGTGTTAGAATGGTCGAAAACACCGTTGTATGGTGTAAAACAGTCGCTGGAAAAAGTCGCTGGAAAATTGTGCAGGGTTTCGGAGCGGATCGGTTGAAGGGGCTCGGGTCGGATAATGGACTGGGCAAAGGAACACCGAACCGAACTGGAACTTAGCACAAGATAAAGCATGGCAAAAAGGAAAGCCATTAGGATCATGTTGGAGTTGGGATCGGGCTGAAGCTTGTCATGGGGATCGGAGCGGATTGGAGCTAGAGAGCGGGATCAGATCGGAATGACAGGAGGACATGGGATCGGATCAGACAAACTGGACGGCTAGAGGACCGAACCGTATCCAAGCAGAAGCACCCGAACCGAACCGAGTTGGAGGATGGCACCCGAACTGAACCGAACCGAATGAAGGAGCTGAGCCAAACCACGATGGAGAATCCGAACCGAACGAGAAATCTGAAGATGATGTATAGCCGAACCGAACTAGACTTAAGCTACTTCTATGCGACGACTCTTTTGAAGACCAACTCCAATTCGACCAAAACCCGAGATGCACAGGAAGTCCGAATAGGAGGTAGAACTCAGGATCCAATTGGGAACCAACGAGTTAATTTCGTGATTGGACTTTTCTACGGGACGTGTGCTAAGGGGTTATCGACATCTATAGCTTTGACTCACCACGGAAAGACGGATATTGGCTACGGTCAGTGTAGTGAAGTGGTCATGACTTCATGGGGGCAGAGTGATCGTAGCAAGGCTATGAGCCAGTGCAGTGGAGCCATCATGACTCCATGGGGCAGAGTGGACATAGCAAAGGAATATTGGCTATGGATCAGTGCAGTGGTGTCATTACGACTCCATGGGGTAGAGTGATCATAGCAAGGAGTAGGGTGATCAAAGTGGTGGACATCGTATGCTTTATGCACTGAGTGAGAGATGTGAGGATGGTTGCTATGATTGATTGTTTGTTATCACTATGTCATGCGCACCCCCACCCCCATATCTTTACACCATATGTTAGTGGCACCTTAGAGTATTGTACAGTATGTAGTGCTAACTCTTTGGTTGCAGGTCAAGGTTCAGGTATGGTTTAGTATACCTGTTATTGTCCTGTTTTGATGCTTATCACTCATACAAGACTTTTGTCTGACCCAGAGTTTTATGTCTCTTCTTATTACTCTGGGTGCTCTTAAATGGGCATACTAGAGACATGTTAGGTGGTATGCACTGGTAGCTATACCAGAGACGAGCAGGAGGATCCCACGTATGATATATATATAGATATTCTCCCTGTGTCGCTGCTGGTCACTACTTTGGGCATTAGTAGTGTACCTTTCCGTTCTTTTGCTTTGGAGATAGTTTTAAAGTTGTAATAATGATGATGTGGAACATAACCTGTAATTGGATTTTCTGCAGCTATGATGTTTAGTTTCAGCTTATGCACTGTCTCACCTGTTTTATGTCAAGTATGTTATTATTGTATTTTATTCCTTGCGCTGTGAGACATTCTACAGGTTCTTTGTTAGTTCACCAGTAAGTCCTTTTCTTTTCCCTTTCTTTGGCGATCGTCCCGTGTTGGTTAGACATCGGCACAGCGCATTTTCATGGGAAATATCGGCTGGTGCGGGGCGGGCCATCACATTTAAAGCGGCCTACGATCAAATGAAACTGGAGACCAAAGACTTGAACCCCTACCATTCTACTATCCACGGTTTCAACGGTTCTTTCAACCAACCTGTGGGCCTGGTCGACCTCCTAGTAGAACTCGGAGAAGGGGATCAGAGCTAGGGATGAATCCTTATCTTTGTGGTTATCGACATCTTCTCTCCGTATAATATCTTCTTTGGGCGTCCTTTCCTGGTAGAGTTCAGAGTCTACATGTCCCCATAGTCCCTACTCATGAAATTTCCAATAGAAAATGGGATCGACACAGTTAAGGGAGACCATGCAACCCAAGACACTCCTACCTCACAAAGTGGAAGAACATGCACAATAAGGACAAAGGAAAGACAGTGCCTCCACCTTCCTGCGGCAAGACCATCTCCGCATAGAAATCAAAGGTGTCTGAGTCCTGGCCCAACCGCCACTACTGTCTTTCTAAAGATCTCGATCCGAGGGAAGATGAAGAACCGGATTTCGAGAGGGCTGCCCAGATAGAACCAACGGTGGATGTTCTGATCGACCCTGATGACTCGACAAAGATCTTGGAAGTTGGATCACAACTCCATCTCGCAATAAAGGAAGAGCTTGTGGAGTTCTTAAGGGCCAACCTCGACGTGTTCGCTTGGACCCACTCCGACATGTGAGGCATCGATCCAGGAAAATCTTGTCACATGCTCAAAACCGACCCATAGCAACTTCCGATCAAGCAGAAGCGTCGATTTTTGGGAATCGAGAGATCGACTATACTTAAAGAAGAGGTGGATAGGCTACTCAATAATGGTCTAATCCGTGACACTTACAATCCCGAATGGGTCTCCAACCCAATCCTGGTTAAGAAAGCAAATGACAAGTGGCGAACGTGTGTTGACTTCTCAGAATTGAACAAAGACAACCCCCTACTTCCAAAGATCGACCAACTTGTTGATTCAACCGTCGGCTACCAACTCCTGTCCTTCATGGATGGTACTCGGGCTACAGTCAGATCCTAATGTTCCTTCCAGGCCATGATCACACTTCTTTCATAATCAACCTCGGGCTTTACTGCTATGTTGTTATTTCCTTCGGTCTTAAAAATGTTGGAGCCACCTATCAATGGCTATTCAACCGCATGTTCAAGGACCAAATCAGGAGATCCATGGAGGTCTATGTGGACGATATGCTCGTAAAGACGAGGGTATCAAACGACCACGTCAATGACCTCGACGAAATGTTCGGTGTCCTCCGCAAATATGGCATGAACCTCAATCCCTTGAAATGCTCTTTCGGCGTTGCATCGGGAGAATTATTGGGTTTCATTGTCAATTCGCGGGGCATCGAAGCAAACCCAGATAAGATTAAAGATATCCAAGATATTCGAGCTCCTTAGAGCATCAACGATGTTCAAAGTCTAAACGAGAAGGTCGCCGCCCTAAGTCGATTCATCTATAAGGCTACCGATAAGTGTATCCCCTTATATGACTTGCTCAAAAAGGGGAAGCGCAGCTTCATGTGGACTCGGAGTGAGTTGACGCATTCCAAAACTTATTGAATCACTTAGAGTGACCAGTTATGCTGTCAAAACCCGTGGATCACGAGGACTTATATATCTACTTGGTTGTTTCTATGTAGGCAATCAGCTTAGCGCTCACGCGTATTGAAGATCGTGTCCAACGACATATTTATTACATCAGCAAGAGGGTGATAAGGGAAGAAAAGAAATACCCGAAGCTTGAGAAGCTAGCGTACGGTCTATTGATCTCGTCCTGGAAGCTGAGACCCTACTTTCAGTCCCATCCAATCAAAGCTTCACTGACCAACCGCTATGACAGGTCCTGCAATGACAGGTCCTGCAAACGGCATGAGGCACCTGGGTAACTTTTGAAATGGAACATAGAACTAAGCCAATTCGAGATCACGTTCATTCCCCGTCGAGCCATCCTCGGACAAGCCCTTGCAGATTTCATAGTTGAGTTTACCGTCCTGGAAGATATTCCTCCGGAAGACGTCGAAACTTCAAACATTCAATGGAAGTTGTTCGTGGATGGATCCTCCAACAATCATCGTTTCGGCATCAGAGTCCTGTTCATTACCCCTAAGGAACGATCGATATGTTATGCTTTGAAGCTTGACTTTCCTGGTACCAACAATGATGCGGAATATGAAGCCTTAATCGCTGGACTCTGAATTGCAATCGAACTTAACATCAAGGCTATCCAGATCTACTCTGACTCTTAGCTCATCGTATGCAAGGTGCAGGGAGAATACGAAGCAAAAGGGCATGACTCACTCCTTACCTTGCTCGGGTCTGCCAACTGCTTGCCAACTTCGACCATTACATCATTATGCACATCCCCCTAGGACAAAACGAAAAAGTTGATTCATTAGCCAAACTTGCAAGCTCCAGGGAGGCACAACTCATGGGCCTGGCCCTAGTCGAAGTGCTCGACTCTCCGAGCATCGATCAGATGTAGTCTGATTTGGTAGCAATAACGGAGGCCGTGCCTGAGCCCGAATCTTGGATGATGCCGATCAAAAACTACTTACAGCACAGAATCCTCCCAGAGCGATACAAGGAAAGACGAGCACTCACCCGAAAGTCGTCCCTATATGTCTTTCAGAACAGGGTGCTCTACCGAAGATGATTCACTGTTCCACTGCTCTGGTGCGTACTGTGTAGCCCACAACGACATCGATAGTGTGTTGTCCGATGTGCACGATGGCGAGTGCGGTGACCATACCGGGGGACAAACCCTAGCAAAGAAGGTTCTGAGATAAGGTTACTTATGGCCCACACTCGATCAAGATGCAGCGAGCTACGCCCGCAGGTGTGACAAGTGCCAGAGGTTCTCCAAGATACCAAGAGCCCCACTGACCGAGCTAACACAGATGGTCAGCCCCTAACCATTCTCCATGTGGGGAATAGATATCATCGAAACTCTTCCGATGGCCAGAGGTGAGGCAAGCTATAGTATCTTCACAGTTGATTACTTCACCAATGGGTCGAAGCCGAGTCCCTCACTATGATAAATACCAAGAAAGTGATCATCTTCTTCGTCCGCAACATCATCACTCGATACAGAGTCCCTCAAGCTATCATTTCCAATAACGGGACCTAGGTCGATAGCGCTAAGTTCAAGACTTTTTGTCAGTGGCACAAAACCGAGAAGAGATTTTCTATAGTAGCTCATCTGCAAGCCAATGGGCAAGTCGAGGCTGTCAACAAAGTGATCAAGTCCATCATCAAGAACTGTCTGGAGAAAGCCGAAAGCTAATGGTTATATAAGCTCCCTCTATCCCTATGGACCTACCAAACCACCCATAAGTCAGCGACCGACTATACTCCTTTCGCTCTCGCCAACGGGTCCGGAGCCGTCATTCCCATTGATCTCAAACTCCAATCTCATTGAGTCACTTACTACGATCCAAAGACCAATCAAGATGTCCTCCTGGAGTCACTCGACTTACTCGAAGTGAAAAGGGATGAGGCTGAACTCAGAGTTGCCGCCCAAAGCCAACGAGTCTCCTGATACTTCAACTCCAGAGTCGACTTAAGGACCTCAACATCGGCGACAACATCTTGAAACAAATCATTCTCAAATCAACTGGTTTCAGTCCACGATGGGAAGGCCCGTACGTCATACAACGGAGGCTTGGAGATAGAACCTTCAAGCTAACGACCATTGATGGCGCCGAACTCCTAAGGGCATGGAACATCGAACATCTCCGTCGTTACTTTACATAACTTAGTGTACAGACTTATTTCTTTCCAACAATGTTATGTTTTCTTTAAATTCAAGGCATTGTAAAGGCCATAGCTTCCACAGTTATTAGTAAAGATAGTTTTCAGTTCTCTGTGCCTTTGGTGTTTTACTTTCTACATAATATGTCTAGTTAACCATTACAACTGACTTGCATGCACGAGAATACAATACTAGATCAGTACCCAGGAGCACAGAACCAATCCCCCCTAACTCGAACCTCGAATCAACGATGAGGCTGAGCATAAACAACTCGGGATATTCATTTACTTGAATATCCAACCTCGCTGCCAAGCCTTTGGACTTGGGGGTAGCCCATCAACCAAACGAAGGTGACATCGATCGCTCGTTTGGTTCCATATGACCCAAAGGATCCGGACCTGGGCAACAATCGACGAATCAACGACGCCCATAAACTCTAACCCGAACAAAACAATGGGAGGGTCTAAAGGGCAAGTCAACAACGCCCACAAACTCTAACCCAAACAAAATGACGGGAGAGTATAAAGGACGAATCAATGACGTCCATGCATTCTCATGACTCGGGACTAATGACCACAGCGAGGTCCCGAGGGAGAATGCACAAAAGACAAACCTCACGCAACTCGGAACTTCTAAGAGCGAAGTCTGCATCCACGCATTCTCACGACTGGGGACCAACGACGTTAGGGAGGCCTCGAGGGAGAATGCACCAAAGATGAACCTCGTGCGACTCGGAACATTCGAGAGCGAAGCCCGCATCCACATATTCTCACAACTCAAGACCAACAACCTTAGGGAGGTCCCGAGAGAGAATGCACCAAAGACCAGCCTCACACGACTCGGAACATCCGAGAGCGAAGTCCGCATCCACGCATTCTGATGACTTGGGACCAACGACCTCAGGGAGGTCCTGAGGGAGAATGCACAAAAGACAAAACTCGCATGAGTCAGAACTTCTGAGAGCGAAGTCCACATCCATGCATTCTCACGAATCGGGACTAATGGCCTCAGGGAGGTCCCGAGGGAGATTGCACCAAAGACAAGCCTATCACGACTCGTATTATCCGAGAGCAAATTCCGCATCCACGCGTTCTCACGACTCCGGACCAATGTTCTTAGGGAGGTCTCGAGAAGAGAAGGAAAAATAATCAATCTTCACATGACTCGGAGCTCCTAACCAAAGGAGAATCCGAGAGCGAAGTCCGCACATACACTTTGCATGACTCGATAACCCCTGAGCAAAGGGGACCTCAAGAACGAAGACTTGGGTAACACTCACTATAGTATAACAACAAGTACATTTATGCAAGCATGAGAAACAGAAAGCATAGACGAATATTTGAACACTTAAGACAAGTTTGGCATAAGAAAAGTCAACAAATACTTTCATTCATAACCAAAAGCAAGCTACATAAATCTATATCCTTTTCTTTCTAACGACATAACATACATGAAAATCATGCCATACCTCCAAAAGTGAGGGTCGTACTTACATATACTATTAGCCTAGATAACCAAAATATCTAAGACAGCTATAACAATCAATGATACGTCTCATCCTTCTTCCTCTTCTTCTTTTTCTGGATAGATTACGCACTAGACGGGTTGTCGCCAGTCTTGGTCCTCTTCCTTCTAGAGTCGCTTCCGCTTCTCCCTCCTCTTCCTCTCATAGGGGTGATGGACTCATGATACACCGATGTAGTCTTTCCTCCATCATCCTCACCGCTCATGATCACTGTGACCTCCCTGGGCATGATACATTGCAGTAGTTTAGGAGGGGCGTCAAAAGCGAGGGACAACACAACATCGGTACCTGTAACACCCCGTATTTGTAACAACATTAAAAGAAGATAAATTAAATAATAACTAATCTAATATTCAGAATTAAGGAAAACGGAATGTGCCATTGTGTCCGTCTCGAAATTCTGGTTAAGATAGATATTTGGTTTGCATAAAATGGACAACATATGAAGAAGTTATGAGAGTTTTAAGTTTGTATACGCGCAGAAGAATTATATATGTAAACATGAGTCGGGGACGAGTCAAAATTTTATCCAAAACCATTTGAATTTGAAAAGGAAAAAGTGGCGATAGTTTTCCTGCTCAAGGAGGTCGACCCCCTAGAGTGGTTGGACAACGGGGTCGACCCCCCTTAACGGGTGTCGACACCAGGGCCGACCCCCTTAAGGGGTGTCGACACCAGGGTCGACCCACCCACAGGGGTATCGACACCCCTAGGGCTGACGCGGCAATCGGTTTCAGAGGGTCTGACAGCTATATATACGTAGCCATTTCTCTTGTTTTCTTCATTGAGAATTCATGGTGCCTAAACTCCATCGGTATCTAAACTGATCTGGATCCATTATCTTCTTCAACTAAAGCAAATTAATTGGAGATTCAAGATCCAATCTTTTCTAGTTATGTCTTCTTATCCAAACTCTATGTGTCCCTAGTTGCTTTTAGATTTGAATATTTAAAAGTAAATATGACACGATTATGACTTGGATTTTTCATATGCCTAGATTATATCAGATCCATTGTAAATTTGATTATATGACATTTTGAATTGGTTAGGATTTGGATCTAAACCTTTATCTAGACGGATCTATTGTAACTTCTATGACATGGCATGATGTGAACCTTAAACCTTAATTGTGTAGATCTACTTTTAAACTATTGGATCTAAATTGTGTGGACATTTAATTTGTTAATCAGATCTAGATTATCATCTTGTGCCTATTATGTTAGATCTGAATAGTTGGACATCTTATTATGGTCACTATGACATCATAGTTATGTTAGAACTAGTAATTGCTACAAGTAAATCAGATTTATGCTAATATGTCCACCTTATCACCATGCTAGTTTATGTTTATGCCAAGTTATGTTAAAACAATCACTTTGCTTATGTTCCTATTATTTTTCCATTTTATCGTTTATGACTAGGCTATTATCTAGCCTAGGCATGCCGCTAATTTTGTGAGTGCGCTAGTTAAGGAACGGCAGAAAAAGTTAATATTGGTGTAATTTGAATATAAACACCATTGGACATATAATTCAAATTATTGGGTAAAATGGGCATTAACACCTAGCATAGGTTTAGTTAATTGATTAATTAATAATGAACGCCTAGGATTACAATTAGAAATTGTAATGGCGCTTATGACACGAGGTTAGGTTGCATTAGTGGTGGAAGTCTGCCCGATCCTGACCGGCATATCCAGCAGCCACTAATGTTGAACCTGATGTGAGAGGTCTAAGTGCGCAAATACGAATCGGGCTATGACACGAGGTTAGGCCCAACTTGTGGAATAAGGCAATCCAGACCCGACCAGCATATCCAATATCCACAAGTTATAGGCCTAATGTGGGAGGTCTAGCCCATTATATACCATAAATGGACATGGTAATAGGTTGGACTACTTAACCAAATCTAATCCATAGGGATTGTACGATTGTGAACTAAAGTTAGGGTTAAGTAAAATTGATTGGATAGTGGATGGATTACGCAAATTTGGAGGGGGTGGGTAATATTTACGTATAGGCCCACAAACTTAACCCGATAAGGTTATGTAATTAAAGACGCCTAGTGGTATACATGACCTATTGGAATAATAAAGTTATGTAATTAAAGACACCTTTATGGGTAAAATAACTTGTAGAAATAATAGGGTTATGTAATTAAAGACAACTAGTGGTATACATAGCCAAAGAAAACCTAGTGGGGAATACAAGACAAAGGGGAGAGCTTGTGTCATATTATATGGGATCTGTTTCATCCAGTAACCCGGAGTAGGTACAAAACATGTACTCTGTACTAGGTCGAAGAAGGGGCACGCTTACTGGACTGATTGTAAGAGATCCATACGTGGAGGACAGTGGGCGGCGCAAACCGACCGGGATATGTGCGTGCATGAGCCGGGCAGAAGGGGATAAGACGATCGTGGCACCTGTAGACATGGGGTTGTGCATACCAGTGAAGGGTTGCGATTTAGGACATGATACATCCTACTATGGGGCCGACAAAGAGTATCTATGGAGTAGGGAGCTGATCGATCAGGGTAGTAGTAGGGTACATTTGGACATATGCCTAAGTCTACCACACCTTATAGTGGAAGGGATCATCTCATTCTGGTTATACTAGTAATAGTGCAGAGTGATCATTAGAGAAGCGTATACACCTTATCCTGTCTACCTTGTCACACTTGCCATTTATGTAGTGATCTATCTTATCCACTTTATATGCATGTCATGCTACTTTTATATATTTACTTGCTAAAAGTAACTAGACTTTCCAGACTTTATGTCTGACCCTTTTGTTTCCTCTTCTTTCTTCCGTCACCCCCCCCCCCCCCCCCCCCCCCGCGCCCCCAAGATTTTCAGGGAGGAAACACTTAGGCTTAGTCCGGACTCAGTTATCATCTTGCTAGAGCTGCTTTCGAAGTATGGCTCAAGTTCTTATCTCTACTATGGCTTTGTCTCTTTTATTTGGGGAATTATGTTTTCATTTAAGTATGTATGTACTCTGATGGTAAAAGACAGAAGTTATATTGTTGTAATGGTTTTTGTGACTTATGGTATTTTGGACCACGATGTATGATTTGTGTTTGGAATAAAAATTTGAATTTCCGTTGCTATCTTAATTATATCTGTCTTATAATATTTTGTGTCTGTTTACCTATAACGCTTCACGAAACTTAATGCATTCCATTCGTGAGTGACATTAATGGACGTGGGGTGTCACACTTGGTATCAAAGCTGAAGGTTACTAGATTGGATAAAGTTTTTGAAAATTATTTTCAAAAACGTTTTAAAAGAAAGCATTTTCAAAAAGAAAAGTCCGTTTTGAAAA
Organism: Allium sativum; assembly: GCA_030737875.1. Lineage (NCBI taxonomy): Eukaryota > Viridiplantae > Streptophyta > Magnoliopsida > Asparagales > Amaryllidaceae > Allium > Allium sativum. The sequence continues at coordinate 191,580,656 of CM060909.1, read as the reverse complement.
ACATTCCCTAAGAATCCATATGTAATATCCTTCGGTCCTTTGTCTAAATCTCTTCCCTTTTTCTTTTCAGCATGTCTGGGGAGCCAAACATTCCTAATATTCCAGAGGGCATTACGATAACCGGATGGTTCCGCAGGTATCTGGAGGCCAAGGCACCGGCCTAAGGCCAAGGAAACTTCCTCCCCCAGCTGCACCAGTAATTCCTCCTCCTCCCCCTCCAAGAGCAGATAATTTCGCTAAGATCTGCAAAGACTTCCATGCTATGGGAGGGAAGCCATTACATGGGAACGAGACATTCGTAGAAGCGCAGAATTGGCTCAAGGAGACCGAGGACATGTTCGTAATCTTTGAAGTAGAGGATAGAAGAAAGGTTCAGTTAGCCACCTGGCTACAGAAAGATGAAGCCTCATTTTGGTAGGAAGTTACCAAAGCTGGACGTCCGATGGAAACTTGGGAGGATTTTAGACAAATATTTGAAATGAAATTTCTTTCCCAGGCCGAGAAAAGCATGCAGATGGAGAGGTTCTTGGCACTCATACAAGGGAACTTGACGGTGAAAGAATATGTAAACAAATTCAACCAGCTAGCAAGGTTCAGGCTAGAGTTGGTGGATACTCTGCACAAGAAGGCGTTGCGGTTTGCTAAAGGGCTAAATGAACCCCTTCATGGGTTAGACATGTCCCATATTCCAATGGGAGCCACTTTTGAAAAGCTTGTCGATATGGCCCTTATGCATGACAAAGACAAGGGAGAAAAGAAGGAAGTAAAGGATGAATCGCAAAATAAGAAGGCGTGGCCCAAGAAGGGGCAACAGCAGCAACAACAACAATAGTAGAAGAAAGGTAGAAAGAATGACAAGGGCAAGGATAAGAGAAAATGTCACAATTGTGGGAAAGAGGGTCACTTGGTCAAAGACTGTAAGCAAAGGAAGAATTCTTGCTACCATTGTGGAGAGGTCGGACACTTTGCTAGGGAGTGCCCAAAGAAACAGGGATCGCAGGGACAAGGTCAAAGGGCAGGTACTTCTGGAGGGCAGGCGCATGCTCTTGCGATCAGTGCTACTGATAGAGGTAGGAAAATTTCCGTGGAAGGTTTAATTTCTCTTTGTAATCATCCAATTAGAACACTTTTTGACTCTGGCGCTTCACATTCATTTGTATCTAGTTTTGTGGTTGAATCTCTGCACTTAATTACTAGTATGGTAGTGGATCCCGTAGTTGCTTCAAAACCCATTGGTGGTTCGGCTCATTTATCTATGATTTGTCGGGGTTTGAAAATACATGTGTTAGGCATCAAGTTTGAGTGTGACGCGTATGTGCTCGGGTTTATGGGCTATGGGTTGATTCTAGGAATGGACTGGCTTACCATGTATGGTGCCATTCTGGATTGTGAGAGGAGGGTCGTTAGACTTCTTACTTGTCATGGGAGGACCCTCGAGATTTCTTGGCACCCCAAGGGTCTGTTATGCTTAGTTTCCTAGAGTCTCTTGATGCATCTATCGATGATCTGTAATCTGTTCTGGTGGTCCGAGATTATTCTGATGTTTTTGATGAGGTACGGGGTTTACCTCCGAGCCGCGAGATCGATTTTAGTATACATTTGGTGGACAATGAAAAGCCAGTTGCATTACTAGTGCGCCATATGGCTCCAAGGGAAAGGAGGGAGCTGAGTAAGCAAGTAGGGGAGCTACTTGAGAAAGGATTTATCAGACGAAGCATATCTTAATGGGGTGCTCCAGTTGTATTCGCAACTAAGGCAGATGGTTTGCTTCATTTGTGTGTTGACTATAGAGAGTTGAATAAACTCACTAAGAAGAATAGGCATCTGCTTCCGAGGATTGATGATTTATTTGATCAGATTGTTGGTGCCTCGGTATTTTCCCAGTTAGGCTTGGCCATAGGGTTTCATCAATCAAGGGTGGCTGAGGACAGCATAGGTAAGGCCGCTTTTAGAACTCCGGATGGTTTCTTTGAATGGCTAGTTATGCCTTTTGGGTTGACGAATGCACCTGCCTATTTTGTTGATCTAATAAGTAGGGTGTTTTGGGAGTTTCCAAACAAATTTGTCATGGTCTTTGTTGACGATATTTTGATCTTCTCCAAAAGCAAAGAACAGCATGCCCAACAATTGAGAGAAGTCTTGAAAACTCTCTGTGCGCATCAGCTTAAGGCGAAATTCTCCAAATGCCATTTTTGGAGAAAAGAGGTGAGATTCTTAGGGCATGTGGTCTCCAAAGAAGGGATAGCTGTAGATCACGTGAAGGTGGTTGTAGTGCAAGATTGGAAGATTCCTAAAAATGCAACCGAGGTGAGAAGTTTTCTTGGGTTGGCAGGTTATTATAGGAAGTTCATTAAGGACTTTGCAAAGATATCAACCCCACTTACCAGGATGACAAAGAATGATTTGGCATTTTCATGGGATATAGATTGTGATGTTGCTTTCCAACGTTTAAAGAGGGCTTTGATAACAGCCCCGGTCTTGACATTGCCCGATGGGAGCAAAGTGTTTACGGTTTACACCGATGTGTGTGGTACAGGGCTTGGTGCAGTTCTGATGCAAGAAGGGAAAGTGGTGTGTTATCGGGGTAGACAATTGAGAGTTCATGAGAAGAACTACCCTACCCATGGTCTAGAGCTAGCTGCCATAGTATTCGCGCTCAAGACGTGGCACAATTATTTACACGGACAGAAGTTCGAGTTATACACCAATCATAAATCTCTCAAGTATTTGTTTTCGCAGAAGGATCTCAATTTAAGGCAACAACAGTGGATGGAGTTCCTAGCTTCTTATGATTTTGAGATTTCTTATAACCCTGGTAAGTGTAATGTGGTGGCAGATGCACTAAGCAGGTAAAGGATGGCCTTGAGTCCTCTGTTTGTGGAGAGGAAGAGCTTTGAGTTCATATCAGCTTTTGATTTTAGACCCTCCATCTAGATTTTACCTGATTTGTTTGCATCCTTGGAGATATGACCAACTCTTATGGATCAGATAGGAGCTTTTCAACAAGGTGACCCACAGCTTTTAGACATCATGGAAAAGCTCAGAAAAGGGGAGACTTCTAGTTACCTCAGTAGATATGCCATAGATGAAAAGGGGTGGTTGCAACGAGATGGAAGGCTTTGTGTTCCTCAAACTGGAAGCTTGATAAAGGCAGTCCTAGAAGAAGCCCACCATTCTAAGATGACCATTCATCCAGGCGGTGATAAGATGTACAGAGACATGAAAAGGGTTTTCTTTTGGGCCGGGATGAAGAAAGATGTGGAAGAGTTTGTTTCTCAAGTCTAGTTTGCCAGTAAGTTAAAGCTGAGCAAAAGAATCTCTGTGGTTTACTTCATTCTTTGGAGATTCCTCAGGGGAAATGAGAGAGCGTCTCTATGGATTTCATAGATGTTTGCCTAGATCGAAGAAAGGCAACACCTGTATTTGGGTAGTAGTGGATAGATTGACTAAGAGCTCTCATTTTATTCTAATGAAGAGTAAGAGGAAGGCATCATGGTTGGCAGCAATTTATGTTCAGGAGATAGTTCGTCTTCGTGGAGTACCTTCCAGCATCATAAGCGCGTGACCCCATCTTTACCAGTGAATTTTGGAGGATCTTGCAAGAAGCATTAGATATACAGTTGTTTTTTAGCACCACTTATCATCCTCATACCAATGGACAAACGGAGAGGGTGAACAGAATTCTAGAGGATCTTTTGAGGCTGTGTATCCTAGATTTCGGAGGGACTTGGGAAGAGCACATTCCTTTAGTACAGTTTTCCTATAACAACAGTTATCAAGCTAGCATCGGCATGGCACCTTTTGAAGCATTGTATAGACGACCCTGTATATCACCAACTTATTGGTGGAAATCTACAAAAAGATTATTACTTGGACCAGATATGGTTAGAGAAACCTCCGAAAAGATTGACCTTATTCGATGGCGGATGAAGACAACCCAAGATAGGAAGAAGTCCTATGCAGACAAGAGAAGGACTGACATCAATTTGAAGTGGGAGACTTAGTTTTTATCAAAGTATCACCTCTGAGAAATGTGGTTCACTTCGGATCAATAGGGAAGTTGGCACCTACGTTTGTGGGACCATTTCCCATAACCGAGAGGATTGGCCAAATGGCCTATAGAGTAAAGCTCCCAAAAATCTATCTGGTATTCATGATGTTTTCCACGTTTCTCATCTACGAAAGTGCTTGCATGACACCGCAGAAGTCGTTGAGCCGAGTGTATTGGAAGAGGTAGAAGTGGAACGGGAGGGGACAATCAGGCGAGTCCCTACCCATATTCTTGGATTAGAAGTCAAGAAGCTACGTAATAAAGAGATCAAGTTACTAAAGGTTCAATGCGGAGATAACCCAGAGGATGCGAGTTGAGAGACCAAAGCCAAGATTCGTGCTTCATAACCTTTTCTTTTCGAGGGTATGTCCTTAAATCATTTTCCAAAGTTTTATTTGTGCTGTTTCTATCATTTGAATATATTCTATCCATAGTATTTTCAACCTTTAGATAGGAATCCTATGGATGTAAACATGTGTTTGAGACATGTTATGTTTGATGGATGCAAGTGGATGCAAGTGTTTGCTAGTGGTTTCCGGTGAATGCATATACACTCACACTAGGCACTAGATCGGCTAAATCACTCTCATACTGCATATGGATGTGTGTGCATTTTCTTTTCTTTTTATGGATGGAAATGGATGTATTAGCATATGGATGTTGCATTTGAACGAATGAGTGTGCACCCATATAGAACTCACTCGTTATAATTGGATTATTTGCATACATATTGGATTCATGCGCTAATATACATTGCACTAAGGAGGTCAACTGAATCAGTAGACCACATGATTTTCGCATTAGTATCGAGACATATACACATACCTTTGCATATATTCATATAAGCATTAGAAATCTTTAAGGACAATGGATGCCAGTGATTGATGGATGAGTAGACGGATGATGGATGGTAGGATATGCATTCTTATCAACTTAGATATTTCGGGGATGAAATCCTTTGAGTAGGGGAGAATGTAACACCTCGTATTTTTAACAACATTAAAAGAGGAAAAACTAGATAATAATTAATTTAATATCCAGAATTAAGGAAAATGGACTGTGCCATTGCATCCGTCTTGAAATTATGGTCAAGATAGACATTTGGTTTGCGTAAAACGAACACCATATGTAGATGTTATGAGAGTTTTAAGTTTGTACACGCGCAGAAGAATTATATATATATACACATGATTTAGGGATGAGTCAGAATTTTATCCAAATCCATTCGAATTTGAAAAAGAAAAAGTGGCTGCATTTTTCTTGCTCTAGGGGGTCGACCCCCCTAGAGGGGTGTCGATACCTTGGTCGACCCCCCTTAAGGGTTGTCGACACCCCTAGGGCTGACGTGATAGTCGGTTTCAGAGGGTCTGGCAGCTATATATACCTGGTTATTTCTTTTGTTTTCTTCGTTGAGAATTCATGGTGGCCAAACGCTACCGATATCTGAACTGTTCTGGATCCGTTATCTTCTTCAACTAAAGCAAATCAATTGGAGATTCAATATCCAATCTTTTCTAGTTCTATCTTCTTATCGAAACTCTGTAAGTCCCTAGTTGCTTTTAGATTTGAATATTTAAAAATAAATATGACACGACTATGACTTGGATTTGTTCATATGCCTAGATTATATCACATCCATTGTGAATTGTGATTATATGACATTCTGAATTGGTTGGGATTTGGATCTAAATCTTTATCTAGACGGATCTATTGTAACTTCTATGACATGCCATGATGTGAATCTTAAACCTTAATTGTGTAGATCTACTTTTAAACTATTGGATCTAAATTTTGTAGACATTTAATTTGTTAATCAGATCTAGATTATCATCTTGTTCCTATTATGTTAGATCTGAACAGCTGGACATCTAAATGGTTAATTTAGATCTTATTATGGTCACTATGACATCATAGTTATGCTGGAACTAGTAATTGCTACAAGTTCATCAGATATATGCTCATATGTCCACCTTATCACCATGCTAGTTTATGTTTATGCCAAGTTATGTTAAAATAATCACTTTGGTTATGTTCCTATTATTTATGACTAGGCTATTATCTTGCCTAGGCATGCCGCCAATTTTGTGAGTGCGCTAGTTAAGGAACGGGGGAAAAGGTTAATATTGGCATAATTTGAATATAAACATCATTGGACATATAATTCAAATTATTGGGTAAAATGGGCATTAACACCTATAAAGGCATAGGTATAATTAATTGATTAATTAATAATGAATGCCTAGGATTACAATTAGAAGTTGTAATGGTTCTTATGACACGAGGTTAGGTTGCATTAGTGGTGGAAGTCTGCCCGGACCCGACCGGCATATTCAGCAGCCACTAATGTTGAACCAAATATGAAAGATCTAAGTGCGCAAATACGAATCGGGCTATGACACTAAGTTAGGCCCAACTAATGGAATAAGACTTCCTGGACCCGGCCGGCATATCCAGCATCCACAAGTTGTGGGCCTTATGCGGAAGGTCTAGCCCATTACAAAACATAAATGGACATGGTAATAGATTAGGCTACTTAAACAAATCTAATCCATAGAGATTGTATGATTGTGAACTAAAGTTAGGGTTAAGTAAAATTGATTGGATAGTGGATGGGTTAAGCAAATTTGGAGGGGGTGGGTAATATTTACATATAGGCCCACAAACTTAACTCGATAAGGTTATGTAATTAAAGACACCTAGTGGTATACATGACCGGTTGGAATAATAAAGTTATGTAATTAAAGACACCTTTTAGGGTAAACATAACTTGTAGAAATGATAGGTTTTTGTAATTAAAGACACCTAGTGGTATACATAGCCAAAGAAAACCTAGTGGGGGATACAAGACAAAGGGGAGAGCTTGTATCATATTGTGTGGGATCTGTTTCATCCAGTAACATGGAGTAGGTATCAAAACATGTACTCCGTACTAGGTCGGAGAAGGGGCATGCTTACTAGACTGATTGTAAGAGATCCAAACGTGGAGGACGGTGTGGGTGGCGGTGCAAACCGACCAGGCCATGTGCGTGCATGAGCCGAGCAGAAGGGGATAAGACGACCGTGAAACCTATAGATATGGGGTTGTGCATATCAGAGAGGGGTTGCCACTTTAGGACGTGATACATTCTACTGTGGGGCCGGCAAAAAGTATCTACGGAGTAGGGAGCCGATCGATCAAGGTAGTTGTAGGGTATATTGGGATGTATGCCTAAGTCTACCGCCTTATAGTAGAAAGGATCATCTTATTCTGGTTATACTAGTAATAGTGTAGAGTAATCATTAGAGAAGAGTATACACCTTATCTTGTCTACCTTGTCACATCTGCCATTTATGTAGTGATCTCTCTTATCCACTTTATATGTATGTCATGCTACTTTTATTTACTTACTTGCTAAAAGTAACTAGACTATCCAGACATTATGTCTGACCCTTTTGTTTCCTCTTCTTTCTTCCATTCCTCCCCCCAAGGTTCTCAGGGAGGAAACACTTAGGCTTAGTCAGGACTCTGTTATCGTCTTGCTAGAGCTGCTTTCGAAGTATGGCTTAAGTTCTTATCTCTACTATGGCTTTGTCTCTTTTATTTGGAGAATTATGTTTTCTTTTAAGTATTTATGTACTCTGATGGTAAAAGATAGAAGTTATATTGTTGTAATGGTTTTTGTGACATATGGTATTTTGGACCACGATGTATGATTTTTGTTTGAAATAAAAATTTGAATTTCCGCTGCTATCTTAATTATATCTGTCTTGTAATATTCTATGTCTGTTTACCTAGAACACTTCACGAAACTTAATGCATTCCCTTTGTGAGAGACATTGACGGACGTGGGGTGTAACAGTACCCCCATCTTTCTGGGCTTCCAGTTCCGCCTTATTCTTGGCATCCCGAGCAGCCTTTCAGTCAGCTAGCTTTTTGGCCTTCAGCTACGTATCCGCTTTAGGCTTCTTATATGCCTCCTCGTCTCTCTTATTGGCAGCCTCATCAGCTTTCTTTTTCCTAACCTCTTCGTTAGCCCTCTTCTTCTCAGCATCATCGACAATCTTCTTTCTCGCTATTTCGGCATCGGATTTCTCCTCAGCATCCTGCCTAGCCTTGGTTTGAGCCTCATATAGGGCTGCCTCATCGGCCTTCCTTTCACTTCATACTCCTCGGTCTTTGCCACCATCTGGGCCTTTTGAACCTCCATCATGTCGTGCATTGTCGGCACACTTGCATCCACTGGGCCCGTCACCTGAATACTCTATCCATCCATTACCTCTCCTTCCTCAAGAAGATCCTTGTAAATGCTAGATGTTAAGTCCATATCCGAAAACGTATCCATATGCCCTCCTCCCTTTCCAAACTATATTCCCTATAGTCCTAACCCAGACTCAAACATTTGAGGAACCATAGGGGCAAAGCCCGTTGTCATATCCACTCCAAAGGGGGTTGCACAACAAAGAAGAAGGCTACTTAGTCTCTTTTAACTCAGTGCTTATATCCTCTTCAAGCGTTCGCTATAATGGGACTTTACCTCCAGAAACTTGTGGCACAGAGGTAATAGGCAGAGTACTCGTTGTTATGGTAAGAGAGGAGCCCGATGGTCCTAACTTCGGGAAATCAAGATGGTACTCGGTTGTAATGTGAGTTGGGACCGTAGGACCACCGACTGTGGCAGATAACATAGTTTGTGGATGGTGAGAACTCCCTTCTGCAAACTCAGGAGTGACAAGCACACTCTCAGTAGGAACAAATTTTCCCTTTACAGAAGCAAGCTCCGCCAATCTCACCCTCTCGGTATCCTCCCTTAGCAATGTTCTCCCTTCCTCCGGCACCTTTCGCTCAGGTTCGGTGAAAAGTTCCACTATGAGTTAGTTTTCATATATTGTCTCCACCTGTCGCAACTAAGCCTCAAATGGTATACCTCTCTCTCATTTCTGATCCATCACTCGAGGATAATCCCTGACCTAAGAGATTCTGTGGAACCTTAATGACTTGACATGCATACCCCAGATAGGCTCCTCCAAAGAAGCCTCCACCTGGCCTCAGTGTCCTCAATCTCCTCCCTGAGTCACCCCACCTCTTTCCGGTGTTCGGCCCGCAACCTATCCAGTGAGCTCTTTACATCTCTGTTACCAGCCTCAGCGGCCTCTCCACCCTTTCGGGCCTCCTCCAACTGCCTCTTCAACTTAGTTTTCTCGTTCATAAGCCTTTGAGTCTCAGCATTCTCTACTTTCAGCCTTTGATTCTCCTTTGCCAAGGCATCATTGTCCGCTTGAAGCTGATGTACTCCCTCGTTTTCTTTGGAAAAATGGATGTTCGCCTCCTCCAGTTCAAAATTTTCTTTCTTTAGAAGTGCATTTTCTATCGATGCAGAGGCCGCAGTGTCTTTTAAAGTTGAAGCAGCATGCTCCGACTCCCTCACTGGCTTATCATACCTCCCTTTTAGCTCACCTATTTTTGGCAACAAAGAGTTAGCATACAAAACATGTAGCTCGAATACGCAGAAATATGAACAACTTAAAAGGTTGTCTTTTGCAATGACTTTTCTCATTCCTGGACAGTCAGCTGCTCATCCTTGACCTCCTGCTTTAGGTTGGCAATCTCCACATTCTTGTTGAAGATAGGCTCCAAAAGGTGCCCCAAATACTTGTAATCCTTGTTGCACTGGTAATAAGCAGAGTACACTTGCTGCTACATCATCTCTCTATCCTGACGAGAAAATGGGTTAAGATCCGAAAGCCATTTTATCTCATCAAAATAATGCTTGGGAAATTTCTCTTTTAACCGGGCCTTCCTCTCTTCTACAAAAATCTCTAGAGCTTCGGGTAACTCAGGCAACTTCCCCTTCTTCTTTTTGTTGGTATGTTTCAACTCTTTTCCTTTGGAGGGAGCAACCGAAGCTATAAGCGGAACATTATAAGGAATGGTTGAAGAGACCTGCCCAGTGCCCACAGAAACATATCTTGTACTCACCCCAGATGACTGAGTGTAAGGTGGAATAGATACAGAGCGTCGATGCCTTTCCCTGTGACGATACTCACTTCCACGATCGCGAGAATGCTGAGGCTTATCACCTAAAATAGCATCTCTTTTAAATTCTCCGATGAAAGAACTCTCGAAGGACAGTAACTCCCGGACCCATAGCTACGACCTTTACCTTCTCTAGCCATTTCACCTGTGAAAGGAACAGATTCAAGATTAGGTTCGAACACCTTATACACACAAATAAATGATGTGTCATGAAGTGTTTATGAATGTGTGTCCCAAGTGTTCTCCTAATAGACCAGATAGCAGCCCGCTCAATGGAGTGGTTTCTCCAGCGGCTAAAGCTAGTTCCTCCAAGCTTGTGGCGCTAGGCTAGAGAAGCGTAATAAGCGAGAGTTTGTTAAGCTCGTCAAACTGACCTTCCTTTTCAAGAGAGACGCGGTCTTAGAGGGAGTTACAAGAGACCATGGCCCAGTAGACAGCTTTGCCCTTGCCTCGTCTGTCGAGGTCAAGGCATGGCCGATCGGGGGGGCCTTCGTCCATAACAACCGCCTCTTCACCGTCGGTCTCACCCCCACCAATTTCATCCTGAATCTTTCCAGCCTTGTGTGGCTTAGACCTAACTGGGGATGCTTTCATTTTTTGGCTCGGAGAGCCTACTTCTTTTTCAACCTCCGTCTTCTGTCCACCTCGGGCAATGGCCGATCTGATTACTACACGATCATCTGGAAGTAAGCCCGTACGACGAAGTCATTCTTGGTTCAGAACGGTCTCGGCAAAACGAGCCTCAGTCGGGATGGCCAACAAAGTCTCGAGACGTTGCTTATATACGGTGTCTGTGGGTGCAACAGGATTCCTTGTCACACAAGAACAAAGTTAGTACTAAGCTATCTGTTCGACGGGTTTCAAACTCAAAGCGATTGGTAATACTTACTTCCTTCCAACCATCTCCTCGCAAACCTAGGAGGACAGCGCACAAAGAACCAGTCATGCTTATATACGCTTAACTTACTCCACTTTCCATCAAAAAACCAAGTTCTAGGAAGAGCTTCCAAAAAATACTGATGCAGTGCAACATTGGCCCTCCTCTTTAACTAAAAAAGATATCGTATGTCCTCTCCGAGGGGTTCTAGCTGTAGGTACTCACTATATAGAACGCATGTACCTAAAAGGGAAACATATGCATTTGGGTGGAGCTGCGACGACGCAAGGCGAAAATAGTGCAGTATATCCTGAATGAACTTGTTAGCGGGGGCACGCACCCAGAAGTATACACCTGTCTGTTCCAGGCAGTGTACTCTTCTAGTGGTGCATGAGCCCTATCGTCCTTTCCAAGCACGTGAACATCACTTTGAAGAATGCCGAACCGCGTCACCATGCGCCTCACTGTCGTCTCATCCATATGCTATGGCATCGAATCCGAAAGATTCTCTAGTATAACCACACCCACCATCATATCCGGTGCCACCAAGTTGCTTCCCTCGATGATATCTATGTGCTTTTCCCCTTCATGCTTACCTCCAGCCAATTCATGCCTTCTCTAAGCCGATAACTCGACCGAATGCTCAAACTATGTTGTTGTCCTTCCGGCAGCACTTCGTGATCGGGTACTTTCGGTGAACTATCGATTGAGAAGGAGTGAAATCTCTAGAGGTCTCAAGATCGTTACCCCTACGCTGGCATCGCTAGTTGAACTGGATGGCGACGGTGAATGCTGCGAAGCTTCGGCTTCCAGAATTTGCTGCGTTTTAGATCTTGTTTCTATTTCTAACTATATTTCAACATGGTTGCATTAGATATCTCATTGTACAACCCTTACCCCTCGTGTTGGTGTAGACTAACATGTGTGTGTAGTTCAAGGTGGTGATTAGTACCGCTTTAACATGAAAACTTAGGACTTGACGATGATCACAAGTCCTTGAGACAATAACCATCGTCATCGTCGACCAACGTTGTTGGAACCGCGTCAAGCCATGACTGCATTACGACAAAAATCGAGAAAACACGTTTAATAATCCAATAGTTCAATCAAGTCCACATTCTAATTGTATGCTCTAACCCTATGTGCTAGGCCGAATTATCAACCTAATTATGATTAACTCAAGTTTCGATTCACTCGTGCCACATCGCAGAAGCAGCGTGAATTCCAAGGCAAGAAATTGAAGGTCCGGATCTCGAATGAGGAACGTGGATCTCTGCGAAAGCGGGATCTGAAGCGATCGACCCGACATAGAATTTGGTATCCCATTAGGGCTATATCCTTCTAAGGATACGAAATTCTGTATCCCCAATAGAAGGATACGAAATTCCGTACCCCCAGTAAGGGGATACGAGTTTTAGCACAATGGCCATCGAATTCGACCCCATCAGAAGATTCACTCCGCCGTTCCTCTCTAATGAAACTTCGACTCTCTACCTCCTCTTCTCAAATACTCTATTCCACGTTCTCTCCCTCTCTAAACTTCCACTCTCTCCGATTTTCGAGCTGAGTCCATACACACCATTTGAGTCGACGGTCTCAAGACTGACCTCGAAACCAGTTCGCGTCTTGGTTAAAGTCCCCTCGAGCTCCAATGTCAAGCACGAGGACACAACCAGCTTTGAGCCACAAACAAGGCGCTATCTCGAGGGGGAATCGAACAACTGTGTCAGATCCGGTTCAAAACCAAACTCTAACACTTAAGATAATCGACGTCGAGGTCACACCTATGTTTCGATGTTCAAAATGTTCGAGATCTGATATTCGGTTGTCTAAAGTCACGAGTTAGGGCCAAACAAAAAGAAGAAGGGGAGGATTTTCGACTGAATTTATAGAAGGAGGAGAGAATTGGACCTGGCCCAACGGGGTTTCGTATTCCACGATTGGGATACGAAAAACCGTATCCCACGATTGGGATACAAAATACCGTATCCCACCCGGATACAGGATTTCGTATCCCCACATAAGGTTACAAAACTTCGTATCCAAAGAAGGGATACGAAGTGAAGTATCACCGTGAGGGATATGAGGACCTGTAAAATATATATATATACACACACATGCATAATATATATATATATGCATATATAGGTGCATATATATTTATAACATGTATGCAAGTATGTATGGTACATATGTACGAGCAACGTAACAGTATGTACGTGCATATATTTCACATACTCATCCATATCCTTATTTGTACATATATGTGTTTTCTATTTCATTTTCACTCTCGGATCACACCACACAAAACCACGTGAAAGCGTGTGAGTGCACGCGCGACGCCATGCCGATATCAACTCGTATACGTTACAATGTAACAAGAGTCAATGACTAACGATTATATTCACGAGTTAACAGGAATTAGGCGATTCATCAAAAACCATACTTTCAACTCAAAGCACTTCATGTCGAGACAAAACGTACTTTGGGGGGCAAATGTTAACCGGCCTTTTGGTACGGTTCCCAAAAGTACATCAGGCACGCTCGACTCAACACATCGCATGACGCTAGAGCCCGAAGTGTTGCCAAAACATCAATGATTCAAGACCAAGAAAAGTCGAGTGAGCATGAGCTTCACAACTCCTTAAAATGGTGCCTCTACCACCACTTTGTATCCCTCACCAAATAAACTTCGGATCCCTCACCTCTAAGGATTTTCGAACCCCCTCCATTTCATACCCAAATACTTCGAACCCCTCGGTATCACTCTACCACGTATTCGGAGCCATGACTCCCTCCACTTCATAACCGAATGCCCTCAAGTCTCGAACCCCGCGTCACCAAACTTCGGACCCTACAACGTAACACGAGTAACGTATCCCTTGGGATACGAGTTCATATCCCATTTAGGGATACCAAAAACTCGTATCCCCTAGGGATACGGAATGACCATACCCTCATGGGATACATCATTTCGTATCCCAAAAGATGGATACAAATTCTTCTAAGCGTGATAAGGGGGAGTCAAATTTCTAAGGTTGGGTCTCCAGGGATGCAAAAATGTTCTGTGTGGTCCCTAAATCCTACATATTCCTTCCAAATCCTTTAACTATAAATACCCCCTTGTCCACACTTCATAGGGGTTGGATTTTTTCAGATTTGACATCTCCAAGAGCTCCAAGAACTCATTAGTGGTAGCCTTGCTTTGAGGGAGAAGAAGTATCAAAACTACTTTTTCCCAAGATTCATATACAACAAATATGAATCCAAATTACATGGAAATACTTGTAATCAAATGCCTAGATGATGTTTGAAACTTGGAATCTATTATTGTGAATAAAATATCAGCGAACTCCTTAGAAGTGGACATAGGCCTCTCACGGGACCGAACCACTATAAATCTACTGCGTTATTTACTGCTTTCTGCACTTACTTTCTCACACGAAACATAATTCTCTAAGTAACGGAGAATCTTTGGGTGTTACGACATTTTTTGCCGTCAACAAATAAGTTTATAAACATGAAAGTTAGAATTTAACCTACGGGTTAATGATTCAAAATAATTGTTTTTAGAAAACAATTAAGAAACAATATTAGTTTAATTATATTAATCTAATGGGAAGAAGTAATTGAATTCAGTTAACAAATTAACTGACTGTTTCAAGTTGATTGAGTCAACTATTTAAATAGAAATTAGTCATTTGATTAACTTGTCTTCAATTAATCTAATGAAAATAGTTTGACAAATAATTATTTTTAATTTAATAAGATTTCTAAAATATAATTCACTTTTTAATTAACAATGTTTAAAATGATTTTCAACTAATGATGCAGTTATTGTTTAATAATTTCATTAAAAAATTAGCTAACCTATGTTAGTTAAATATGAAGTAAACTACATTTGCTTCAATAAATGATGAAGTTAATTATTATTTTAATTAGTAATAGCTAAAGTGATTACTTTTTAAGGAAGTAATCGGTTTGTAATGCAATCAAGTTAGATTTCAAAGGGTTCATGAACAGATTTTCTTTAATAAAACCCGAGTTTTATAAATGAATATTATAAAAGGAATTTCAATTCAGTGCGATTAGTGCGATAGTTGTTTACTTAATATTCAAATTGAGTAAAAGAATCGAGATAAAAAGGGAGATTTGCAAGAATGCAAGGGAATATGGTTAAAGGGTTTTATATAAAATCCAAGTTTTTAAATGAGGTTTTAAAAGTTAAGGCGATGATTGTAAATTCAGAACTAAGTAAATGTTGTGATCAAAGCAAAGGATATAACTGGAGTAAAAATAAAAGAATCCAAGTTAGGTCTTATAACAAAATATTTAATGTTTATAGGAAAAAGGGTTATTATAATATAATCCATGTTGTAAATGGAATTGTATAAGAGTTTAAAGGCAAGGTGGTATTTTAGCCAACCATCGACAAATTAAGTAAAAAGATTTACAATTGAAAAAGATTTCTAAAAGGTAAGGAATGGATTATTAAGCCATGATTTAAAAAAAAAGTTGATTATGTGTGATATATAATATCAACTTTTGAAATTACGAACTTTTATCTATCCAAAGATAAGAACGTTGTCGATTTTGGTCTGAGAGATAAATAAAATACCCCAACTTGAACGACTTTGAGATTATATGAGGATGGTATAAATTGTGATGGTAAGATGTTGGAATTACTATATTATTTCCATAAGAGAAATAATATTGCCGCTTTATTGCAAGATTTAAGGATAATAATAAATAATGTATTATACGACATTATTTGGATTATATTTAAAATGTGACCATACTTATACCATACGGTTAAGTAAATGATACTATTTCCTAATTAATAGAAATAGTATGTTTATAAATATACTTATTTAATGAAATAAGTAAATGGTTTGGATTTCGAAAAGATGAAATAAAGAAGTTATATAAGTATTGAGATGGGAATGAATATTGAAAATTAAAATAATATTTTCCACAAGCGATCCGAATGGTTTGAACGATAACTAAACCATTTGGAGTTATATTTTAAACAACATGGCAATTGACATTGTTTTGGCCCCCATATAAGAATAGTAGTTAGATTATACCATTTGGTTAAGTAAATAGAACATTATTTTCCAAAGTAAACAAAATTTTGAGAATTTATATATATATATATTTCTATTTCCAAAGCAAAGGAAATACAAAAAAGGGTTTGAAAAAAAATATAAAACGATATTTCCAAAATAAGGAAGTGTAAAATGGTTTGTGAAGTATAGTGATATTTTCGCAGTAAAGGGATATAAAAAGGGAATTTGGAATGCACCTATTATAAAAGGTATAAGATATAGTTTTGATTCAATGTTTGGTTTTCGAGAAAATGAGAATAAGAAGTTATATTTGGAATTAAATATTGGAAATGGAATGTAATTTCCATAAGCGAGATTGTGAACTATAATTGATAAGTTTTAAAAGTTAAATGGAACCGTTAAAGGTTATATCTTTAAGAGTATGTCGGTTGACGTTATTTTTGGCCGTAAAGAATTAGTAATTAAACTTATACCGATTTGGTTAAGATATTTAATGATATTTCCAAAATAAAGGAAATAAGAGTGGTTTTTGTGAAATATAGCGATAATTCGAGACTAAAGAAATAAAGGAAGGAGTTTTGTTAAATATGTTTATTTTAAAATATAAGTATTGATTACTATTTTCAAGGTAACAAAAACAAGAGAGATGTGTTGAGATGAAAATATAGAATTGATTTGTATGAATTCATAAATTGATTTTAATGCGTGATTCTAATTAAAAGGCCCTGAGCTGTTGGTATACTTATCGATAGTGTGGATTTGATAGTTATAGAACTGACTATCAAATAAATATTCCCTTGTTGACTTTTAACGAGTTAGTTCGAAAAGACCAGGATGGGAACTAGACCCAAACCACTTCGAACCAACGGTGCCTCCGAAACTAATCTGCAGGAAGGATTATAAATATGGAGCATTGAAGACCGTGGATCTTTATGAGCAGAAGAACTAATCGTTAATTTTCTCTAGTTAGCTCCCAGAGTTATTATGACTTGTGATTCTATCGTGATTGAAATCTTCGAATTGCAAGGACTTCTCGCTACTGGTCCTTGGGGCGATTCCTATATAGGAGGCAACATGAGGGTGCCTTCTATTCATTTAGCCCCTTATGGATGAATGTATGATAAAGTTTTTCTTGAGGATCACTACATTGATTTTTACAAATATACCAAGTTTGGTGGCGGAGAAGGAAACTTCTCCTAGCTTAACACCCAGGGTATATTAGTGCACGTCAATTAGTGATTTGATGGATCTGACGATTTGACATTTAAAGAATTAAAATTATTTTCTAAAAAGGTAATCGTGACCTCAAGCCTCATCAACCGAGAAATAACAGAAATCGGGCAGGCAGCATGGCTATGTGGGTCATTCCCATTAGGGTATATCATCACTATTTAGAGAAAATTCATTTGTTCTTCTGTCACTTCTGTATCTTTGAAAAATGATTATATGGTCCTATCCATGGATGAAAGATATATTAAATACACTCAAGTTGAATGAGTGGTTGGTAATGTGTGGTCGGGTTGCAAGATGTTCCTGTTGAACCTCAGTGTATCCTCTATAGAGTACACTGATAGAGAGGTGGTCCCATGCCTTGTCATGTTGGAAATCCAAACTCCAGTACGAGCCACACATTCTTAGTTGTATACCAACTATGTTGTAAAGTAAGATGCAAACTTTCCGACTATATTCCAGTTTATTTGTGGTTTAATAGAGACTATTATAATATCACTGGATTTTGATATAAAAAGTGATTTTGATTATCGTAAGGTAAAACACGTGTCATGTTTATGTGTGGTCATGTCTTAGATATGGAATTCCTTTCTTTCAAAAGGATTTTCTAAAGTTAAACAAGTTGGTTGTAATACAAATTTATCACTGGAAGTATTCCAGACTAATTTGGGTTGATTTTTCTTTGCTTCAAATGTGCTCGGGTCAGAACGAGCATATTCCTAGGTTAAGTTTCGCTTGGAGCTTCAGAAGAGGAGCTGAAGTCGAAACTTATATCCATACTTTCTGGTATTAATTTATATTCAGCTTTCTGTGTTGTATTGAAATGTATGTGTACTCGGATTGTAATTATATATATACAGCTTCATTTTGTGTAAAGGGTTTGATATATTATATTTTGTCCATTCCGCTGTGAGACTCAAATCTTCTTATTCTAATATTCTTTCTTTCTACTTCTCACCCTCTAATTTCTTTCTATTAACAATCCGCTTCCCTGGATCCTTTGAGTTGGACGGAAGTGTAATCAGTTAACTCAAAGGGAACGGAAAAGTCAGGTCGTTACAAGAGTAATTCGATTGATAATAATTATTATCATTGAAACAAAGACTTTGTATTTGCATTATAGAATTGAATTTGAAAAATATTGGAATTTTGGTCATTGCCAAATTACGTAAGTCCACTGTGATATAGATTTGACAAATAAAACTAATATAAATAACTTTCATAACTAGATAATGCTTAGCAAAGTAAATTTAGATTTTGTCAAAACCAAGTAAACATAACTTTAAATCAAATGTTACATCACCTACATTGTGTCAGATGAAAGTTAATTTATAATATTTCAGTATTAACTGGTGAATATACAACTAACAGGTCATACAACCAAAATGTTGAATGCTCCCTTGACTAAGTAGTCTAATTAGTTAGTAATTGTAATAATTAAATTGTATTTATGAAATATTACTTATAAATTTATTTGATTTATTAAACAATATCAAATATGTTTATAATAGTTATAAATGTAGTAATCAATATAGATATCGTTATGCATTTAAATTGAATTTAAATGCATTATATTTTTGTTTGAGATTTGAATGGATTTGAAACCCATATGTAAGAGACATTGGCCATTCATAGGACTAGGTAAGCACCACTATAGTACAAAATTTCTTTAATTTTCATACCCCTATCAATACAAAATCAGAATTAATATCAATGATGTCAAAAGAGTATAAAGGAGAATTTGTTTCATATCCATATCCGATAATCATATTTTGAATCTTTGCAATCAAAACTATTTTCAATCTCAGGAAAATCCGAACCAATTCCATTCTCAAGATTCTCAACAATAAAACCAATACCGTTCTCATCAAGGTCTTAATTCATATCAACCACCACAGAACCGAAATTTATATATCCCAAAAGAATTCAAACCAGTACCAAAACTCTAAAAATTCAAATTACTCTCAACATATAACTTTTCAACAAAATTACAGTTACAAACAAGATTATGTTTCTCTTAGTAGCTAGAAACAAAGATCGGCTCCTTACCCTACTCAGAATTTTAATAGGAATATGAATAATCAATTCAGATATAGAGAAATGGGAACTGAAGAAACACAGTTTGATAATGTTGAAGTCATAAAAGAAGACAACATGAATTCTAATGCGTTTTCAATGCCATTAAGGAGGAAGCAAACTTCAAGATTCAACATTAACGAATGTCCTAAAGAAGAATTTGGAAATCAGACTTCTAATTTGTTAAAATTTCTTAAATGGTCGTCGACGAGCAAGATGAACTTCTCTTCTATTGGGTTGAATGTTCAAAAAAATAAAGAAAATGTATAAGTCAAAGCTCTTTTTGGATATTTATTTGAAATTTGTTCAATGAGCAATGTTCAAATTATCTTCCTCAAATGATTGTGAAACGACCCAAACTTACCCGTAAGGGAAAGCCCAGATTGAGTTGAGAACACGACGCATCAGAACACAAACAATAGAACATTTCATTTCTTATTACAACAATTTACATCAGAGTACAAGAATATATTAGAGTATGAACAATATACAATACAGAAAAATATTAGAGATTTAAAATACGAAGTAGTGGAAAATGTATAGATACAAAGCGTAGTGGAAAATAACAACTAACACAACTGGAAGAGATATACGGATACAAAGATTTTCGAATATAGCTCCAGCTGTAATCCAGGATCCTATGAATATAATATCCGCAAAAACCAAAACTACTAGCTGCCCGGGTGGAAAATAAGGGCACTCAGAGTTTAGGTTAAAACAATAAACTCCAGGTCAGTCATGGGACTGGTGTGAGAACTAAAATAGTTATTAATTTATTTTAAAGTTAGGTAAATCAAGGGACCACGCCGTATAACACGGAACGAGTTTACCCCCAAAAATACAAGTGCATAAAATAAACAGCGCAATGCTAATTAAAGAAAAATGAAGCTATTATAAGATTCAGGTCCCATCACACAATGCAACGCAAGCCGGAGGGTAGAATTTTACCTTATAATAGCCAAATATGCTTGGTACGCGAAATTTGTCTTTTATTATTATTATAAGTGTATAGTGTAGAAATCAATTTCGAAAGTAAATGTATCAATCCTAGATGGCATGGGTACCATATATCATGTCGCCAATATAGGTTTACTATTAAAACCGCAAAGCTCGTATTGGAAAGTTGGATTTCCGTCATGATGGCTCCTGATTCGAAAGATCTATCGCGTAGTGCAATTCCCCATGGCTTACGTCACAGGTATGAGAAAACGCCGTAATGCACATCCTCACTATATCCAGGATATCGAGTATCTCTGCAACTTACATCCCCTGCATGAGAAAACGCCGCTTACTCTATCCATCTGGGAATCGAAGGGTGTGCCCTATCCCTCTGAGAGTGGAGCGACCACACTCAGCTCGTCTCGGTTGACCGAATCCATCCTCATCTCGAAAGCATACTGACTTGACCATCAGTTCACCATTAGACCAGTGTGTGAGGCTCGCGAAGTAATGCTACACAAAGTTATGCTAATTAAAGCTATGCTTTGATCATCATCCACAAGGCTTTGCTTTTCAATAAAAGCCTTGATCCATGCATCTCAGCATGTCACATTGTCAATCCATACCATACCATTGATTTCTGCCAATATATAACCTCTAAGCTCGTACGTCTCAGAGAAGGGTGTTAAGCAAGAGAATAAATTCTCCGCCACCAAACAGATATATATTTAGCAGAGATCAACGAATACAGCATAAAGGAATACAACGTCAGACATATCATCCATTTACAAGTCCGTTCTGGATCTGAACGAAACCGGAGGCACCTTATTCCTCATCCTGTATGTCCAATACAGGAGAAAGGCCCTCGTATATCCGAACAATCAACAAATACGTCCGGACGGCTACCACTGTAGCCTCTTCAATGTAGGTACTCCAATCATGGGCATTAGTAGAAACCCATCCATTCGATGTGAAGATCGTCGTTCTTGCACCGTCTTCAATCTCTTCGACTGTTAGTTGTCGTATTCATTATTTAGAATGAGTTAAACCCGGTCTTTCCGAATAACTTGCGTATTTTATAATCAAGTGCCATAAAAACACATCATACGCCTCATTCCAATCCAGAATATTCTTTTGTTAAAATATTCACATTTTTAGGGAAAGGTTCCCATTAATTTTATCAAAGATAAATCCTTTTAAATTTTGTTTTTAATCTTCCTTTTGATCTCATTTCAAAAGATTTTATTTTATCTTTTCACAATTCTAAACCAAATTAAGGTTTATCAATTAGTCAGGATTAACGAGCCTTACCGAAGTAATCATTCATTTTATTAATCCCAATCCCAACCTATTCATCCCATGGAGCAAAACTGGTTGTACTCCATATCTGACACCCACGGTGTTATCAATAAATTTAGTTACCATTTCACGTTCAAATCTAATTAAAGATTTAACTATCGCTTAGAGTAAAACTAGTGGTACTCCATCCTCGATCATATCATAAATTTGATAAATTTAAACCCCTCATTCACATTTCAATATAATTAAAGATTTATTAAAACTCTAGTTCAGTTTTAATTTCAAAAATCATTACTTAATGGTTATTCGAAATTAAGAAATCAATCTTATCTTTAACCGGGTTAAAGAACTAATGTCTTTTAAAACACAGTTCACGATAAATCCAAATCTTCTTCCATTAACTATGGAATCTTCATGGAAATCATAACAGTGTATAATCGAAATAAATTCCCGTATCAGACTAATAATATAAATGAAATAGTGGTTAGGCCTTTTAAATTCCATTTATAGTAACAGTCTTCATTCACAGAAGCTCATCTCAATTATTACCAAATAGAATTCCATTCAATTCCAATTTAATATATTAAATTGGAAAAATTTACTTTGGAAAAGTTCCATTAAATCTTGATAAAAAGATTTGTAAATTTCAAATCATTTCTTCACTGTTAATTGGTTTAAAGAACAGATGTTATTTAAAACATTGTTCACGATAAACCGAAAATCCAATTTCAATTCAATTCCAATTAAATATTAATTAATTGGTAAACTTCATTAATCTTAATTAAAAGATTTATTCTTTCCTCAACTGGGTTTAAGAATAGTGTTAATGAAGAAACCATTCACGACAAACCCAAAATTCAATTCGATATTAAATATAAGGCTCTAAATAGAAATTATGTCGGCTTATATTCAATATCAAATTCTGAAACCAATAGATATCGTATTGGGAATAATGATATATGTGTGTATGTATATATATCTTCCAAATTCCTCAACAATATCCGTATAATCACGGAATCCAATATCGAAATATTCCAAAGATTATTTCCATTTCGAATCCATTCCAATTTATTCATGGGAAAATTCTGGTTATTTTAAAATCATTTTCAAATTCAATTTATTTATTATTCTAGTTAATAACTAGTTCATTTCGATAAAAATATATTTTTATCTTTTCAAGACTAAAAATTTTCATCCAAAATCTTTCCAAATCGTTTATTATGATTTTACATAATTTTTCCATATTTTTAATAATTTTATTAAGGCCTTTACTGTCGGTTTTCAATAATGGCTACCGAACTACATTCATAACGACCTTTTCTGAAATTGATTTGGACATGATTCCAAATCTGACTGTTATATTTCAAATCTCTTATATTCATTGGAAAGCTCTTTGCGATACGAATCCAACGGTTTTGGTTTTACGAGAACCCGACAGTCGAATCTCCTGTTACATCAATTTGAAGTTAATGGTTGAAATTCACGAACGTTCGCTGCGCGGTGCATTCTACTCAAACCATTATTTATATATATATATATATATATATATATATATATATATATATATATATATATATATATATCGTCAATTTTCATTTAAAGATGTGTTTTATAAATCCTTTATATATTCGTTTTAAAACGATTCCAACTTCATTTTAAATTTTAAATCAAAATTGAATATTCTGTATCTCTATCATATTAAAATGATAATATTTTCAAATTATTAATTTTTGAAATCATTTCTTTTCGATATTCATTATAAAATGAATAAAATTGATCGATAGACTCGTTCGGGTTAAAATTACGTTTCTATACTTAACCCGGCTTCATATTTTTATACTTTTGTGTCCATCCAAAATCGGACATCAAAATCATAATTTTATTCTTCACTAAATATTATTTTAAAATATTCTTTATTTTAAAACATTATTTGTTCTAAAATATTCTTTATATTAAAATATTATTTATTTCTGAATCGGAATGCGACTCAATCAATTACCATATAATTTCAGTTATATAGATTTCATACATCGCATGTATACAACAATCATGATAAACAATCATTAAAAATTCATACCACATCCAGAGTGCATTCTAGAACTGTATAAGCATTAAAATAAATAAATAACGCTTATACAGTCTGTCAACCCATCGATTGACATACCACTAATTATTGGGATCACTGTATGTCAAATATCATCCCAATACCCATGTAGGGTTTTCAAACAACAAATACGGTTTATTATTTGTGCAGTAGGGCGATGTGTAAAAATTATCGTGCCAATCAATATCAGATAAATGAGTGTACATAAACAAACCGTCTGATTTGTAAATGAATATTTATTTTATTTCTTTTCAAGGTAATTTATTATATATTTTATATATAAAAATAATTTTATATACAACAATATCCATCACTGACACTTTCAATCACAATTCAAACAAATAATCAACTGGTTTGTACAAAAAAATGGTGTCGGGGGCTACTAATCCCCGTCTACAACCTAGTATATAATAACTGTAAATAAATTAGAGTGAGAAGGAGTTCTCACCTTTGGGTTCCACTTCGTCATTCTTTAAAGGACGGTTTTGGATTTGAATCTGCCTCTAGTCATTTCCATCACAATCTGTTTCACGCGGTTTATGTTAAAAATCACATTTTTAAACAATGATCTTAATAAATAAAAATCATATTTTTATTATAAATTTAAAATCATACTTTTATATTGCTTCTTTTTTTAAAACAACGTTAATTTTATTTAAAAAACAATGCAAATTTTATTTTAAAACCAATGCTAATTTTATTTTAAAACCAATGCTAGTTTTATTTTACAAACAATGCTAATTTTATTTCAAAAACATTGGTCTTTTGTTTTACAAACAATGCTAATTTTATTTCAAAAACAATGCTCTTTTTATTTCATTTTAAAAATCATATTTTAACAATGCATTTATATATTGAAAAAAAAACTGATTTTAAACAACGTAATTATATTTTTAAAAATCGATTTGAAAATAATGTATTAATATTTTAAAAACTAATTTGAAAATAATGTATTTGCTCACGGTTAATTTTAATTACATAGAAAAAAAACCTCACTGTATCTTCCTCACGAGTGCCTCAAGGTTGAAATCGAACGGCTGTTCCAAAATAGGGTTCCATCTTTCCATTACCAAAGGCAAACGACGCCAGATCTCGACATGCCACACGGTCCACCTTGGAGTGTGCCATCGCCAGTAGAGGGGTGGCGAACGCGGTTCCCTGATGAGCCTCAAAATCGCCATGAAAGCGATCCATTTTGAACCCAAAATCCGA
The DNA here is from genome assembly GCA_030737875.1 of Allium sativum. NCBI lineage: Eukaryota > Viridiplantae > Streptophyta > Magnoliopsida > Asparagales > Amaryllidaceae > Allium > Allium sativum. The sequence continues at coordinate 191,555,786 of CM060909.1, read as the reverse complement.
TTGCCAAAAAGCCCCTGCTTCGATCATCACCGTCCAGTTTAACGAGCTCAAGATTCTCTTCAAAATTTGTTTTGAATTCATTATCTAATTTGATCTTAATTGAGGAGGATTTGGGGATTAATTTCTGAGCTCGAAGACCGTCCAAAGAAAACTAGCGGCAGCTGAAGAGAAAGGGTGCATTATTGTTTCGGATTTTCTATTTATAGCCTTATTTTATTTTATTTTTTTATTCTATTTTTCTTTTTTTTATTGAAGTTTACTCGTTTGAACTCCAATTAAAACACAACAATTGTTGCCCTTAGCTAAATACCCCCATTCTGGACACAATGGGATACGTTTTGTAATTCAATTCGACTGTTTCGATCAGTTTTTATCAAAATTAAAATATAAATCAATATATATTGAATATACATGTACATTTTAATTTACTGAAGCCACATACTGACTCCAAAAATTACATAAATATTATTTCTAGCTATGTTTTGATGATACGGTCCTAACAAAACTAATTTCATCAAATTTGGAGACCGTTTGAAAAATGGTCATTTTCTAGTTGATCCAATTCAACTAAAATTGACAAAACACGTTTTCTTTTTCCACGCACCCATATTAATTCCAAACATTATGAAAATTGGAATCTAGCAATAATTTGACATTCCAGATCCAACAAAAGTGGTTTCATTGAAAACGGAGGTAATTTGAAAATTGGCTATTTTTAAGGGTTTTATATTATATTAAATATATATAATTTTCATAGCGACTATTCTGAATTTTAAACTGGACATAACTTCCAATTTATATTCTGAAATATGGATTTTTCACATTTGTTAGAAAGATATAATTGAACAGATTCAAATATTTCTGGTTTTACTGAAATCCGATCTATTTTGAATCCCGTACATTCAATTGAAATTTAAAATCGAAATTTCAAACTACCACGCCATTTCAGGCTCTTTTTATAATTAAAATAAATTTATACGTTCTAACTTCGATAAAAATAAATTTTTAGTCGTTATTATTTAAAATAAATCATTTTAAATATTCAAAATCCGTTAAAATTGTTAAAATAAAAATTTTAAATTGGTTCAGAATTTCCGGGTTGTTACAATCTCCCACACTTAAAATCTTTTCGTCCTCGAAAAGGAACGAGGCAGAAAGTTGTTTAACTAACCAACTCAACTTTCATTTTGGCTTTCATTCTTCAACTTTTCAGTTTCTAATAATTTTCAAATTTTTCAAAAATTTGGCTAACACCCCACTAATTTTTCGAAAAATTTCGCGATAACCTCCTTTGTAGGGGGAGACCTTTAAAACCGCAACCTGCCTCACGGGGCGCTCGTCAATCCAAAAGAAAAAGAAAATGCCAATCGGCTCATAAAATCATCAAACCCCAGTAAATATGTACCTATTTGTCGGGCATACAATTTTATTCCTCTTCTTAGCTTCCATGCTATGACCTGTTCAATGTATATACATGTACATATATGCAATTTTAATAAATTTCAATTTAGTTTAATATTATATTTGGTTTAGCTTTATTTACCATTCTTCCTCATATTAGTTAAATTAATAATCATTCCAATATTTTATTAGTTAGACAAATAATCAACCATCACAACCAACAATCAATTAGTTGGTTAACTTTTCAAACATATAACTTTATATATAGTCAAAAATCATATTTTTAATGCTAAATCACAAACAATAAATTCTAGCTAAATTTTGGTTCTCACACTAGTCAATTGGAAATATATAGATATCCAACTTTCGAAACTCGAACATAAATGCTGATGATGCCATGGTCATCATCAGATTCATCTCCGGGCGACTAGAGTGTGATTCTATATCCATCTAGTATGTTTGAGACTTCGTATATACGTTCATGACGCGTATATGCAAAATCTTCATATACTCGATTGTCCAAATTTAATATAAATAAAATAGTCAAATACGCATAATAAGATAAAATTTTCAAAACTAAATTTGTTTTTTTTATATAAATAATACTCTTCATACTCGTTCTAGGACATTACTAACCCTATCTCTAACGAGTTATTCTTATAGGATATTATCTCTGATGAATTCTTTTTTTTATTCTAATGTGTCTTGTTCTCTAGCTTTGTAAACCAAAGCTTTGATACCACGCTGAAACGATCCAAAGTCACCTGTAAGGGAAAGCCCTGAGTCGAGAACACGACGCATCAGAACGCAAATAATAAAACATTTCATTGCTTATTACAACAATTTGCATTAGAGTACAAGAATATATCAGAGTATGAATGATAAACAATACAGAAAAATATCAGAGATTTAAAATACGAAGCAGCGGAAAAATGTATAGATACAAAGCGTAGTGGAAAATAACAGGTGATACAATTGGAAGGGATATACAGATACAAAGCTTTCTGGATATAGCTCTAGCTGTAATCCAAGATCCTATGAATATAATATCTGCAAAACCAAAACTACTAGCTGCCCGTGTGGAAAATAAGGGCACCCAGAGTTTAGGTTAAAACAATAAAATCCAGGTCAGTCATGGGACTGGTGTGAGAATTAAAACAGTTATTAACTTTATTTTAAAGTTAGGTAAATCAAGGGACCACGCCGTATAACACGGAATGGGTTTACCCCCAAGAATACCGGTGCATAAAACAAACAGCGCAATGCTAATTAAAGAAAAATGAAGCTATTAAAAGACTCAGGTCCCATCACACAATGCAACGCAAGCCGGAGGATAGGGTTTTACCTTATATAACCAAATACGCTTGGTACGCGAAATTTATCTTTTATTATTATTTTAAGTGTATAGTGTAGAAATCAATTTCGAAAGTAAATGTATCAATCCTAGATGGCATGGGTACCATATATCATGTCGCCAATATAGGTTTACAATTAAAACCGCAAAGCTCATATTAGAAAGTTGGATTTCCATCATAATGGCTCCTGATTGTAAAATCTATCGCGTAGTGCAATTCCCCACGTTTTACGTCCTAGGCATGAGAAAACGTCGTAATGCACATCCGCAATATATCCAGGATATCGAGTATCTCCGCGACTTACGTCCCGTGCATGAGAAAACGCCGCTTACTCTATCCATCTGGGAATCGGGGGGTGTGCCATATCCCTCTGAGCATGGAGCGACCGCACTCAGCTCATCTCAGTCGACCGAATCCATCCTCATCTCGAAAGCATACTGACCTGACCATCAGTTCACCATTATACCGGTGTGTGAGGCTCGCGAAGTAACGCTACACAAAGCTATGCTAATTAAAGTTATGCTTTGATCATCATCCACAAGGCTTTGCTTTTCAACAAAAGCCTTGATGCATGCATCTCAGCATGTCACATTGTTAATCCATACCATACCATTGATTTCTGCCAATATATAACCTCTAAGCTCGTACGTCTCAGAGAAGGGTGTTAAGCAAGAGAATAAATTCTCTGCCACCAAACAGATATATATTTAGCAGAGATCAACGAATACAGCATAAATGAATACAACATCAGATATACCAACCATTTACAAGTCCGTTCTGGGTGTGAACGAAATCGGAGGCACCTTATTCCTCGTCTCGTATGTCCAATACAGGAGAGAGGCCCTCGTATATCGAAAAATCAACAAATACGTCTGGACGGCTGCCACTGTAGCCCCTTCAAGGTAGTTACTCCAATCATGGGCATCAGTAGCAACCCATCCATTCGATGTGAAGATCGTCGGTCTTGCACCGTCTTCAATCTCTTCGACTGTTAGTCATTGTATTCATTATTCAGAATGGGTTAAACCCATTCTTTCCGAATAACTCGCGTATTTTATAATCAAGTGCTATAAAAACACATCATACGCCTCATTGCAATCCAGAATATTCTTTTGTTCAAATATTCACATTTTTAGGGAAAGGTTCCCATTAATTTTATCAAAGATAAATACTTTTAAATTTTCTTTTTAATCTTCCTTTTGATCTCATTTCAAAAGATTTTATCTTTTCATAATTCTAAACCAAATTAAGGTTTATCAACTAGTCGGGATTAACGAGCCTTACTGAAGTAATCATTCATTTTATTAATCCCAGTCCCAACCTATTCATCACATGGAGCAAAACTGGTAGTACTCTATATTTAACACCCATAGTGTTATCAGTAAATTTAATTACCATTTCAAGTTCAAATCTAATTAAAGATTTAACTATCGCTTGGAGTAAAACTGGTGGTACTCCATCTTCGATCATTTCATAAATTCAATAATTTAAACCCCTCATTCACATTTCAATCTAATTAAATATTTATTAAAACTCTAGTTCAGTTTTAATTTCAAAAATCATTACTTAATGTTTATTTATATTTAATAAATCAATCTTATCTTTAACTGGGTTAAAGAACTAATGTCTTTTAAAATGCAGTTCACGATAAACCCAAATCTTCTTCAATTAACTATGGAATCTTCACGGAAATCATAACAGTGTATAATCGATATAAATTCTCGTATTAGACTAATAATATAAATGGTATAGCAACAAGGCCTTTTGAATTCCATATATAGTAACAGTCTTCATTCACAGAAGCTCATCTGAATTATTACCAAATCAAATTCCATTCAATTCCAATTTAATATATTAAATTGGAAAACTTTACTTTGGAAATTTTCCTTTAAATCTTACTGAAAAGATTTATAAATTCCAAATCATTTCTTCACTGTTAATTGGGTTAAAGAACAAATGTTATTTAAAACATTGTTCATGATAAACCCAAAATCCAATTTCAGTTCAATTCCAATTAAATATTAATTAATTGGTAAACTTCATTAATCTTAATTAAAAGATTTATTCTTTTCTCAAATGGGTTTAAGAACAATGTTAATGAAGACTCCATTCATGACAAACCCAAAATTCAATTTGATATTAAATACAAGGCTCTGAATAGAAATTGTATCGGCTTATATTCAATATCAAATTCCGAAACCAACGGATATCGTATTGGGAATAATGATATATATATATCTTCCAAATTCCTCAACGATATCCGTATAATCACGGAATCCAATATCGAAATATTCAGAAGATTATTTCCATTCCGAATCTATTCCAATTTATTCTTGGTAAAATTCTGGTTATTTCAAAACCATTTTCAAATTCAACTTATTTATTATTCTAGTTAATAACTAGTTCATTTCGATAAAAAATTATTTTTATCTTTTCAAAACTGAATTTATGATCCAAAATCTTTCCAAATCATTTATTATGATTTTATATAATTTTTCCATATTTTTAGTAATTTTATTAAGGCCTTTACAGTCGGTTTCCAACAACGGCCACCAAACTGCATTCATAGCGACATTTTCAGAAATTGATTTGGACATAATTCCAAATCTAACTGTTAGATTTCAAATCTCTTATATATATTGGAAATCTCCTTTCAATACAAACCCAACGGTTCCAGTTTTAGGAGAATCTGACGGTCGGATCTCCCGTTACATCAATTTGAAGTTAATGGTTGAAATTCGCGAACGGTCGCTGTGCAGCGCATTCTATTCAAGCCATTATATATATATATATATATATATTGTCGATTTCCATTTAAAATTTGTTTTATAAATCATTTATATATTCATTTTAAAACGATTCCAACTTCATTTTTAATTTTAAATCAAAACTGAATATTCTATATCTTTATCATATTAAAATGATAATTTTTTCAAACTATTAATTTTTGAAATCATTTCTTTTCGATATTCATTATAAAATGAATAAAATCGATTGATAAACCCGTTCGGGTTAAAATGGCGTTTCTATACTTAACCCGACTTCATATTTTTGTGTCCATCCAAAATCGGATATCAAAATCATAATTTTATTCCTCACTGAATATTATCTTAAAATATTCGTTTCTTTAAAATATTCTTTATTTTAAAATATTTTTTATAATAAAATGTTCTTTATTTTAAAACATTCTTTATTTTAAAATATTCCTTATATTAAAATATTCTTTATTTTTGAATCGGAATGCGACTCAATCAATTACCATATAATTCCAGTTATATAGATTTCATACATCGCATGTTTACGACAATCATGATAAACAGTCACTAAAAATTCATACAACATCCGGAGTGCATTCTACAATAGTATAAGCATTAAAATAAATAAATAACGTTTATACAGCTGTCAACACATCGATTGACATACCACTAATTATTGGGATCAGTGTATGTCAAATATCATCCTAATACCCGTGTGGGGTTTTCAAACAACGAATATGGTTTATTATTTGTGCAGTTGGGCGATGTGTAAAATTTATCATCCCAATCAATATTTGATAAATGGGTGTACATAAACAAACCGTCTGATTTGTAAATGAATATTTATTTTATTTATTTTCATGATAATTTTTATATATATTAATATATAAAAATTATTTTATATACAACAATATCCATCACTGACACTTCCAATCATAATTCAAACAAACAATCAACTGGCTTGTAAAAAAAATGGTGTCGGGGGCGACTAAGCCCCGTCTGCAACCCAGTATACAATAACTGTAAATAAATTAGAGCGAGGAGTTCTCACCTTTGGGTTCTACTCCGTCATTCTTTAAAGGACAGTTTTGGATTTGAATTTTCCTCTAGTCAGTTCCATCGCAATCTGTATCACGCGGTTTATGTTAAAAATCACATTTTTAAACAACAATCTTTATAAATAAGAATCACATTTTTATTACGCTATATATATATATATATATATATTAAAAATCATATTTTTATATTGCTATTTCTATTTTAAAAACAATGTTAATTTTATTTAAAAAACAATGCAAATTTTATTTTACAATCAATGCTAATTTTATTTTAAAATCAATGCTAGTTTTATTTTACAAACAATGCTAATTTTATTTCAAAAACAATGCTCTTTTATTTTACAAACAATGATAATTTTATTTCAAAAACAATGCTCTTTTTATTTCGAAAACAATGCACTTTTTATTTTTAAAAACAATTCTCTTTTTATTTCATTTAAAAAATCATATTTTAATAATGCATTTATATATTTAAAAAAAACTGATTTTAAATAATGTAATTATATTTTTAAAAACTGATTTGAAAATAATGTATTAATATTTTAAAAACTGATTTGAAAATAATGTATTTGCTCACTGTTAATTTTAATTACATAGAAAAAACCTCACTATATCTTCCTTACGAATGCTTTAAGGTTGGAATCGAACGGCTATTCCAAAATAGGGTTCCATCTTTCCATCACGAGAGGCCGACGGCGCCAGATCTCGACATGCCACAAGGTCCACCTTGGGGTGCGCCATCGCCAGCCAGAGGGGTGGCAAACTCGGTCCCTTGATGAGCCTCAAAATCGCCATGAAAGTGGTCCACTTTGAACCCAAAATTCGATCGCCAGAAAGCCCCTGCTTCTATCATCACCGTCCAGTTTAACGAGCTCGAGATTCTCTTCAAATTTTTTTTTGAATTCATCATCTAATTTGATCTTAATTGAGGAGGATTTGGGGATTAATTTCCGAGCTCAAAGACCGTCCAAAGAAAACTAGCGGTGGCTGAGGAGAAAGGGTGCATTAGGGTTTCGGATTTTCTATTTGTAGCCTTCTTTTTTAATTTTTTAATTTAATTCTATTTTTCTTTTTTATTGAAGTTTACTCGTTTGAACTCCAATTAAAAACCAACGACTGTCGCCCCTAGCTAAATACCCTCATTCCGAACACAATGGGATATGCTTCGTATGCTAATTCGAATGTTTCGATCTGTTTTTATCAAAATTAAAATATAAATCAATATATATCGAATTTAACGTACATTTTAATTTACCGAGGCCACATACTAACTCCAAAAATTACAGAAAAATTATGTCCAGCTATGTTTTGACGATACAGTCCTAAAAAAACTAATTTCATCAAATTTGGAGACCATTTGGAAAATGGTCATTTTCTAGTTGATCCAATTCAACTAAAATTGAAAAAACACGTTTTCTTTTGCTACGCACACATATTAATTCAAAAAATTATGAAAATTGGAATCTACAATAATTTGACATTCCGGATCCGACAAAAGTGGTTTCGTCGAAAACGGAGATCATTTGCAAAATGGCCATTTTTAATAGCTATATATTATATTAAAATATATTTAATTTTCATAGCGACTATTCTGAATTTTAAACTGGACATAACGTCTAATTTATATTATGATATCTGGATTTTTCACATTTTTTAGAAAGATATATTTGAACAGATTCAAATATTTCTGGTTTTGCTGAAATCCGATCCATTTTGAATCTTGTACATTGAAATTTAAAATCGAAATTTCAAACTGCCGTGACATTTCAGGCTCGTTTTATAATTAAAATAAATTTATAAGTTCTAACTTAAATAAAAATAAATTTTTAGTCGTTATTATTTAAAATAAATCATTTTAAATTTTCAAAATCCCTTAAAATTGTTAAAATAAAAATTTTAAATTGGTTCCGAATTTCCGGGTTATTACAAGTTGATTCTTTGAAGCAGTCTTGGAAAAAAAATTCTGCCTGCTAATGTTGAAAAGAAATAATGGTTGGTGTATGTGCAAAACAACAAAGTGAGGCTAACGACATGAATATAGTATTGCATTTAAATTTAAAAAAATCATGTCATTTTTTCATGCTTTATTTTATAATGTATCACATCAATTGTAGTTAAACAAATGCATTATACTTGACTGAGCATAATAATCAACCATTTAATTTGAAACATTGATATGATATATTGTTTAAAGATGATAAATGGGAGTGAGTGCAACAAGAAAACTCAGTATTGTGGTTCCTACCTAGAAAGATGGCTAAAGAATAAAGTCCTCTTTCAAATGCACAAGAGATATCCTATACACAACTAGTATTGGTGGCAAACCACTTGGGAAGTAAAAGGGTAGAAAGAAACATCCATCAATTATTATAGACATTATGAACAATTCGATGACAGACCGGCTAACTTTGAAGACACAATGCAATTATACATTGAATCAAAAAACAAAGAGAATTAAGAGGAAAATGTAAAGATGATGACGTTATGATGAATTACAGTAGCAACAAGCTAAACAATTATAGTTAAGAAAACAAGAAGTAGCTCGAGAACAAAATTACATAGATTTTTTTCTCTTAACTTGCAACTTAAATGACCTCAATCCAGTGCAAATAAGGCATATGGAGAAACAAATTAAGGAGTTTAATAGATATAATGGAAATTTTAATGAATTATGTCCTCCTATATATCTTATTACCATTGCTTATATCTATTTTTTTAAATTCAACCATGTATTGGTAAAACGGATGTTTTTGTGATTGTTACTCGATTTCGATTTACTATGTACAAAAATGTCAATAACTATTTACTTCAATTGATATTCAAAAATTAAACGAAGAACATGTACAACAACTTCACCATCTATGTAGTGTAATAGATAAATGAGAAAAACGTTAAAATAGAACTAAGAAATTAACTAAATTGTTTATATTAGGACTTGCTTCCTATATGTTCTCAGTAATATTCTACTTGATTTTCTCTGAGGTTGAGAATAGCTTATGAATATCTTTAATTCAGTGCACGTATTAGGCAAAGGTATTGGGGTCTTTGTAAGTTCTTTTTCGAAATGCGACAGCAATTTTGGATAGTTTTATGTTGTAGCTCGTATCCACCACGTTCTTTTTCAACAACCGTATTATGTAAAATTATACAACAATATACTATATTAGATAATACTATAGGGTTGTAGTAGTACACCTCGTTTCTTAATATATTAAACATACCTTGGATCACTCTAAATGCTTGTTAAACATTTTTTCTCAAACTCTGTTGTTGTTTCACGAAAATTACTTCTTTCGCATTATTAGTCCTTTTAACTTGTACAAAAGTTTTCAACTTTGGATAAATTTCATCTACTAGGCAATGACCTATAGTATAATCTTCGTCGCTTATTTTGTAGTTGCACGGAGGTGTTACACCATTGCATAAGTCACTAAATAAATATGACCATTGCAAAATGATTATGGTAGGGTTATACTCTTATATAATAAACTCAAACATATCAGAAGCTAAAGATCTCATATCTTAACACCATTATGAGGGTAAAAATGCAAAAAAAAACGACTAGTTATGATAGGGTTATACTTTCTTATATAACAAACAAATCAACATTGTATCATGACAAAGTTAGTTCCAATCATAAGAGTCAAAGGTTGGGATATCAAGCTCGTAAGAGTTGCAACGAAAAGATAATCGAAGCTAGATCATCGGACTACCGACGTGTAACACAACAACAAACTGAAAATGCTTGTAATTTGAGAAAAAATTAATATTTAATTTTTATACTAAACATTATTTTATATACTAAATTTATGCATAATGTAGTTATGTTATAGTAATGAAAATCAAAGATTCATCTTTTAAAGCATGATTTACTATTTTCAATGACCCAACAAATGAAAACATAGGTTTCAGTGTGGATGACTTTTGTAAGAATAGGAACGACGAAGGAGAAGATGTATACATAAAAAAAACTAAAAGAGTTTTATGGTCCCTCATCTTTTTGGGGTTGGTGTTGCCGACGTTGAGCACATGAATGAGAAAAAACAAAAGATCATTGTTATGTCTCAATCATTTATTGATTATTCATGTGAATCAAATTTTTTGTTGAAAGAAATACTTGCTAACATACTCTAAAGTTTAGTTTTACTTATCTATTTTTATTTCAACAATGTTAGCTTTTTTTACTTTAGTTTATTTTTTATTTCAACAATGCTAATTTTATAATGAATGTTATGGCATGTGCTTCGTGCGTGATTATGTCATGTTCCTAATGCATAAAAAATTTGTACAATTTGTTCATGTAACATATTTAAGAGAATTATTCATATAAAATTTAGCTATATTTTTGAGTTGAAATTATGCGTAGTTGCTTTGAATTTTTATTTATTATAATGTCTAATTTTCTTTATATTTGGAAATTTTACTTCTATTATTAACCATAATGAATGAATTTGTAAAGATAGTTTACTGTTAGATCCTAATTTTAAGGAATATTAAGAATTGAAAATTTTGTTAATAAACATTTTGAATTTGAAAATAGTTGATTAGATTTTATTTTTAAAATGTCTTAATAATATCTATGTTGAAGCAGTTTTTTAGTTTACGCTCACACTAATGCTATTACAACTATTAATATTACTATAACAATTGTATTTTTAGGCGGTTTATTTAAATAATGATTTATTTGTTATATCTACTCTTGCATTTTTCATCTGTGCAAATATTTTCATATGCATAATCATATGTTTTGAGCTAATATTTATTTAATTTTTCCTTTCATCTTTCAAATCCAATTGTGATTTAGAGATACAATGATGCTGATTATTTAGAATGTGTTAATTCTTCTTGTGATAATACATATGTTTGTATGTGTCTATGAGTGATTCATATTGAATATACTAATAGTCCATAAATCCTTAGTATCAAACTAAGTTACATGTTTAAATCTTAGTGTATTTGAATTTACAATTTTTCAATTACCTTCATTTCAAAATAACGCAGTTATTTTTTCATGACCAAGATAACAAAATTTAAAACACTTTCTTTTAACATTATATAGCTAAATGATCGGTTTCTACACTATTGTGCATTTATAGAAGTAACTGAACTTTAAAGGGTGCACTATCATGATAGCCTATGCCTAGACGATCCATCCACAGAAAGTTGCTAAAGTGAAATACTTTTATTGCCTTTTAGTTTGACTCCTACGTATGTTGAAAATGATAAACAAACCCAAATTGATCAAAAATCTAGCCTCAAAAACATAAATACCACAATGGATTATTTTCTAATTTGTTGTTTTCTATATTATGCAACATGAAACAATGAATAATAAGATGTGATAGCCATATATCATCGTACAGTCATAGTACAACCAGGAGAACCGTTGTGATTTAAAAGAAACGCCATACGATGTTTATCTTAGACCTATACCCAAGGTCTAATCTTGACTTGGCTGGCACTAAGTAAAAACACAATCACATTTTCCTTAAACTTGAGATGAACGAACGAAGTAAAAGAAAAGATAACCTTCACAATAAACACACTCAACATAACCAAAAATTTAGTACCCAACACAAGTTAATATGTTCAAAACTAGAATGTTAATGCACAAAGAATAGGCCAAAAATAATGTAAATTGATCCTATATCATAGCAGCTATAATGAATACAAATTTCCATTTGTGAAAACTAAACAGGAAGGGCTTCTCATTTCAGGTTACATAGTAATAATCAATTTTAAGAACAATATTTCTAAATAACTATTTTTAATAATTTATTAAAAAATTATAACTTCATTTACCTTTTTAAGTTATATAGCATAATTACACGTAATAAATTCATTCATCATATTCATGTATAACTGAAAATGATAACTTCATTTATTTTTTAATTTAATTTTTTAAATTATCATTTAAAACAATTTTTTCAAAAGTCCTGCCCTTAAAACTTGTTAATCTGAACAAAAAATCCCTTTGAGCTTTTAATGTCGCTTTCATGGTAGAGCTTTTAACGCCCCTTTAATTTGTACATTTTACCATCTCTCTCCTTGTACCTTTAATGGAATAGCTTTTAACGTCCCTTTCATGTACCCCTAAGAGCATCTTTAATAGATTTATAGGTCGTAATATTACGACCCATAAGATTCAGGGGTGGTTGGGCTGATTTGCCCAACAGGAACGCGCCGATTTTATCGGCGAGCTTCGATTTTATCGGCGCACGCCGATAAAATCGGATCGTAAGCTCAAGAGCCGATAATATCGGTGTATGGCTGTAAATATTTTGAAAAATACTTATTTTAATCCGCATATGTTTAATTAGTGTTTAAGGTTGATATATAGCATTTGAATGCATGTATGACACTCACGATATAATTATTTTTATTCCTTCTACGGTTATTTAGTGTTTCAAAACACTATAAATGATACAATGAATGATTAGACCAAAGTAAAATAGGAAAATAAATACGGAAGCAAACTAAATGTTACATTCAATCCCAAGAGATTAAGCTACACCTCGTAATAATCACACGGAAACAAGTGGTTATGATCAAAATGATTTAACTAATATTTCGCATAATGATAAACTGTAATAACCCGGAAAATCTGAGCCAGTTTGAAATTTTTATTTTGGCAATTTTAGCGAATTTTGATTATTTAAAATGAATTATTTTAAATAATAACGACGAGAAATTTATTTTGAATAGAATTCGAACGTATATATTATATATATCGTCATTGGAATATAAATATTTATTTATAAATATAAAAGGAATTGAAAATGGCACGGTAGTTCGATAATTCGATTTCAAACTTCAAATGAATGTACAGGATTCAAAATAAACCGGATTTTAGTGAAACCAAAAATAATAGGATCTATTTAAGAATATCTTTCCAACGAATCCGAAAAATCGAAATTTCATAGCGGGGATAAAAAGATATGTCCAGTTGAAATTTCAGAATAGTCGCTATGGAATTCAGGCCCTTAAAAATGGCCATTTTGCAAACGACCTCGGATTTCGACGAAACCACTTTTGTTGGATTCGGGATGTAAAGTTATTGCTAGTTGCCAATTTTCATAATTTTTCGAATCAATATGTGAGCGTGGCAAAGGAAAACGCGTTTGACCAGTTTTAGTTGATTTTAATCGACTGGAAAATGGCCATTTTACAAACGTCTCAGAATTTGATGAAACGAATTTTGTTAGGACCGTATCGTCAATACGAAGCTAGAAAATATTTTTCTGGAATTTTCAGAGGCTGTATGTGAACCCAGTAAAATGAAATGCGCGTTCAAATTCAATATATAGAGTTATATGTTGATTTTGACGAAAACTGATCGAAACGATCGAATCAGCTTACGATACATATCCCATTGTGTTCGGAATGGGGGTAATTAGCTATGGACGACAATCGGTGGGTTCGATTTAGATTTCGTATGAAAAAGCAACTTTTGTTGAAATTCAAAATAATTAAACAAATAATTATATAATAAGGTCAACCCCCTTTTACTACCCCTCCATCGTTCTTCATTTCAGATCTGAGAAAATAAAATATAAAAAAACACGCACCGATGGCCTCGTCGCTCAGCCCCCCCCCCTCCACCGCGCTGGCGAGCGCCGCCACCCCACATCCGGCGACGTCCTCCTCCGTCCTCCCACCGCCTCTCCTCCTCGTCTCTTCTGTGAAAACCGCCACCACCTTCGCGAAAACCTCACACTCCTCCGTTGATCTCGAGCGCCCATACCCCCTGACCACTCGCCAGCAACCGACGCCACACCCAGCTCCGCTCGCCTCCACCCATCACCGCGACGACCAACGCCAGAATCCACGCCATCACCTGACGCAACCGCAGCCCCCTCCGATCCCGCCTCCGTCGAAATAGCAGACTCTGATTCCCCCTTCGAAAGACACTGTGAGTGTATTCTATTTTTAATTCAGATTTTGGTCTATATAAAATCAGTTTATTTCCAGTTCAGAAATCAGTTTTTATAAGAAAAAGGATTGAAAACGGAAATCGATTTTCTATTTATGAAGTAAACAAGTTGATAGGGATTTTTATATATTGAATAGCAAAGTAAAAATTCGATTTTTATATATTGAATAGCCAAGTGAAAATTCGATTTTTATATATTGAATAGCAAAGTAAAAATTCGAATTTTATATATTGAATAGCAAAGTAAAAATTCGATTTTTAAATATTGAATAGCAAAGTAAAAATTCGATTTTTATATATTGAATACCAAAGTAAAAATTCGATTTTTATATATTGAATAGCAAAGTAAAAATTCGATTTTTATATATTGAATAGCAAAGTAAAAATTCGATTTTTATATATTGAATAGCAGAGTAAAAATTCGATTTTTATATATTGAATAGCAAGGTAAAAATTCGATTTTTATATATTGAATAGCAGAGTAAAAATTCGATTTTTATATATTGAATAGCAGAGTAAAAATTCGATTTTTATATATTGAATAGCAGAGTAAAAATTCGATTTTTATATATTGAATAGCAAAGTAAAAATTCGATTTTTATATATTGAATAGCAAAGTAAAAATTCGATTTTTATATATTGAATAGCAAAGTAAAAATTCGATTCTTATATATTGAATAGCAAAGTAAAAATTCGATTTTTATATATTGAATAGCAAGGTAAAAATTCGATTTTTATATATTGAATAGCAAAGTAAAAAATTCGATTTTTATATATTGAATAGCAAAGTAAAAATTTGATTTTTACATATGTAGAGAATACGGGCAAAGAAAGTGACAAGAGGCAAGAACGATGAAGATTTCTACATAAGAAGAGTCGTGGCGTATTGGATTAGCTATCGGTGAGAACTCCTCACTTTTAAATTTATTTTCTAGTTATAAAAATATATACTAAGATGCAGACGGTGTTTAGTAGCACCCGTCGTCCACAGATCATGGACGGCTTGTATGCTTGATTGTTGATTTTGATGTGTAGTTGATTGTGTGATGTGATGTGAAATGAAATAAAATATTTATATTGTTGAAAATATTTTATAGTTAAAAATAGAATTTTTAACGTGTATATGAAATGAAATAAAAATAAACAAATCGGACGATTTGTTTATATACACACATTTGACTGATATTGATTAGGACGATAAATTTTACACATCGCCCAACTACACAAATAAAATATGTGTTTGATTGTTTGAAACCCCCACACGGGTATTGGGGTGATATATGACATACACTAATCCCAATAGTTAGTTGTATGTCGATCGATTGATTGACAGACTGTTATAAGCGTTAAATATTTATATTTGATGCTTATACAGTGTAGAATGCACTTTGGATGATGATTGATTATTCATCGTTGTTATTGTATACATGTGTTGTAGAAAATCCATATAATTAACATTATATGGTAATTGATTGGGCCTCATTCCATATTTGAAAAAGAAACATTTGAAAAAGAAACATTTGAAATAGAAATATTTGAAATAGAATATTTGAAAATAGAAATATATGAAGCCGTGTTGATTAGCTTGACGTCATTTTGACATGAACGATATTTATATCGATTTTATTCATTTTATAATGAATATCGAAAGTGATTTCAAAATCTGATATTTTGAAAAGAATTGAAATTCGAATTAAAATTGAATATAAATGAATTCGAATTGAAATCGAATAGAAATGAATTCGAATTGAAATCGAGTAGAAATGAATTCGAATTGAAATTGAATTGAATTGAAAACGAACTGAAATTGAATTAGAAATCAATTTGATTTGAAATCAATTTGAAATGAATTTAAATCGAATTTATAAGAAAAAAATTCAATTTTGATTTGAATTTGAAAAGAAGTTGAAATCGTTTTGAAAACGAATTTAAAACGATTTATAGAATATGTTTTAAAAGGAAATCAATGAAGTATATATATATATATATATTATATATATATATAATATAATGGCCTGAATAGAACGCACCGCGCCGCGGTAGTTCGCGAATTTCGACCATTGACTTCGAACGGATATTACGGGAGATCCGACCGTCGGATTTTCCTAAAACCGGAACCGTTGGGTTCGTATCGAAAATAGCTTTATAATGAATATTAGAAATTAGAAATCTAACGGTTGGATTTGGAATTATGTCCAAATCAAATTTGGAAAAGGTCGCTGTAAGTGCAGTTCGATGGCCGTTGATGGAAATCGACTGTACGGGCCTTGATAAAATTATTAAAAATAGTAATAATTTGTGTAAGGTCATAAGAAATGATTTAGAAAGAATTGGGATGAAAAACTCCATATTTGAAAAGATAAAAATAGATTTTTATCGAAATGAACTAGTTTTGAACTAGAACTAAAATTCTATTTATTTTTAAATAAATAAATTGAATTTGAAAAGGGTTTTAAAAATAACCAGAATTTCCAAGAATTGAATTGGAATGGATTTGAATCGAAATTGTCTTTGGATTATTTCGATGTTGGATTTCGTGATTACACAGATATTGTTATGGAAATTTGAAAGATATATTTATATCGTTATTTCCAATACGATATTTGTTGGTCGTAGAATTTGATATTGAATATAAGCCGATATATTTTCTATTCAGAGCCTGGTATTTAATATCAAACGTGATTTGGGTTTGTCGTGAATGGTGTCTTCATTAACACTATTCTTAAGCCTAGTTGAGAAAATGATTAAATCTTTTTAGTTAGATTTAATGAAGTGTACCAATTAAATAATATTTAATTGGAATTGAATTCGAACTGATTCTTGGGTTTATCGTGAACAGTGTTTTATATATCACTTGTTCTTTAACCCGATAATTAATGGAAATGTGATTTTGGGTTGTCGTGAATGGTATCTTCAATAATACTGTTCTTAGACCTAAAGGAGTTAAGAAAATCAGAAACTAACTGGAGATTAGTTAAGTTGAATGGTTTCCTGTGTATTGATCTGATGTTGGTTTCGGCCTTCGGGGTTAATACTTAGGGAATTGCTCGCTTGCTAATTTACGGTTAGGGACTGATTGAAATGTGATGTGATTTTGGGGTTTATCGTGAACCGTGTTTTAAATGACACTGATTCTTTAACCCAGTTAAAGATTAAAACTAAGTGGAGTTTTAATGAATCTTTAATTAGATTGAAAAGATCGAGAATGGAGTATCACCAGTTATGCTCCAGGCGATAGTTAAATCTTTAATTAGATTTAAACGTGAAATGGTAATTGAATTTACTGATAACACCGTGGTGTTAGATAAGAAGTATAACCAGTTTTACTTCATGGGATGAATATGTTGGGATTGGGAAATTAAAACAAATGATTACTTCGGTAAGGTTCGTTAATCCCGACTAGTTGAATCGATATTCAAAAGTAGATTAAAGAATAAATTCAACGGATTTATCTTTGATAAAATTAATGGGAACCTTTCCCTATGAATGTGAAATTAAGAAACTAACTGTCGGTTAGCTAAGCAGAATGGTTTTCTGGATATTGATCTGATGTTGGTTTCGGCCTTCGGGGTTAATATTTGGGGAATTATTCTCTTGTTAATTTACGGTTAGTGACTGATGAATTGGAATGAGGCGTATGTTGTGTTTGTGTAATACTTATTTATAATATAAGCGAATTATTCAGAAAGACCGGGTTTATCCCATTCTGAATAACTGATACGACGATAAGTCGAAGATGAAGGCGGTGGTCGAAGACCGGAGGTCTTCACGTCGTCTGGGTAATTACTGATGATCTTGATTGGGATGTACACCCAAGAAGATGGAAACAGTTGGTGATTGTCCAAACGTACTTGGAGATCGATGGATATGCGGGGTACTAGGTGCCTCCGGTTTCGTTCAGACCCAGAACGGACTTGTAAATGGACTGTGTGTCTGACATTGGATTTCAGTCTGTGTGATTGATTTCTATTAAATATATATCTGTTTGGCGATGGAGGATTTATTCTCTTGCTTAACGCCCTTCTCTAAGACGTACGAGCTCAGGGGTTATATATTGATGGATATCCATCGCATGGAATGAATTGCCTATGTGGCATGCCTAAGTGGCAAATGATCAAGGCTTCTGTTGAAAAGCAGAGTCTTGTGGTTGATGATCAAAGCACGGCCTTTGTGGCATAGCTTTGTGTAACGTTGATTCGCGAGCCTCACACCCCGGTGTGAACCAAAACGGGAGAGAACGTCAGGGAGGGCATGCGTTTCTTTCTAGCTAGAAGTGGCGTCAGGAGTTTTACACGCCCTGGCGAGTTTGACTTATGTGGTTGTTGCTGTTGCGAGGCGCCTCGGTTTGATCGGACGATCCGGGTCCGATGGAGTCATTCGTTGGCTCATTTACGCCCCATAGGGCGGGGAAACGCATGTTCAGGGTTTAAGTTTAATCCACATCGGTGGACTGGCCCTGAGGATCCAAGGGTCACTCGAGCTCTGATCCTGAGACTCGGGCTAGACAGTCTCGAATCGGTAGAGGACTATCTTTTGCCTCGGTTCATAGACGGAAATCTAATTTCCAAATACGTGACATTTGCGGTTTTAATTGTAGAACTAGTAGGGCGACATGATATATGGTACCCATGCCGTCTATGATTAATACTTAGGATTTGAAGTTGTTTTATACACTATACACTTATAATAGTATCAGATGACTTGTTTTAAACGTATCAAGCATGCTTTGGCTATTATAAGGGAAAACCCTATCCCCCGGCTTGCGTTGCATTGTGTGATAGGACTTGGGTCTTATAATAGCTTCATTTTTCTTTATTTAGCATTGCGCTGTTTTTATATGCACTGGTATTCTTGGGAGGAAACCGGTTCCGTGTCATACGGCGTGGTCCCTTGATTTACCTAACTTTAAAATAAAGATTAATAACTGTTTTAGTTCTCACACCAGTCCCATGACTGACCTGGAGTTTATTGTTTAACCTAAACTCTGGGTGCCCTTATTTTGACACGGGCAGCTAGTAGTTTTTGGTTTTGCAGATTTATATTCACAGGATCCTGGTTTACAGCTGGAACGATATCCGGAAAGCTTTGTATCTGTATATCTCCTTCAGTTGTGTATTGTATTATTTTCCGCTGCTATGTATTTAAATGTAATTTAAATCTCTGATATTTCTGTGTAATATTCATTTATACTCTGTATATACTTGTAATCTGATGAATTGTCGTAATATACAATGAAATGTTCTCCCGTCTGCGTTCTATTTTGTCGTGTTCTCAAAACAATTCATTCTTTCTCTTCTCTTCGGAGACCGGGGAAGTTCGGGTCGTTTCAGCGTGGTATCAGAGCTTTGGTTTACAAAGCTCAGAGAACAAGGCACATTAGAACCGTATGAAAGAATTCATCAGATATTGGATTAGTAATATCCAATGAGAATGACTCGTTAGAGATGGGATCACCAGTATCCTAGAACGAGTGTGAAGAGTATATTTTTAAAATGAAAACCAATTTTGTTTTGAAATTTAAACCATTTCATACGTATTTGAATATTTATTCTATATTGATTTGGACAATCCGATATATAAAGATTTTGCATATGCGTCTTGCAAATGTGTATTCGAAGTTTTAATATACTGGATAGTTATAGAATCATACTCTAGTGCCCGGGGATAATTCTGGTGACGGGGCACCATCGCCAGTATTTATTTTCGAGTTTCGAAAGTGAGATTTCTATATATTTCCAATTGACTGGTGTGAGAACCGAAACTAGATAGGGCTTATTGTTGTGATTTGTCTCAAAAATCTGATTTTTTGACTATGTATCAAAGTTATGCATTTGAAAAGCTAAACAACTAATTGATTGATGGTTGTGTTGTTGATTATTGGTTGATTAATTAAAATTTGTACCATATAGCCAAATTGGATCAAATTGTGAGTTATATTGAAAATTGGTCGCATTTGCATGCATATACATGTACTTACATTGAACAGGTCATAGCAAGGAGGCTAGAGCAGAGAATAAAATTTGTTTGCCCGACAAATAGGTACATGTTTACTATAATTTACTGTTTTGTTTGGGTGATGATGATTTTATGAGCCGATTGGCTAGCCGCTTGGCTTTTTCTTTTTCTTTTTGAGATCAGAGGGCCTATAAGGCAGTTTCGGGATTTTCCCGTGCTCCCGGTGCAGGGGAGGTTATGGCGAAATTTTTCGAAAATTTAGGGTATTAGCCAAATTTTTGAAAAATTTGAAAAGTTCTTAGAAACTGAAAAGTTGAAGAACTTAAGCTGTAATAAAAATAATGGAAGTTGAGTTGATTTGTGAAACAACTTTCGACTTTGTTCCTTTTTGGGGACAAAAAGTTTTAAGTGGGGGAGATTGTAATAACCCGGAAAATCTAAGCCAGTTTGAAATTTTTATTTTGGTAATTTTAACGAATTTTGATTATTTAAAATGAATTATTTTAAATAATAACGACGAGAAATTTATTTTGAATAAAACTCGAACGTATATATTATATAGATCGTCATTGGAATATAAATATAAAAGGAATTGAAAATGGCGCGGTAGTTCGATAATTCGATTTCAAACTTCAAAAGAATGTACAGGATTCAAAATAAACCGGATTTTAGTGAAACCAAAAATAATAGGATCTATTTGAGAATATCTTTCCAACGAATCCGAAAAATCGAAATTTCATAGCGGGGAAAAAAAGATATGTCTAGTTGAAATTTCAGAATAGTCGCTATGGAATTCAGGCCCTTAAAAATGGCCATTTTGCAAACGACCTCGGATTTCGACGAAAGCACTTTTGTTGGATCCGGGATGTAAAGTTATTGCTAGGTGCCAATTTTCATAATTTTTCGAATCAATATGTGAGCGTGGCAAAGGAAAACGCGTTTGACCAGTTTCAGTTGAATTTAATTGACTGGAAAATGGCCATTTTACAAACGGTCTCAGAATTTGACGAAACTAGTTTTGTTAGGACCGTATCGTCAATACGAAGCAAGAAAATATTTTTCTGGAATTTTTAGAGACTGTATGTGACCCCAGTAAAATGAAATGCGCGTTCAAATTCAATATATAGAGTTATATGTTGATTTTGACGAAAACTGATCGAAACGATTGAATCAGCTTACGATACATATCCAATTGTGTTCGGAATGGGGGTAATTAGCTATGGACGACAGTCGGTGGGTTCGATTTAGAGTTCGTATGAAAAAGCAACTTTTGTTGGAATTCAAAATAATTAAATAAATAATTATATAATAAGGTCAACACCCTTTTACTACCCCTCCATCGTTCTTCATTTCAGATCTGAGAAAATAAAATATAAAAAAACACGCACCGATGGCCTTGTCGCTCAGCCCCCCCTCCACCGCGCTAGCGAGCGCCGCCACCCCACATCCGGCCCCGTCTTCCTCCGTCCTCCCACCGCCTCTCCTCCTCGTCTCTTCTGTGAAAACCGCCACCACCTTCGCGAAAACCTCACACTCCTCCGTTGATCTCGAGCGCCCATACCCCCTGACCACTCGCCATCAACCGACGTCACACCCAGCTCCGCTTGCCTCCATCCATCACCGCGACGACCGACGCCAGAATCCACGCCATCACCTGACGCAACCGCAGCCCCCTCTGATCCCGCCTCCGTCGAACTAGCAGACTCTGATTCCCCCTTCGAAAGACACTGTGAGTGTATTCTATTTTTAATTCATATTTTGGTCTATATAAAATCAGTTTATTTCCAGTTCAGAAATCAGTTTTTATAAGAAAACGGATTGAAAACAGAAATCGATTTTCTATTTATAAAGTAAACAAGTTGATAGGGATTTTTATATATTGAATAGCAAAGTAAAAATTCAATTTTTATATATCGAATAGCAAAGTAAAAATTCGATTTTTATATATTGAATAGCAAAGCAAAAATTCGATTTTTATATATTGAATAGCAAAGTAAAAAATTCGATTTTTATATATTGAATTGCAAAGTAAAATTTCGATTTTTATATATTGAATAGCAAAGTAAAAATTCGATTTTTATATATTGAATAGCAAAGTAAAAATTCGATTTTTATATATTGAATAGCAAAGTTAAAATTCGATTTTTATATATTGAATAGCAGAGTAAAAATTCGATTTTTATGTATTGAATAGCAAGGTAAAAATTCGAATTATATATATTGAATAGCAGAGTAAAAATTCGATTTTTATATATTGAATAGCAAAGTAAAAATTCGATTTTTATATATTGAATAGCAAAGGAAAAATTCGATTTTTATATATTGAATAGCAAAGCAAAAATTCGATTTTTATATATTGAATAACAAAGCAAAAATTCGATTCTTATATATTGAATAGCAAAGTAAAAATTCGATTTTTATATATTGAATAGCAAGGTAAAAATTCGATTTTTATATATTGAATAGCAAAGTAAAAATTCGATTTTTATATATTGAATAGCAAAGTAAAATTTTGATTTTTACATATGTAGAGAATACGGGCAAAGAAAGTGACAAGAGGCAAGAACGGCGAAGATTTCTACATAAGAAGAGTCGTGGCGTATTGGATTAGCTATCGGTGAGAACTCCTCACTTTTAAATTTATTTTCTAGTTATAAAAATATATACTAGGATGCAGACGGTGTTTAGTAGCACACGACACCCGTCGTCCACAGACCATGGACGGCTTGTATGCTTGATTGTTGATTTTGATGTGTAGTTGATTGTGTGATGTGATGTGAAATGAAATAAAATATTTATATAGTTGAAAATATTTTATAGTTAAAAATAGAATTTTTAACGTGTATATGAAATGAAATAAAAATAAACAAATCGGACGATTTGTTTATATACACACATTTGACTGATATTGATTGGGACGGTAAATTTTACACATCGCCCAACTGCACAAATAAAATCTGTGTTTGATTGTTTGTAACCCCCACACAGGTATTGGGGTGATATATGACATACACTAATCCCAATAGTTAGTTGTATGTCGATCGATTGATTGACAGACTGTTATAAGCGTTAAATATTTATATTTGATGCTTATACAGTGTAGAATGCACTTTGGATGATGATTGATTATTCATCGTTGTTATTGTATACATGTTTTATAGAAAATCCATATAATTAACATTATATGGTAATTGATTGGGCCTCATTCCATATTTGAAAAAGAAATATTTGAAAAAGAAATATTTGAAATAGAAATATTTGAAATAGAAATATTTGAAATAGAATATTTGAAAATAGAAATATATGAAGCCGTGTTGATTAGATTGACGTCATTTTGACGTGAACGATATTTATATCGATTTTATTCATTTCATAATGAATATCGAAAGTGATTTCAAAATCTGATATTTTGAAAAGAATTGAAATTCGAATTGAAATTGAATATAAATGAATTCGAATTGAAATCGAATAGAAATGAATTCGAATTGAAATCGAATAGAAATGAATTCGAATTGAAATTGAATTGAAAACGAACTGAAATTGAATTAGAAATCAATTTGAATTGAAATCAATTTGAAATGAATTTAAATCGAATTTATAAGAAAAAAATTCAATTTTGATTTGAATTTGAAAAGAAGTTGAAATCGTTTTGAAAACGAATTTAAAACGATTTATAGAATATGTTTTAAAAGGAAATCAACGAAGTATATATTATATATTATATATATATAATATAATGGCCTGAATAGAACGCGCTGCGCCGCGGTAGTTCGCGAATTTCGACCATTGACTTCGAACGGATATTACGGGAGATCCGACCGTCGGATTCTCCTAAAACCGGAACCGTTGGGTTCGTATCGAAAAGAGCTTTCTAACGAATATTAGAAATTAGAAATATAACGGTTGGATTTGGAATTATGTCCAAATAAAATTTGGAAAAGGTCGCTGTAAGTGTAGTTCGATGGCCGTTGATGGAAATCGACTGTACGGGCCTTGATAAAATTATTAAAAATAGTAATAATTTGTGTAAAATCATAAGAAATGATTTAGAAAGAATTGGGATGAAAAACTCAGTATTTGAAAAGATAAAAATAGACTTTTATCGAAATGAACTAGTTTTGAACTAGAACTAAAATTCTACTTATTTTTAAATAAATAAATTGAATTTGGAAAGGGTTTTAAAAATAACCAGAATTTCCAAGAATTGAATTGGAATGGATTTGAATCGAAATTGTCTTTGGATTATTTCGATGTTGGATTTCGTGATTACACAGATATTGTTATGGAAATTTGAAAGATATATTTATATCGTTATTTCCAATACGATATTTGTTGGTCATAGAATTTGATATTGAATATAAGCCGATATAATTTCTATTCAGAGCCTTGTATTTAATATCAAATGTGATTTGGGTTTGTCGTGAATGGTGTCTTCTTTAACACTATTCTTAAGCCCAGTTGAGAAAATGATTAAATCTTTTTAGTTAGATTTAATGAAGTGTACCAATTAAATAATATTTAATTGGAATTGAATTTGAACTGATTCTTGGGTTTATCGCGAACAGTGTTTTATATAACACTTGTTCTTTAACCCGATAATTAATGGAAATGTGATTTTGGGTTGTCGTGAATGGTATCTTCAATAATATTGTTCTTAGACCTAAAGGAGTTAAGAAAATCAGAAACTAACTGGAGATTAGTTAAGTTGAATGGTTTCCTGTGTATTGATCTGATGTTGGTTTCGGCCTTCGGGGTTAATACTTAGGGAATTGCTCGCTTGCTAATTTACGGTTAGGGACTGATTGAAATGTGATGTGATTTTGGGGTTTATCGTGAACCGTGTTTTAAATGACACTGATTCTTTAACCCAGTTAAAGATTAAAACTAAGTGGAGTTTTAATGAATCTTTAATTAGATTGAAAAGATCGAGAATGGAGTATCACCAGTTTTGCTCCAGGCGATAGTTAAATCTTTAATTAGATTTAAACGTGAAATGGTAATTGAATTTACCGATAACACCGTGGTGTTAGATATGAAGTATAACCAGTTTTACTTCATGGGATGAATAGGTTGGGATTGGGAAATTAAAACAAATGATTACTTCGGTAAGGTTCGTTAATCCCGACTAGTTGAATCGATATTCAAAAGTAGATTAAAGAACAAATTCAAAGGATTTATCTTTGATAAAATTAATGGGAACCTTTCCCTATGAATGTGAAATTAAGAAACTAACTGTCGGTTAGCTAAGCAGAATGGTTTTCTGGATATTGATCTGATGTTGGTTTCGGCCTTCGGGGTTAATATTTGAAGAATTATTCTCTTGTTAATTTACGGTTAGTGACTGATGAATTGGAATGAGGCGTATGTTGTGTTTGTGTAACACTTGTTTATAATATACGCGAGTTATTCGGAAAGACTGGGTTTATCCCATTCTGAATAACTGATACGACGATAAGTCGAAGATGAAGACGGTGGTCGAAGACCGGAGGTCTACACGTCGTCTGGGTAATTACTGATGATCTTGATTGGGATGTACACCCAAGAAGATGGAAACAGTTGGTGATCGTCCAAACGTACTTGGAGATCGATGGATATGCGGGGTACTAGGTGCCTCCGGTTTCGTTCAGACCCAGAACGGACTTGTAAATGGACTGTGTGTCTGACATTGGATTTCAGTCTGTGTGATTGATTTCTATTAAATATATATCTGTTTGGCGGCGGATGATTTATTCTCTTGCTTAACGCCCTTCTCTGAGATGTACGAGCTCAAGGGTTATATATTGATGGATGTCCATCGCATGGAATGAATTGCCTGTGTGGCATGCCTAAGTGGCAAATGATCAAGGCTTCTGTTGAAAAGCAGAGTCTTGTGGTTGATGATCAAAGCACGGCCTTTGTGGCGTAGCTTTGTGTAACGTTGATTCGCGAGCCTCACACCCCGGTGTGAACCAAAACAGGAGAGCACGTCAGGGAGGGCATGCGTTTCTTTCTAGCTAGAAGTGGCGTCAGTGGTTTTACACGCCCTGACGAGTTTGACTTATGTGGTTGTTGCTGTTGCGAGGCGCCTCGGTTTGATCGGACGATCCGGGTCCGATGGATTCATTCGTTGGCTCATTTACGCCCCATAGGGCGAGGAAACGCATGTTCAGGGTTTAAGTTTAATCCACATCGGTGGAGTGGCCCTGAGGATCCAAGGGCCACTCGGGCTCTGATCCTGAGACTCGGGCTAGACAGTCTCGAATCGGTAGAGGACTATCTTTTGCCTCGGTTCACAGACGGAAATCCAATTTCCAAATACGTGACATTTGCGGTTTTAATTGTAGAACTAGTAGGGCGACATGATATATGGTACCCATGCCGTCTATGATTAATATTTATGATTTGAAGTTGTTTTATACAATATACACTTATAATAGTATCAAATGACTTGTTTTAAACGTATCAAGCATGCTTTGGCTATTATAAGGGAAAACCCTATCCCCCAGCTTGCGTTGCATTGTGTGATAGGACCTGGGTCTTATAATAGCTTCATTTTTCTTTATTTAGCATTGCGCTGTTTTTATATGCACTGGTATTCTTGGGAGGAAACCCGTTCCGTGTCATACGGCGTGGTCCCTTGATTTACCTAACTTTAAAATAAAGATTAATAACTGTTTTAGTTCTCACACCAGTCCCATGACTGACCTGGAGTTTATTGTTTTAACCTAAACTCTGGGTGCCCTTATTTTGACACGGTCAGCTAGTAGTTTTTGGTTTTGCAGATTTATATTCACAGGATCCTGGTTTACAGCTGGAACGATATCCGGAAATCTTTGTATCCGTATATCTCCTTCAGTTGTGTATTGTATTATTTTCCGCTGCTATGTATTTAAATGTAATTTAAATCTCTGATATTTCTGTGTAATATTCATTTATACTCTGTATATACTTGTAATCTGATGAATTGTCGTAATATACAATGAAATGTTCTCCCGTCTGCGTTCTATTTTGTCGTGTTCTCAAAACAATTCATTCTTTCTCTTCTCTTCGAAGACCGGGGAAGTTCGGGTCGTTTCATAAACTAACAACAAGCATACAGATACAACCGGTCATTAAACATACAACAACTAATGATAGTAGATACCAACTAAAACATCAATGCAAACGTAGAAAATAGTTACTTAAGCTAACTACATGTTATACGTTCAATCTCAAGGGAGTCTCATTATATTCAGTCGCAACTGTTCAATATCATTTTGGATACATTTAATCTCTCATTCGAGTTCGTATGCATATGCTATTCCGCTTGGGCACAAAGGTTCGTCTATCCATTCCGTGTAATTGCATCCATTTGGATAGGATTACCATTTATGCATGCGCCGACCTATATTGTTGCCCTTAGCTCGAACCACAACTTCAACCGCATAACCACAATAGCAAAAAACCGGATAAAAATTAACTTCCTGTTCATACCGTGGTATTCGATGCACCTCTACTTCATGTTGTGGTTGAGCAATCGCTTGTTCATACGATAGTTGAACATGTGGTACTTGAGCTTCAGTGCAGGTTGTGCGTTCTCTTGTTCATGCGGTGGTTTATCCTGAGGTCTTATTTGGCTTAGAAACTGAAATTCGTCCTCGAGCTCCTAAACTCTCATCTGTTTGTACGCCTGTTCATCGGAGTCTATAGTTGATGGCCAAGAAGGCATTTTGAATGAGTGATAAAAGGAGTAGGTAGTATAGGAATGTGAACAAAGTTGTTTGAGTGAGGTAAATTGTGAGTAATTTGACAGAAGTATATAGCTGCATAGTGTACAAATCAATAAATAAATAATGATGTCACCGGTCACTGTTACGACTGTGCTTTACGTGTTGCCCGACACTGTTTCGCTTGAGTAATACTGTAAGGAATCTGCTTTTCGTACTACCATGATGTGAACAGTCACCGGTTCCACTTTGCTTTACGTGATGCGATTTCCAAAGCACTTGTCAGCAATAATGCTCAAGTGGATGAGTATGACCCCATTTTTAAACTCCTTTGTGTATTGAAATGTTTAATTTAAACGAGGACGACCTGATTTTTTAACTCATTGGCATTTATAAATATAGTAATACCTTTTAACTTGCGTACAAACTTCCTTTAATATAGCAAAATACAAGATACATGATACGGTGAAAGTTCGACCCAACATACAACTACAATAAAGTACGGCATAACGTGGAACGTAATATAGAGAAATAAGACAAAGTACCATATAACTAAGACCCTAGTTTCGGGATGCGCCGTAAAACCCATACAACATTTCAGCCCTTACTGCAACATTCAACTGTTCCAAGCGACTTACCTCTGCTTGCATTTCTAGAGCGTACGTGACACCCCTCTCTATCAGTGGTGGATCGGTCCATGAGAAAAAATTACAACGTTCCAACCCCTGTCGGTTAAGTGCAGTAACTTATGCTTTGCAACCATAAAAGTGATGACTTGCATTGCTTTGGCTTTTAGAAACAACCACATTACATTCCACTCCGTAGTAGCAAAGTACTAAACGCCCCGTCATGCTAGAGCTTGACCTATCTGGGTTCTCCCGAGCAATTACTTCCCTTTACCGAGCATTGTGGGTTTTTTGAAGAGGTCCAATACGTAGGATGACAACGTTCGGTTGTGTGGCATTGAAGAGTTCAAACTCCACTTCTCCAGCTTCCACTTGATCTTCCAACTGCGTTTCGGGCACAAACTCGACTGGTAGCTTATTTCTTTCAAATTGATCGTACATTTGGACCATGGTTTCATCATCCAATTCCCAAGAAGACATTTTGAACTAATTGAAAAGTGATAGCTAGATAAAATGAATAATTTGACAAGTCTAAGAATTCAAAAGTGCTAAATTTAAAGGAAGAGGGCTGAGTGGTCGTAAAGGTTGACAAGTGCTTTGCTTTATTAAAGCAGTGGACATGTCATCTTTAATCAGTACGACTTGTCTAGTCATGTTGTTTCTATTCGTTGGACAACCTATAACACGTTACCCGAGTGTTGCAAAGTGTAGTAACATCAATTGTTCTACAACAGAGCCATAACAACTCAACTGTTGAGGAAAGAGTGTAGTCATGTCATATGTCTCTATTTTACAGCTCAACTAGTGATGACAGAGCTTTATCAACAATCGCGCCCTTGTTTAAATAGTTTATACTTCGTCCCCCAATCA
The DNA here is from genome assembly GCA_030737875.1 of Allium sativum. Classification (NCBI taxonomy): domain Eukaryota; kingdom Viridiplantae; phylum Streptophyta; class Magnoliopsida; order Asparagales; family Amaryllidaceae; genus Allium; species Allium sativum. Next base: position 191,526,147 of record CM060909.1, on the reverse strand, counting down.
TAACTATAATTTGTGTTTTCTAGATCAACCATGACATTAATGTGAGAAACCATTACTCTTTTTGCATCTACGTGTTCAAGTACTTCTTTGTGTAGATAATACGTTTCTTGTTTCTATGTAGCTTAAATGTACAATTAGGAAATAAGTGATGAAATCATGGATAAAATGTTTGATGAATATGAACAGAACAAGAAGGAGAAAGAGGGTGGATTCGTTCCAGATACAAAAGGAGAAGTGGAGGATGAACCAGTTCAAAATGAAATTATTCATGGTACTCAACAAGTAGTTGAAGTTCAGAAACTAAAAGCACTTTCACGAAAAAACATAGCAAGGAAAATGGTTAGCCATAACCGTCACAACCAAAATAATGCTAGCTCCAGTGCTACTACAACAAAATTCTCTCCTAAGGACTTACTTATACTCGTGAAATCCTATATCGAAGTTGATAAAAGAGATTTTCTACTGATGCAAAACGGAGGGGGTCTAAGCCATGAAGAATTTTGGTCCATGATAACAAGATTACATAACAACCACCGTACCTGCACTACTACACGATCATCTGTTGAAATTCATACGACTCATCTGTGTTTCGTAGAAGCTTGTGAGTTACCAAAAGATTATACAGACGGTTGAAGACGAAGACATATTTAAACTGACTAGGGCAACTTTTGATTCCCGTTACCTTACAGAGTACAACAGTGATTTTGTTGGCCATTAAGCATATAAACTACGTTATAGTTGGCTAACCCGATATGGGGCTGAATAGGCTAATGGTTTTATTTACAAGTTGTTGAACTTTTCTTTTATTTTATGATCGTACGATAAATATGGAGTTCTTCTAATTTTGTACATTAGTACACATTATAAAAACTATTTGCTTAGGGAAACAATAGCAATATGAAAAAAGCATACATTCCATTTATAAGAAAATCGTTACTACAGCAGGAAATATAAGGTTACTATAATAACATAATACAAGCAACTATCAACTTATAACTAAGGAAATCGTGACATTAGGATACGCTGTTTCATTCGCATCCAAAATTCATGCACCAAGTGTGGCATTCCAGTCAGATCTTTGTTCATGATAGCATTCTCTTCTTGTTCCTTCTTATACACTACTTGCTCTTTCTTGTACGCTAAGTCCTCCACTAGAACTTGTGGCTTATTCTCTTCTACATCAGCAAACATTATCATAACTTCTATTTTTTTGTTGGCTTCTACACGTCTTGCTTCAGCTCTACGACTGTGTTCTTCGTGGCGTGCGTTCACTTTTCCTTCAAGCTCAACCACTTTTTTGCCCCTTCTTTTCACAACCTTGACTCCCTCGGGTCTAAAATCTTTGTCAATCGTGGCATTGAACTCATCAAGTAGGTTTTCCCCTTCACATTGACAAATTCTGGCTGTTGACTCGCTTTGACTAGAAGAATACTCAGATTTAGAAGCTTTTTTCTTGCTTTTGCTAGCAGTTTGAACATCGTGAAGGCTCTCAGCAAGTCCTGAGTTCCATTTTGGTTTACTAGTAAGCAGATCATAACAATGCATAAACCGATAATATTGTGGCATTTTCGTGCAATTTTCCCTAGGAAAAAGCTTCTTGAACTCCTCGTTTTCCATTTATTTCTAATTAAAAAAGGGAATATTAATCATTAAAACAATCTACCAACCACTAACGTGAGTAGTAAGAAAATATACCAGATTATCTTCTCCTCCCATGCCGCTTGGATTCGTTATCTTTATTTTGTACACTTGTGATTCATAAAACATTGTTTGATGGCTTATTTTGCCAAAACAGCCTTGATTCGCCGATAACATCCATGGGCATTCTGGATGTTTCTCAATGAAGGCGGTCTTAATTATTTTCCAGAACGTATAGGCTGATTGGTCATTCCTTATTGCCGAATCTTGCGAGAAATGACAATAGACGGTGCATAGATCAATGTCATCTTCATATGTCCACAGAATGGTTCCTTGCTTGCTTGACTGAGTTCCCAATAAATTGCTCGTGTTGCCTTGTGAAAACTGGCTTCCGTCCATCGTTGGATGTGAAAAAATCCTGAATAGTGACGACATTATAGAGTAAGAGTTTGTTTAGATTAAAGAGATAGAAAGGAATTGTGAGTATATTGTGATGTAGAATGGTGGAATGGAAGCAATTTATAGCTGAAAATATAGCCATTTGAAAAGTTTTGAACTTTTTATAGCCGTTGGGGAAATAAGAACGTTTTCTTGTTCTTTAGTCAATATGCAACCGTTATCAGGCGTTGGAAGTTGGGAAGATGACACGCTGATTTTTTCGGTATTTCATGTGGTGAGCCGATTTTTTCGGCGCGCGCGGATCAAATCGGCTCCCCACATGAAACGCCAAAAAAATCAGCGCGTGGGTCCAATCCAAGATTCATAATTGGCCCCGTAATATTCCCTTGAATATTCAGGGGAAGAATGACTGTTGGGGGGTTTTGGGCTCATTTCATGATTTAGGGTTTGAATTGAGCCTTTGTTGGAGTTGCTCTAACATACCTTATTTCATACATGTCGCGTCTTGCTCCATCCAATCACAATCGTCCTTTCCATCTTGCTGCCCTCCTGTACCTCCGCCCCCTCTTGACCCTCCTCCATTCTTTTTTCAAACTCTTTCTCCCTCCCCACTCCTGCCTACCACTATCTCAGTACCCCATCAGAATGTCCAACCTCTAACCTCCTCTCTTCTCCGTCACTCTTCAGTAAATCAACCGGCATGGACTTCAATGTTCAAGCACAAACCAAGAAATGTTGAGAAGTACATCCCAGTTAATTTAACTCCTATCTTCTTTGGTGAAGCTATGCTACCCAATGAAGCCATTGTTAATGCTGCAACAGATGTTTCATCAAGCTCGTTGGTAGTTTTTTCTCTTGATAAGCCTCTTTCATACACATTTTGTGGAAACTTAAGGGTTCCGTTAGGGTTAAAACATATGGAACTATCTTCCTATTCTGGTTCTTTTGTGATGATGATAGGCAACAGATATTGCAAGGGGACCCCCATAATTATGAGGAAAAAACTTTTTTTTATTAAACCTTATGACCCAAAAACCAGCAAAGTGTGTGGTTGCATCACTTCAATACCTTTATGGCCCACTTTAGAAACATACCAATTTTTGCTTGGTCGCACTTGGGTGTGAATTAGTTAGCAAGAAGGCTCGATAGACTACTTTGCATGGATGTGATGACGGAAAAGTTAGAGAGACTCGAGTACACGAAATGTTTAATCGAAATTAATCTGAACATGAGTTAGTAGATGATCTTTTAATGCAAATTATGGAAGGAGGAACCCATAGAATTTGTGTTGAATATCTTTGGAAACCCGATATATGTTGCATTTGTAAATGTTTTGGTCATACCAAGTTGAGTTGTGAGAAGGCAAATACTAGTTTAGTAATGAAGCAAATGCTAAAGTGGTGGTTCAGATGAAGGAAAAGGAGTTAGGAAAAAGTGTTGTAGTACTTGAGTCTAAGCATGTTATGAAGAGTACGAAGATTCAGAAATGGGAAAAAAAGTGAATAGAGGTAAAAGAAGAATTGTTGAAAGTAAAGGAAATCTATTACTTAAACAAGAAACCAGGAAAAATAATTTCCTACCGTGGCATCGACTACACTCCGTATTTCAAAATCACCCCATTTACATTCTTTCTACACAACATGGCGGGAACAGTCAAACTGGTTCTCCATCCCGTCCCAAGCAAAATCCCTAATTCCATTTCAGCTGACTTCTGTTTTCTTCTGCCATACCCTTCCTTTTCACCATCCACTCTCCCCGTCTACTTCCTTCACAACGTCCACTCTCACTGACCATGGAGGACGTCGTCGCATGCTCCTCCTCACAGATACGTACTTCTTATTCGTTCAATTGGGATCTCCTAAAAACCCTAAATTAACAACACCATTACCCGTTCCCAATACGATTATAAATCTGCATCAACTGTGGACCGTTATCTGTTTTCGTTACGGCTGCAAATCTGCATCAATCTTGGATGTCTTCGGCGAACTCGGCAAGGGATTCCATTTGTGCTCGAACATTAATCCACCGCTGAGCACTGAATTTCAAGTAATCTTCGTTCACTCTCCAAGAATTTTACTGAACCAACATCGATAACCGTCAAAACTCCTGCCGATCCAACCCCACCTTCTACATACCACGGATTGCATCATCTGCCGGTCAAATACAACAACTACGCCAACCATTGATGGTTTTCAACAACTGAAACTTAGTTAAATTTACATCGACAAAGGTTAGATTTCTAACTGCTTAAAACTATATGCTACATTGAAATTTAAAATATATTTCACAATAAGTGCCATGTTGTCGGCCTGTAATCAACCTGCCTATAACTTGCAGACAATATATTTCAGTTCATGAACGTTGATTCAAAATATTCTGATTTAGTGCATTCAAAGCTACGCTGAATTTTTGGGTAAGTTGGATGTTTTTGACTGGATGTAAAGCATTCATACGAACTGAAAAGAGACCAATGATGTTATGTTTAATTACTTTGATGCATAATTGAACTGACGGTCAATAAAATAGGAAAGCTCGGGTTTTTTCATCCCTATCGGTCTACGATTTGCGTGCATAATCAGTATGTCATACCCTCACTTCTTTTCCCATTTCTACATAACTGAACGAAAAATACTATGAATATGTTAATCTACATAATAATCAATGAACCTTTGCGCCTGTAAACATTCGGAATCTTATGTGCTTCTGCGTGGAAACTGTGCATGTTATACTTTGGGCTACCTTTACCCCACCTGCCAGTTGAAAAGGAGGGTTGCTTACATTACTGCAACAAATTCTCTTTCTATACATACACACATACATATTATCGTTCGCTAATTATTTAGTATTACACAAAATATTGTATGTAAACACATACTAAATTATATTTGAGGAAACAATTTCAAAATTTAAGCGAGACACATAATTGCGTAGCATGTATAAGTTTCTAAGTACCCATATATTAACTTACTTAACTGTCTATTGTTTTAGCCCTGAAGCATAACCATGGAGATGTGTGGCCTAAGAAGATTTGAAACTTCTATCGTTGGTTCTTACCATTTTCAATTTTCTAAAATCCTTTCATGCGATTTATGTATCACTTCGGTGCACTTAATGATAGCAGAAGATGATGTAAAGGAATAGTCAAGGCTGATGAAAGTGGGATTCTCAAATGGTAATTTGATTTAATTTGTACTTATGGACGTTATTATGTACTCTTGGTTGGTTCAAAACATAATCATTTCAATGCAATGCATGGGAATCGTAAAATAAGCATATGATGTCCATTTGTTAATTCTAATTCAGATGGAGAACCCAAAAACAAGCCTTTAATAACTTGCTGCTATCTACTATCTCTTGATATATGTAGATAACGAAGGGAGATATACATTAAACATTCAAAATAGGAAGTAGAAATAAATTTTGTGAACACAACAATTCAATATTAGTACATATATTCTTAAATTCTTTTTTTTTTGCTCGCTAAAGATGGCCAGCACACTTGCACTGCTTCTCTACACGACGTGCATAAAACATCAAATTCAATACAAGATTAACAACGATATCAGACCGAATGTATTATAGTTTCTAACTTGAGTTTTATTAAACCGACCGTTAGGGAAATTTGCTTATTATCACTTGGCCAAAATCAATTTTTCCGAAGCCAAAAAAATGGAGCATGTCTATAGTATGCCTCCTTAAAACTCTTCAATGTAATTTTCTTAATTCTCTCAACTTTTGCCTCGTTAGATCTCTCTAACTTTAAATATTCTCTAACACATTATTATTTTTACGTTCAACTAAGATTAATAAAAAAAAACTAGTTTTTTTCTATTTTTAAACTATACAATCTAACGGTCTGTTTCTCACTGTTATGCGGTTATACTAGTACTAATTAGTTAAACATTCCAGGCAATACACCTTTCCAAAAATATGGCCTAGTAATGGAAACTGGAGTGCAACATCAAATCCTGTTCTAGCTCTATGTATTATAGTTAATATAAAGATGCCTTTCCAAGATTGTTCAGATCTGGCTCATGCATGACTACATAAAAAATAGTGAGAGTAGAGCTTGAGTGTGCAATTCGTGTGAACCCTTGCATTGAAGTTCATCTGCATTTTCATGATTGTTTTATTCACGTGGTTATATTGCCTTTAATGTTGAGTCAAGGAATTTTGATTTATGTCGAAGTAATGCGCGATGATCAACAAAAAGGCGACGTTCATTGATAAGGAGCTTCATATGGTATTATTCTTTAGAAATTGATTATTTGGTATGATAATAGTGTTCATTAGTGTTAAAATCTATCCTCAAATAATCAATGTTTATATATATATATACTTATGTATATATATGCACATAAATTGTGCAAACTGGGCTATACCGGTCGATCGCCCAAAACAGACCGGTCGACCGTTTTTACCCAGTTTGCACAATGAACGTGCACACATATACATATAATGTATATACATTTAAATTCCTGTTTACTGGTCCTTTTTGACCTGTCGACCGTTTTTGAACAGAAGCAACTATTTGAATAGTCACTTCCATTCCTCCAAGAGTTGCTTCTCCTTTCTTTCTTCAATAATCATATCTATTGATTGTAACTCTTTACCAAAGGTTACAACTAATTTCTCCTATATAAACACTTTGAAATCATCAATTCTAATCACCAATTCTTTCTATCTATTCTCTATATTGTTGCTTTCATTCTTGAACTCTCAAGCACTCAAACGCTCATATTCTTCCCAATATCGTTCTTGAATCCTAGAATTTATATTATTATTCTTTTGATTCAAACACGATATCATCTTCCAAATCTTCACAAACACAAATTCTATTTGAGGATAAGATTATAGGAAGGTTGTACAAGAATTGACAAATTCGTGTTATTGAGAACACACATTGTCAAATTACAAGTCTACTCGTCTTGTTTGAAGTCCTCCTTGTGGTTAGAGGCAAGTATTGAAGTCCTCCATGTTATAAGAGGCAAGTTGTGAAGTCCTCATGTTGATAGAGGCGTGAAATCCCGTTCGGCTGCTCGGGTGTTGTGAACCTGTTTCCTCCGGGTTAAGTGAGGTTGTTAATTAGTGAAATTCCAGATAGAAGTCTGGGACTGGACGTAGGATGGTGCTCCGAACCAGTATAAAAATCTCTGGTGTGATTTTTCCTTTACTGCATTTACTCATCTGTGATACCTTATTCTACTTTATATTTATTTGCATAACTATTGTATTAGATAAGTAGTTGTGTGTTATTCCATATTACGCGATCCGAGTGTACTATATTATACTTGGCAAGTACACGCACATACTTTCATTTGGTATCAGAGCACGGTCATCTTATAACCGTAACACGGTTATTTGATATATTCTTGTAATATGGCAAATAGCCCAAGTTCTAGCACTCAAAACACCACCTACACGGAAGGTCAATCAACACAAAGACCTCCATTCTTTAATGGCCTTAATTATAGCTATTGGGAAACATGTATGTCATTTTACATGCAGTCGAACAGATATGATGCCTGGAATGCTACACAAAAAGAAATAGTGAATCCAACAATTGATTATTGAGAATGGACACCGGCTGAAAAAACGGCAGCATCTGTAAATGCAAAAGCAATAAATATGTTGTTTTGTGCATTAGACCAAAATGAATATAACCATGTTAGTATCTGTACCACTGCATATCAAATTTGGCAAACGCTAGAAATCACACATGAAGGTACTAGCAAGGTTAAACAAGCCAAAGTAGCCATGTTGAAAAGTCAGTTTCAAAATTTCAAAATGAAAGCGAATGAAACAATCATTGACATGTATTCACGGTTTTAAACTATTCACCATGCACTTATTGGATTAGGACAAAAATATTCAGATTTTGATGTTGTCTCGACAGTCCTACATTCTATGACTAGTGAATGGCAAGGAAAAGTATTAGCGATTGAAGAAGCTAATGACCTTTTTGTCATGAAGCCAAATGAATTGATAGGAAATCTAATGTCCTATGAAGCAAATTTGCAGGCTAGAAAGCAATAGAAAGAAGAAAATAAAATTGTAGCATTTCATGTCGGAAAAGATGAAGATGAATCAGAATCTAAAGATGAAGACTTAGCTTTTATGGCAAAAGGTTTCAAAAAATTCCTGAAACAACGAAAAGCTAGTCGATATAACAAAAGGAAATCTGGTTCATCATCAGTTATAGAATGTTTCAACTGCCATAAAAAGGGCACATGCACAAAGATTATCCAGAACAAAAGAAGAAGTCAGAAAATGACAAGTTCAAATACAAGAAGGATAAATCAAAGAAACGAGCTTTCTCAATCATATGGGATGATTCAGACTCGTCTTCATCAAAAAGTGAAAGTAATTCAGAAGATGAACAAGCAAATGTTTGTTTCAAGGCTACAGAAGATGAGGTACAAATTCCTACATTTGATGAAGTTCTTGATATTAATGCCGAATTGATAGTTAAATTTAAAAATATGAAACGTCAATGGAAAGAAGCCAAAGAAGATTTAAGTAGAGCAGCGTTTGAACGAGACATGTTAAAGGATGAAAAGAAAATATTAGAAGAAGAACTTGAAAAAGTTCAAGAATCATCATCTAATATTGATTCTCAATTATCTCTTTTAAGAAAAGAAATTGAAACTCAAAAAGAGAAAAATGATGCTCTCACTACTGAAAATCATGAGCTTAAGGCAAAAGTCAAAATTCTAGACCTAGAAAAATCTAGTTTACAAACTAAGTTAGATAATATTACTCAAAATGTTTCTAACTTCAATAAAGGTCGAGAAAATTTAACAAAGATCATTGAAAGTTCACAATCTGCTTCAAGTAAACACGGTTTGGGATATAAGAAACAAGAAACCCAGAAACATCTTGGTTTCAAAAGGAAAAATGAAAAACAAAATAAAGCTAAGAAAAACCTTTGTTTGTTATATTCCAAACCAAAACCAGTTGTGAAGTTTCAAAAGAAAAATACCAAAACTACCAAGATATGGGTTCCTAAAACAAATGATAATTTGATTAGGAAAAAATATATTCAACATTTTATGAATACTGTGCATTATAATTCTAATTATGTATATAAAGGGGATATCAGACCCGTATGGGTTTGGACTCCTAAGACCTAACTCTTAGGACCCTATAAAAAGGTGGGTACCATGGACTTAATATTATTTTTTGCAGGTCCCACTTAAGAAAAGAGGAAAGTGGATATCGGACAGTGGTTGCTCGAAGCATGTGACTGGAGATAAGAGCTTATTGAAAAATATTACTTACTTAGATGGTGGCTCCATCACTTTTGGAGATAATTCAAAAGGCTGTATCATCGGCAAAGGCGATGTGAGCAATTCGGTACATCTAACTTACCTCTTATTACTAATGTCATGCTAGTTAGAAATTTGAAACACAATCTACTTAGTATTAATCAGTTATGTGACAAGGGTTTTACCATTTCCTTTTCCAATAACAAGTGTAGTATCTTAGATAAAGATCATAAGTTAGTTTTCGAAGGATATAGAGACTGAAATATTTATATTATGAATATGAATGTCAATCATAATTCAGACATGTGTCTTGTAGCAAATGATAATGATCCATGGCTATGGTACAAACGTTTCTATCACATAAACTTCAGAACTATCGACAAGCTATCCAAAAACGATCTAGTTAGAGGACTACCCAAAATGAGTTTTACGATTGATAACATTTGCGATGCATGTTAATTAGGAAAATTGACTAAATCATCATTTAAATCCAAGAAAGTCATATCAACATTACAACCACTTGAGCTACTACATATGGATTTATTCGGACCAACACAGGTTCAGTCAATAAATCATAGTCGATATGTGTTTGTAATTGTTGATGATTACTCTTGTTATACTTAGGTGATTTTCTTGAAAAACAAAAGTTACACTTTCGAACATTTCAAATCTTTCGTCAAGAGAATTCAAAAATCGAAAGGGATTAAAGTTAAGAATATAAGAAGTGATCATGCCAGAGAATTCAAAAATAATGAATTTGAACATTTTTGTACAAAGAAAGGTATGTATCATAATTTTTCGTTTCCTAGAACTCCACAACAAAACGGAGTTGTAGAACGGAAAAACCGGACTTTACAAGAATGTGCAAGAACATTATTAAATGGAACTACTCAACCAAAACATTTTTGGGCAGAAGCTGTTGCTACTGCGTGTATCCATTCGACCTCTCACCAAGAATACATCTTATGAATTATTTAATCAAAGAAAGCCAAATATCTCATACTTCAAAGTTTTCGGTTCTAAGTGGTTTATTTTAAATATGAAAGACCATCTCGGAAAATTTGATCCAAAATCTGATGAAGGTATATTTGTCGGTTATTCGGAACGAAGCAAGGCCTATCGTATATTTAATAAAAGAACCAAAACTATTGAAGAATCACTTCATGTTTCTTTCGATGAATTCTATAAACCATCTCATAACATATTAGATAATGATGATATTATAGTCACTAAAAATCCGATCATTACAAATGCTGATTCTAACTCAGAAATTATTGAGAATATTCCTCAACCAGTTGTGATACCTTCTCCACCAAGATTACGATCCCCTCCAAGGATTCTAAGAGATCATCCGGTTCAAAATGTAATTGGAGAAGTAACATCACAAATTAGAACAAGGAGTCAACTCAACCAAATGGGTCATGTTGCATTTCTTTCAAATATCGAACCTAAGAATCCAAAAGAAGCTGCTACTGATGATTACTGGATCATTGCCATGCAGGAAGAACTAAATCAGTTTGAGCGCAATGATGTCTGGGAACTTGTTCCAAGACCAACTGATCAGTCAATTATTGGTACAAAATGGGTCTATAAGAATAAGGCCGATGAACAAGGAAATATAACTAGAAATAAAGCAAGATTAGTAGCACAAGGATATAATCAGGAAGAAGGTATCGATTACAAAGAAACTTTTGCACCAGTTGCATGACTAGAAGCTATCAGAATCTTATTATCCTTTGCTTGTCATCATAATTTCAAACTTTACCAGATGGATGTCAAAAGTTCTTTTCTAAATGGATTTATCAAAGAGAATGTATATGTCGAACAACCTCCCTTGTTCGTACATGAAAAACATCTTAATTACGTATACAAACTTAAGAAAGCTTTGTACGGTTTGAAACAAGCACCTTGTGCTTGGTATGAATGATTATGCAGCTATCTTACTGATTCAGGATTTCAAATTGGTAAAGTCGATTAGACTTTATTCATTAAACATTCTCGAAAAGATATATTGGTTATCCAGATATATGTAAACGATATTATCTTTGGTTCAATCAATGATAAACTCTGCAAAGAATTTGCAGATATTATGACCAAAGAATTTGAAATGTCTCATATGGGAAACTATCATATTTTCTTGGTCTTCAAATCAAGCAACTTTCCAACGTTATTTTTATTAATCAAGAAAAATACTGTGGAAATCTTATCAAATGCTTCGGTTTAGAAAATACGTCTGGTAAACCTACTCCTATGAGTACAACTACACATCTTGAAAAAGATGAACATGGTAAGAGTGTTGACCAGATATTATATCGAAGCATGAATGGTTCTCTTCGTTATCTTACTGCAAGTCGTCCAGATATAATGATGAGTGTTTGTCTATGTGCACGATTTCAAGCAAATCCTAAGGAATCACACTTACGAGCAGTAAAATGTATAATTCGTTATCTTAATAACACCAAAGACTTCGGTCTCTTCTACCCAAAAGATTGTCCATTCGAATTAGTATCTTATAGTGATGTTGATTTCGATGGCTCTCGTACGGATAGAAAGAGTACAAGTGGTACGTGACATTTTATTAGAAAATCACTTGTCTCTTGGTTTAGTAAGAAACAAAATTGAGTTTCACTATTGACATATGAAGCTGAGTATATATCAGCACCTCTTGCTTGTACTCAAGTACTATACATGAAACAAACACTTCGTGATTCTGATATTCATTTATCAAATTCTATTATATACTGTGATAACACCAGTGCGATAAACTTATCAAAAAATCCAGTAAATCATTCTCGAACTAAGCATATTGATATCTGTCATCATTTCTGGAGAGACAATATTGAAAAAGGAAACATATGTCTCAAATATGTCCAGACTGATTATCAACTAGCGGACATTTTTACTAAGCCTCTACTTGAATCAAGTTTTATTTCTTTACGTAGAGAGCTTGGCTTGATCTCTAGAACTGAACTTGATATGTAAACTCTAAAGTTATATGCATACGAATTATTAAGTTCTTTTCTTATCCGGTGCTTTTAATTTTCAAAATTTTAGCTATTATGTAGCTACTTCTATTTTTAGTAAGAGAATATGAGTTATTCATCTTTATATGGTAACTATTCCTTGAATGTTTTCAACCACTACTTTATATATAGACAACTCTATATATATTTCATTCATTCTCTTTCTACATATCCTCAACTCCGAGTCTATATTTAAAGTTTTCAATAAAACAATATGGCTCATATCTGCGATGAATGTGCACAAAGGTCACATATTTCGGTTACAAGTTCTGAACCTGATGAATACTATTCTCCTGAAACACCGAAAAGCAGACCAAAATGCACTTATACCCCCGGAAATATGCCTACGTCTAAACGTGCAAAGAAAGCACTATTTTGCTCGCTTTGAACTAGAGAAAAGATAAATGGGATTCATCACTATCAGAATCATCAAATAGATCTTCAGAGACAACTCCATTACGAGCAAAAACTTACTTCCGATCGATTATCACTCTTAGAACGCATGGCTTCATTTTTCTGTAGCACAAACAAACCTGGAGTTTATGAACCTATGTCGCATGCTCCTTCATCTTCAAGGAGTCCTAATTCCTGAGATCATAACTACAATCGTAATGAAGGTGCAAAATGGTCGCCATGGACATCTCGAATCTACGAGGTTAAGGAAGAGTCAACCGAGCATTATTTGGCAACATCTCATTAGTTTTGTTTTCAAATATATTATGATTATATTTAAGTTTTTTTATGATTATAACATATATGTACTTCTTCTTTTTTGAATGAGTTCAATAAAGTTCAGATCGCTTAAAACCAAAAGAAGAGGAAAAGTTAGAAAACCAAAAATCTAGAAAAACCAGTCAACCAGTAGGAATGGACCAGTCGACCGTTTTGCTCTTTGGACAAAAATGGTCGACCGGTCATTTCTCACCAGTCGACCTATTGAGGCCTCTTCTGTTTTTATTTTTCAAACATGATCGGTCGACCGTTTTGGTCTCTGGATGAAAACGGTCGACCGGTAGATATTGACCAATCGACCGGTTCCGATCTGATGGGTTTTTACACTCATCTATACGGTCATTTTTTAACCTGTCTCTTATTTTTAAATTTATCTTTTCCCTTTCCAAAAGCTCTAAAACCCTAAGACTTCAAAATTCCAAAACTCTTTCATGGCTGCTCCATAAAAGAAGATGAAGAAAGCTTCCTCCTCTTCTACCGAACTCCAACCAATAGGTAGTTCAATTAAGAAATGGCTTGTTGATCCGATTGCTATTAAGAGATGGAATCAAATGAAGAATTTCAACATACACCGTAATTTGTTTATCAAATTTCCTGATTTCTCAAACTATCATGTTCAAAGATTAGCTAGAAATGCTTATATTGAATCTCTACTTGATTTTGATCGTAATAATGTTGAAATTAATCACGTTATGATCAAGCTTTTCTATGCTAACCTTAATCTTGACAAATACAAACTGGAAAATCCTTCTCAATGTCAATGGTCAGTTGCATGTGGACAACAAGTTTTTATTTCTTGTGAAAGAATGGAAAATGTTCTTGGTTCGGAATTCAGAGGAGAAAAATTTTCAAGCAATTTTTGTACTATTCACGTCCGAAATCAAATAAGACATGAATTTATTGAGGATGGTAAGGACATCACAAAATCGATTAATTTACGTCCTACGGCTCGAGTTCTTCACCATACCTTAATGCATTCTCTTTTACCTCGAATTGGAAATTTCGATGCTATTTACAAAGAAAATTTCAAATCTTTATATGCAACTTATGGGGGAAATCGCATAAACTGGATTGAAATGATCTTCGATGAAATCTTACAAGTTATTGAGTTGAATAAGCCGCATCTTTTCTATAATGAATATATTATACGACTCTTACTTGATTGTGGAATCAATCCTCCTCCGTCAACCATTTCAAAGCCAAAATGCATAAATAAAGCTTCAATCAAGCGAATGAAACTTCCTGAACCTTATTTTAATATCATTCCTTTCGAACAATGGAAGGAACAAGGACACCAAAGAACCTCGTCTCAACCTTATCGTCCAAAACCTGAAGAGGTGAAACTTCTACTCTCGACTTCCTCCACAAAAGAAAGTCTTGAAACCATTGCTCAAAATCAATTTCTACTTGAAGCTTGACTTAAATGTATGGACACAAAAATGGATAAGCGTTTTAACAAACTTAAGTCATTCTTTGCGTCTATATGGGAGGCAATATCTTGTGGAACATCCTCTTTTTCCATGCAAGCACAGGACCCTGGCAAACGTCCAGCTCCTCCATCCTTTACTTGGACATCTTCGGAGGAGGGCACTAACTCTGACACTAGTCACGGACGAGGTCGAGGTATATCTCAAATGGTTGAAGTTGAAGAAGAGGAAGAAGAAGAAGAAGGCAAGAAAACAGAATCCGAGTAGTTAGCTTATTTGATCGTTTATGAACTTATGCTTTTATTATTTCCAGACTTAATCCGACACTTGTACCTAAATGGTGTCGTTGCTTTTTATTTCTAACTTAGACCTATGTATGCTTGTACTCTATGCTCTATGTTATGTGTTGTATGTTGCTTTAATCTCTGCTAATATTGCTTTCAATGTTTATGTGGCAATACAACAACGCATTGGGCCTGAATATGCCTGTCGATTTTGAAATCAAGGAAAGATATTGAAAATCCATAGTCCTTTTTGTCGATGACAAAGGAGGAGAAATATGATACTAACATTACATATATAAGCAAAAGTTGTACTAACATTGTGTATGCAGGAATAACAGTTATTATACAGGCAAAAATTCAAGGGGAGATTATATACAGGGGGAGATTCAGAAATATATTGTCATCAATCAAAAAGGGGTAGAATGTTGATTCAAGGAATTTTGATTTATGTCAAAGTAATGCGCGATGATCAACAAAAAGGCGACGTTCATTGATAAGGAGCTTTATATGGTATTAGTCTTTAGAAATTGATCATTTGGTATGATAATAGTGTTCATTATTGTTAAAATCTATCCTCAAATAATCAATGTTTATATATATATATATAAACTAATGTATATGTATGCACATAAATTATGCAAACTAGGCTATACCGGTCGATCGCCCAAAACAGATCGGTCGACCGTTTTTACCCAGTTTGCACAATGAACGTGCACACATATACATATAACGTATATATATTTAAATTCCTATCTACTGGTCCTTTTTGAACTGTCGACCGTTTTTAAACAGAAGTAACTATTTGAATAGTCACTTCCATTCCTCCAAGAGTTGCTTCTCCTTTCTTTCTTCAATAATCATATCTATTGATTGTAACACTTTACCAAAGGTTACAACTAATTTATCCTATAAAAACTGTAACAACCCGAATTTTAATAACATGTTAAAACCATAAATCAAGGCAGAATTAAATTTTAAAATAAGAATCAAGGGAAACGGTTTACGCCATTGCGTTCATCTCGAAATTTTACATGAAATAGAGTCCGAGTTTTCGAAAATCGGACTCCGGATGAAGAAGTTATGGCCTGTAGAAGATTCGACAGATTTTAGGCAGCACAGGACCAGGCAGGTCGACCTGGGGACCAGGTCGACTATGTGGTTGACCCTAGGGTCGACCTACCCCCCAGGTCGACCATGTGGTCGACCTCCCCGCCCCCACCCCCCCCCCCCCCCCACCCCGCTTACAGGTCGACCTGGTCGACCTGTTTTGACCCAGAACCTATTTTTGAAGCCTGAGACGTGTTTTGATGGTCCGGATTGATTCTAGGGTTAATCTAAGGGCCTAAACTAGTTGCTACACCTATAAAAACACCCTTAGACCTAACCTAATTCACAACAAATCATTCTTACACCAAAATGCTGTTGAGGTCCCTCTTGATCATGGCCGCCGTCTCTAATCAATTTCCTAAGCTTTCATACACAATCCAATTCGAAGATTAAGGCTTCTACAATGATTCAAGACAATAAATCAACAACGTCGCTGCAATATTGTACAACAAATTCAGTTCTTAATTCATTAGCCATGCTCTGTAAGTTCTAGTTGTTTTTAGATTTAAACATTTAATTATAATATGGCCATGGAATAAAGTGGAATTGGATTTAAGTATGTTTATTGATTCAGATCTATTTCTGTTGCTTCTTGAATCTTGAGTTTTGAGACTTTTCTATGTTCGTTCTCATGTCAATCTTATGATCTATTCAGCCTGTTGTAAATCAGTTTTTCTTGATTCATATTGATATTATTATCAAGATCTATCTTTTATGCCAGAGATGATGTTTTTATGCCAGTTTTCTCTCTATGCTGATTGTTATACAAATTCTACCTTCCCCTATTTATTTTCTTTCGATGAACCTAGGTCAATTTCGGACCTAGGCCTAAACCGCGATTTGCGTACGATTGAATACGGGGAAATATGGGAATGTTGTCTATATTGGATATACATGTTTGGTAAAATTGATGGCATAACATGAAATTGGAAATTTGGGGTATTGTCAATATAATTTAAATCGCAAGCTTGCCCATTGGCATAATTAAATTGGCATGTAGTGGGTATAATGAATTAGCATATAAATCAAATCACGAGTTCGGGCCTATGTAAATTAAATCAAAAGATTAGGTTTATGATTGAGCATAAGTAGAATTGGGACTTTGAACCTAAAAGCAATTGTAAACTTGATAATTGGCATAAATATGTATTATGAACTTGGGTAGTTGGCGTGTGTTGTAATAAAAAGATTATAGTTTGGGATAACTACATCATGAATCAAGATTTGAGTTTATTTGGACATGAAACTTGATACATGTAATCTGGGCTAGAACTTGATATGGGTAAAATGGCATAAACCTGGCATACATGTAATAGGCAAGAATTGGGCGTATGTAAACTGACTAGAATTGGGTGTGTGTGTGTGTGTGTGTGTATATATATATATATATTGGCATGTAATTTTGGAACATGGGCATATGTTTATTATTATGTAAAGTTGGGAATTTGAAACATGAAAATGACTGTGTATTGGATAATTGACTTGAACACGAACATGAACATTTCTATATGTTAAACACATGAACTGATATTGGGGTTTTGGGGGAAATACGACCATTAATGAACCTTTGACACGAGGTTAGACTCGGTTTGTGGTGTAAATCTGCCCGGAACCGCCCGACAAATTCAGTAGCCACAAAGTGTCAGTCTAATGTGAGAGGTCGAAGGTCGAATTGTAGGCGTAACGATTTATGACACGAGGTTAGACTCAGTTTGTGGTGTAAATCTGCCCGGAACCGCCCGGCAAATCCAGTGGCCACAAAATGCACGGTCTAATGTGAGAGGTCAGGATTCGCTCATCATAATGAATGAATTAATACTAACCATAATAAGACATGGGTATGGTTAGAGGGTTAGGCGGGATGACATGGAAATTTGACATGTAAATGTGGACCTAACCGGTATGAGTTAAGAACATGTAAAACTTATAAATGTAGGCTTAACCAACATAACTGTTAATCAGACCAATGGGTGGGTTAAGTAATATGACTAGACTAATGATATTTAACCAATTTGACACGATGATTTGATAGGGTTAAGTCATGAACCGCTTGAATATACATAACCAATTTGATACAATGATTTGATAGGGTTAAGTCATGAACCGCTGGAATATACTTAACCAATTTGACACGATGATTTGATAGGGTTAAGTCATGAACCGCTTGAATATAATTAACCAATTTGACACGATGATTTGATAGGGTTAAGTCATGAACCGCTTGAATATACTTAACCAATTTGACACGATGATTTGATAGGGTTAAGTCATGAACCGCTTGAATGAACTTATCCAATTTGACACGATGATTTGATAGGACTAAGTCATGAACCGCTTGAATGAACTTAACCAATTTGACACGATGATTTGGTAGGGTTAAGCCATGAACCGCTTGAATATACTCAACCAACTTGACACATGATTTATAGGGCTAAGTTATGAACTTGAACGACAACACTTAGCCAATTTAACATGACCCGTAGGCGGGTTAAGTCACGAACTTGAATGACAACACTTAACCAACTTGACATGCTAGACTGATGGGGTTAAGTCTCGAATTTAAATGACAACACTTAACCTACTGGACAAAAACCCTAGTTACGTGGTCCTTTTCAGCAGTAACCCACTTGATGTATCACGGTACCCTGGAACTAGGCAGGGTGGGGCACGATTACTGGGCTGATTGTAAGCGACCAGAACGACGGCTGAGTTGGTGCGCCATTGTAGGTTCAGGCGGACTATGGTCGTGCATGTAGTCCGAAGTTGAAAAATCAGGCATTGGGCACCGGTAGGTTTACACTGTGCGTGCTTGATTCGTGTCGGTGGTTGGCACCCTAGGGCTTGATACACCCTATGGTGGACCTAGCACCGGTGACTACATTCGTGATTGGGCCGTATGACACAGACACATGAACGAGCTAGGACTTGTAGGGAGCCGATCGATTAATAGATCGTTTCGTGGGACCAAGTAATGGGTCATTTCATGACATTGGGCAAGGGATCATTTTATAGTCAACACATGACACGGGTTGAGATCACCTTAGTATATAACACGGGCTACTAGATTGGAACACTAGTAGGAATACGAAACATTCCATGTAAGGCACTTGTGAGATGATAGTCAGGCAGTGCAGAGCAACTTAGAAATCTCGCGATGTTATACTTGATAGAAACCTTGCGATGCGATACTTGGTAGGAACCTTGTGATGCTACTCTTGATAGGAATTATGGGATGTTATACTTGATTCATCGTGCCTGTAGCTTATCTTGTCATCATACTTATGTTTATTTTCAGTTTATTCATGCCATGTTATCTTTACCTGTTTTTATGCTGAAAGTCACTAGGACTTACTCAGTCTTTATGACTGACCCGTTTTGTTTCGCCTCTCTTTCTTCTGTTCCACCCCCCAAGGTTCGCAGGGTGGAAATACAGCTTAGTACGGACCTTACCAAGCTCCAATGCTCTTTCATGTACGGCTTGGATTTCTCTTGGCTATGGCTTGCTTTACTGTTTTACTTGGGGAATGATTTATGACTATGGTTTTATGCTTCTTTATTATTGCAAGACAGATTTCGATGTAATGGATTTAATAGCATTTTGATGTAAAAGGCTTTAGACCTTTCTAGATTTTAAAGCAATGAAATTTGGTTCTTCTTCCGCTGTTTTATATGTTTTGTCTTGTAATATTTCTGTGTATGTTTACCTAGATAATGCTCCACCAAAGCTAGTGCATTCACTTTGTGAGTGACCCTAGCGGAGGTGGGGTGTTACATTTGGTATCAGAGCAGAATGTTACTAGACTGGGCAAAAGCTTTTAAAAACCTTCTGAAATTATTTGCAAAATGTTTACAAAGAAGCATTTTTCTAAGAAAAGTTTTGTTTTACGAAAGGCATATTCCCCAAAGCCATATGCACTATCTTTTGATTCTCTCGTTGAGTCTCTTCTCTCTTTCTTTTTCACCATAGTTTGTAGGCATACAACGCATGTAGGAGGACAAAGAAGTACCCAACCTCCATCAAGAGCCACAGTAGTTCCATCTGAGACTAATCTTATTTCAAGCTTTGTAGGGTTGCCATGCGAGGGAGGTAGCTTTCGAGAAACTTGTCAACAAGCTATACAAGGATAGTAAGAACGAGGATAAAAGAACACAAGCCTAAGGATAAGAAACTTGTTGATAGGGCTTAATCCACGAAGGAGGAAAAGGTGAAAGGAAAGAGGCCAAAGTGAGAGAATAATAAAACCCATGACAAGAGAGAGTATCTTTAGTATGGTAAAAAGGGACATGTAGTTAAGTATTATAGGACAAGGACAAGGGCAAAGAACAAGATTGTCGATAGGGCAATTGTATGTTCTCACTACTGGCATACCTAAGAGAGGTGGTAACGTTTCTGTCAAAGGTTTAGCTTTTCTTTTCCATCATCCCATTAGAACTTTGTTTTTGTACATTGCATCCTTTTGATTTTGCTTCGATAGTTGGAGTCTCTGCACCTTAGTACTAGCATAGTAGAGGGTCCCATTTTTTTCTCAAATCCTGTTAGGGAATCGACTCATTTATTCATGACTTGTTTGGATTTGAGAATGTCTACGCTAAGCGTTGAGTTTAGAAGAAATGCTTATGTTTCTGGGCTATGGGTTGATTCTAGGGATGGAATGGTTATCCAGTAATGGTGCCATTCTTGAGTATGAAAAGAGGGTAGTTAGACTCTTGACTTGCCGTGGTAATACCCTCGAAGTCTAGTGTAACCCTTCGGATTCTGCCATGCTTAGTTACCTAGAATCTCTTGATACATTTGTTGATCCCAAGTAGTGTTCGCCACTAAGGTGGATGGTTCATTTTGCTTATGCATGAGTTATAGGAAATCACCTTAGTAAGTACATTTGGCAACATGGTTGACATCTGTTTATTTGCAAGAGATAATTCTTCTGCGTGGAATACCCTATAAACGAGATCCAAGATTCACTAGTGAATTTTGGAGAGCTTGTATGAAACCATGAGTACGCAGTTATGTTTGAGCCGAGTATACTAGAAGGAGGATAAGGGAAAATGGGACGAGAGACAACAGTGAAATGAGTTACAACTCATATTTTGGAAACAAGAATTAAGAAGCTACGAAATTATGAAGTTAAAGAAGGACAAAGCACAATGGAGTTAACTCAAGGAAATGCGACTTAGAAGATTGAAGACTAGATAAGCGCATCATATCTCTTTTCAAGAGTATATCCTTGATCCCACTTTTCCTGTAGAGCCTACTTGCATGCTATCTTTTATGTATATCCTCTCGGTCCTATTCTCAATCTTATTTCTGTTGCAAACCCCATAAGGAGTATGACTCATCTGGTTGTGATATATGTTGGGGTTTGAGGGTGTTCGTTGGGTTGACTAAACTTTTTGGGCTTTATAGGATATGGGTTGGTTTTAGGAAGGGATTTCTTGTGACCTAAAAGGAGTTTATCATGTTTGGTTTCCTCTAATCATATATATTGGTTTTGGGTTGGTGTTTAGGGTACAAAGTTTTTCTTTACTTGCTTCTATCATTCGGTTATATCTTTAGGTAGGAACTAATGGATGTAAACATGTGTTTGAGACATGTTATGGTTGATGGTTGCAAGGGGTTGCAAGTGGTTGCTAGTTGTTGCTCGTGGATGCATGAACACACATTAGGCACTAGATCGGCTCTGTCACATCTCATATTGCATATGCATGAATGTTTATACTTGTTTATGGATGGAATTGAATGTGTTATCATGTGGATGTTGCATATGGATGGATGTTTGTGTACACATATAATGTTTATATGACCAGGACTATTTGCATACATGTTGGATTCATGACACTAAACATATTTTGCATTTAAAAAGATCAATCAGGCCTGATCATTTGCATTAGACAAGGAACATAAACACACACTTCTTGCATATGTTCATACAGCATTAGAAATCATTTAAGGACAATGGTTGCTTGTGAATGACGGTTGAGTAGATGGTTGATTGGATGATAGGATGCATTCTTCTTAACTTGAAGATTTCGGGGACGAAATCCTTTAAGGAGGGAAGAATGTAATCCCCGAAATCCTTTAAGGAGGGAAGAATGTAACAACCCGAATTTTTATAACATGTTAAAACCATAAATCAAGGCAGAATTAAATTTTAAAATAAGAATCAAGGGAAACAGGTTACGCCATTGCGTTCGTCTCGAAATTTTACATGAAATAGAGTCCGAGTTTTCGAAAATCGGAGTCCGGATGAAGAAGTTATGGCCTGTAGAAGATTCAGCAGATTTTAGGCAGCACAGGACCAGGCAGGTCGACCTGGGGACCAGGTCGACCATGTGTTCGATCCTAGGGTCGACCTACCCCCAGGTCGACCATGTGGTCGACCTCCCCCCCTTACAGGTCGACCTGGTCGGCCTGTTTTGACCCAGAACCTAATTTTGAAGTCTGAGACGTGTTTTGATGGTCCGGATTGATTCTAGGGTTAATCTAAGGGCCTAAACTAGTTGCTACACCTATAAAAACACCCTTAGACCTAACCTAATTCACAACAAATCATTCTTACACCAAAATTTTGTTGAGGTCCCTCTTGATCATGGCCGCCGTCTCTAATCAATTTCCTAAGCTTTCATACACAATCCAATTCGAAGATTAAGGCTTCTACAATGATTCAAGACAATAAATCAACAACGTCGCTGCAACATTCTACAACAAATTCAGTTCTTAATTCATTAGCCATGCTCTGTAAGTTCTAGTTGTTTTTAGATTTAAACATTTAATTATAATATGGCCATGGAATAAAGTGGAATTGGATTTAAGTATGTTTATTGATTCAGATCTATTTTTGTTGCTTCTTGAATCTTGAGTTTTGGGACTTTCCTATGTTCGTTCTCATGTCAAGCTTATGATCTATTCAGCCTGTTGTAAATCAATTTTTCTTGATTCATATTGATATTATTATCAAGATCTATCTTTTATGCCAGAGATGATGTTTTATGCCAGTTTTCTCTCTATGTTGATTGTTATACAAATTCTACCTTCCCCTATTTATTTTCTTTCGATGAACCTAGGTCAATTTCGGACCTAGGCCTAAACCACGATTTGCGTACGATTGAATACGGGGAAATATGGGAATGTTGTCTATATTGGATATACATGTTTGGTAAAATTGATGGCATAACATGAAATTGGAAATTTGGGGTATTGTCAATATAATTGAAATTGCAAGTTTGGCCACTGGCATAATTAAATTGGCATGTAGTGGGCATAATGAATTAGCATGTAAATCAAATCACGAGTTCGGGCCTATGTAAATTAAATCAAAAGATTAGGTTTATGATTGGGCATAAGTAGAATTGGGACTTTGAACCTAAAAGCAATTGTAAACTTGATAATTGGCATAAATATGTATTATGAACTTGGGTAGTTGGCGTGTGTTGTAATAAAAAGATTATAGTTTGGGATAACTACATCATGAATCATGATTTGGGTTTATTTGGACACGAAACTTGATACATGTAATCTTGGCTAGAACTTGATATGGGTAAAATGACATAAACCTGGCATACATGTAATAGGCAAGAATTGGGCGTATGTAAACTGACTAGAATTGGGTATATATATATATATGTATAAATTGGCATGTAATTTTGGAACTTGGGCATATGTTTATTAATATGTAAAGTTGGGAATTTGAAACATGAAAATGACTGTGTATTGGATAATTGACTTGAACACGAACATGAACATTTCTATATGTTAAACACATGAACTGATATTGGGGTTTTGGGGGAAATACAACCATTAATGAACCTTTGACACGAGGTTAGACTCCGTTTGTGGTGTAAATCTGCCCGGAACCGCCCGGCACTCCAGTAGCCACAAGTGTCGGTCTAATGTGAGAGGTCGAAGGTCGAATTGTAGGCGTAACGATTTATGACACGAGGTTAGACTCAGTTTGTGGTGTAAATCTGCCCGAAACCGCCCGACAAATCCAGTGGCCACAAAATGCACGGTCTAATGTTAGAGGTCATGATTCGCTCATCATAATGAATGAATTAATACTCACCATAATAAGACGTGGGTATGGTTAGAGGGTTAGGTGGGACGACATGGAAATTTGACATGTAAACGTGGACCTAACCGGTATGAGTTAAGAACATGTAAAACTTATAAATGTAGGCTTAACCAACATAACTGTTAATCAAACCAATGGGTGGGTTAAGTAATATGACTGGACTAATGATACTTAACCAATTTGACATGATGATTTGATAGGGTTAAGTCATGAACCACCTGTATATACTTAACCAATTTGACACGATGATTTGATAGGGTTAAGTCATGAACCGCTTGAATATACTTAACCAATTTGACACGATGATTTGATAGGGTTAAGTCATGAACCGCTTGAATATACTTAACCAATTTGTCACGATGATTTGATAGGGTTAAATCATGAACCGCTTGAATATACTTAACCAATTTGACACGATGATTTGATAGGGTTAAGTCATGAACCGCTTAAATATACTTAACCAATTTAACATGATGATTTGATAGGGTTAAGTCATGAACCGCTTGAATGACCTTAACCAATTTGACACGATGATTTGATAGGATCAAGTCGTGAACCGCTTAAATGAACTTAACCAATTTGACATGAAGATTTGGTAGGGTTAAGTCATGAACCGCTTGAATATACTCAACCAACTTGACACGTGATTCGTAGGGCTAAGTCATGAACTTGAACGACAACACTTAGCCAATTTGACCTGACCCGTAGGCGGGTTAAGTCACGAACTTGAATGACAACACTTAACCAACTTGACATGCTAGACTGGTGGGGTTAAGTCTCGAATTTAAATGACAACACTTAACCTACTGGACGGAAACCCTAGTTACGCGGTCCTTTTCAGAAGTAACCCACTTGATGTATCATGGTACCCTGGAACTAGGCAGGGTGGGGCACGATTACTGGGCTGATTGTAAGCGACCAGAACGACGGCTGAGTTGGTGCGCCATTGTAGGTTCAGGCGGACTATGGTCGTGCACGTATTTCGGAGTTGAAAAAGCAGGCATTGGGCACCGGTAGGTTTACACTGTGCGTGCATGATTCGTGTCGGTGGTTGGCACCCTAGGGCTTGATACACCCTATGGTGGACCTAGCACCGGTGACTACATTCGTGATTGGGCCGTATGACACAGACACATGAACGAGCTAGGACTTGTAGGGAGCCGATCGATTAATAGATCGTTTCGTGGGACCAAGTAATGGGTCATTTCATGACATTGGGCAAGGGATCATTTTATAGTCAACACATGACACGGGTTGAGATCACCTTAGTATATAACATGGGCTACTAGATTGGAACACTAGTAGGAATACGAAACATTCCATGTAAGGCACTTGTGAGATGCTAGTCAGGCGGTGCAGAGCAACTTAGAAATCTCGCGATGTTATACTTGATAGAAACCTTGCGATGCGATACTTGGTAGGAACCTTGTGATGCTACTCTTGATAGGAATTATGGGATGTTATACTTGATTCATCGTGCCTGTAGCTTATCTTGTCATCATACTTATGTTTATTTTCAGTTTATTCATGCCATGTTATCTTTACCTGTTTTTATGCTGAAAGTCACTAGGACTTACTCAGTCTTTATGACTGACCCGTTTTGTTTCGCCTCTCTTTCTTCTGTTCCACCCCCCCAGGTTCGCAGGGTGGAAATACAGCTTAGTTCGGACCTTACCAAGCTCCAAGGCTCTTTCATGTACGGCTTGGATTTCTCTTGGCTATGGCTTGCTTTACTGTTTTACTTGGGGAATGATTTATGACTATGGTTTTATGCTTCTTTACTATTGCAAGACAGATTTCGATGTAATGGATTTAATAGCATTTTGATGTAAAAGGCTTTAGACCTTTCTAGATTTTAAAGCAATGAAATTTGGTTCTTCTTCCGCTGTTTTATATGTTCTATCTTGTAATATTTCTGTGTATGTTTACCTAGATAATGCTCCACCAAAGCTAGTGCATTCCCTTTGTGAGTGACCCTAGTGGAGGTGGGGTATTACAAAAACAATTTGAAATCATTAATTCTAATCACCAGTTCTTTCTATCTATTCTCTATATTGTTGATCTCATTCTTGAACTCTCAAGCACTGAAACGTTAATATTCTTCGCAATATCGTTCTTGAATCCTAGAATTTATACATTATTCTTTTGATTCAAACACGATACCATCTTCCAATTCTTCAAAAACACAAATTCTATTTGAGGATAAGATTATAGAAAGGTTGTACAAGAATTGACAAATTCGTGTTATTGGGAACACACATTGTCAAGTTACAAGTCTACTCGTCTTATTTGAAGTCCTCCGTGTTGTTAGAGGCAAGTATTGAAGTCCTCCGTGTTGTAAGAGGCAAGTTGTGAAGTCCTCGTGTTGATAGAGGCGCGAAATCTCGTTCGGCTGCTCGGGTGTTCTGAACATATTTCCTCTGGGTTAAGTGAGGTTGTTGATTAGTGAAATTCCAGATAGAAGTCTGGGACTGGACGTAGGACGATGCTTCAAACCAGTATAAAAATCTCTGGTCTGATTTTTCTTTTACTGCATTTACTCATCTGTGATACCTTATTCTACTTTATATTTATTTGCATAACTATTATATTAGACAAGTAGTTGTGTGTTATTCCATATTACACGATCCGAGTGTACTATATTATACTTGGCAAGTACACGCACATACTTTCATCTAACACTGCTAACAAGACGAGTAAACTAAATGACAAACTAATAATTAATGAATTTTCATGGGTTCAACTTTAAAGTTTTACTTCCCATCGTTTCTCGCCATTTCAATTTAATTTGGCTGCTAAGTTATTCATGATGGTTTTTATCCTACTTTGCAGATCCGGCTGTAAATGGATTTTGGATGCTCATTTTTGACCAAAGGTTGGCTCTTTTATTTGTTTTATTTTTGTTTTTATGTTGATCTTTGTTAGAATTTGTGATACAATATTTCCATTTGCAGAAGATTTGAAAGATATTATTTATTATGGTGATACAATATTTCCATCTAGAGAAGATTTAGGAAATATTGTTAATCTGAGTAATATAATATTTCCAACTGCAGAAGATATGGAAGATATTAGAAAATTTATTTCCTCTTTTTGTATAATTAGACTGGGCAATAAATTAATACATAAGTGGAAGAATGTGAAGAAGTTTCTTTTGGGATATTGAAGTAAGGGATTAATTCATTGATTGGAGAATTAACTAGGCATTGATTTATAACCATAAATCAATTACGTCAACCCCAAGTATTAATCCTTATATAAGGATAGGAATTAGGTAAATGTATGGTACATCTCTCAAAGTTGTATTTCTTCTTCTTCTCTATTATCAGTCTTGTAATATTTTCTTATTTAGAAAAGGAATGAAATCTCCTCTCCCAAGTGGATGTACACTAACAAGACGTTAGTGGAACCACTATAAATTTCTTATGTTCTTTCTTTTATTGCTTGATCAGTGTTTGTTTTGCTGGTGATTATCTGTTGTTTGTTTTGCCTCGCCATCAATATGTTCCTGTTTGTTTTTCCGCAAGGTTGGGTTTTATTCCCAAGGCGTTTATTGGGAAACTTTTCCTAAACAATTTGTATCGGAGCTACAGGGTTGATTGAGAAAGGGTGTTAGGCATTATGACAGAAGATAGGAAGAATTCAGTAATTGTATCAAGGTCGTATGTCAAAGATATATATATGGCAACAGGATCTCAGTTAGCAATAGAAAGATGGAATGGGGATAAAGACTTCGAGAAGTGGCAATGGAGGATGAAAGTTGTTCTGATGAGAAACAATTTTCATCCTGTGGTGTTTGCTCCTGAGGAGTTGACGGATGATATTTCAGCCGTGGAAAGGAAGGAGATGGAACGATGGAGAAATGGGAGAAAATGTCATTTCAGAGATTAGCGGTGAGACCACTTCTAAGGACATTTGGACCAAGCTGGAAAACTCTATTTAAAGAAGTCACTAACCAACCGTCTGATTTTGCTAAAGACATTTTTCACCATGCGGATGAGGGAGAGTACTTCAGTGAAGGCATATCTAAGTTTCATTGATGATCTCATGATGAAGATGAAGACTGTTGACTTGAAAGTGGATGAGGAGCAAATAGCAACGATTCTTTTGTGTTCTCTTCTGGAGCGATGCACAAGTTTTGCTAACAGTCTTATCTATACCAAAGATACACTAACATTAGATGATGCGAAGGCAGGTCTTCTTTCTGAGGACTTGAGGGATCAGATGAAGGGGTTGAGTGAAGATAGAGGAGGACGTAGTATGGAAGCCTTATTAGCTGGTATGGAGAAAGGGGAGAAGAAGAAGAAAATAAAGTCAAGAGATGGGAAGTGCAACATTTGCAAGAAACCAGGCCATTGGAAGAGAGATTGTCCGGACTTAAAAAAATTGAAATTGGAAATTCATCTGTTGCGATAGAGAAATTTTTGTCAGATGACTTGTTGACAGCGGTAGTATCAGATGTATCAGACCATTGGGTGCTACATACGGGGGACGTCTTTTCATATGACACCTAATAAGAATTATTTCAGTTCTTTTAAAAGAAAAAGAGTTAAACTGATTCTTATGGGAAATGATGCTAGTTGTAGAGTCATGGGAGAAGGTACTATGCAGATTCGCATGTATGATGGGTTGATACGCACATTGACAAGTGTCCGTTAAGTTCCAGATCTTCGGAAGTCAATGATATCTCTTGGGGAATTGGCATCCAAAGGATGCGAGGTGACTATTAATAAGGATAGTCTAAGGGTTTCTAAGGGTGCATTTGTAGTGATAAAGGGAGATATGTTTCATAATTTGTATCTCCTGATGGGAAGCACTGTACTTGGAGAATCAAGGGTTGGAGTCTATAGTTCTTGTGGAAAAGATGTCAAAGCTAGACATACGAGAAGGGACTTTGAGTTTCTGCATAGGCAGAATATGATCAAAGGGGAAAGCTTCATCAAGGTGGGATTTTTCCAAGAGGATCTACTTGATTAGCGGAAGAAGGGATCATCTGAAGTTGGCCAGAGATCAAAGGAGAAAACAGTGGATATGCATAAGTCTTTGCAGACTGCTAAGTTCGAGCGTTGCTCGAGTTAGAATTGCTTGTCGAAATGCTACGTGCCACGCGGTGGCACGGTATGGGGAGAGAGTTGAGATGGTTCATGGAGACGTTTTTTTTCATGGTGAAGATTGATAGGTCATACTTGAAGGGGTACTTTGAAAACTTTATTAGCAGGCGGTGGCATTGCCGGAGTTTGTTAACAAAGTGCAATTGGTGATGGCCACGCCGAAGCTCATTGGGGAAAGTAACCATGGTGACTTGTCCGAGAAGATGCTTAGAGTAAGAGGATGTAGGTGGAGTTAGTAAAGCTTTCAAGGAAATATAGTATCAAGGTGGAGATTGTTAGAATTTGTGATACAATATTTCCATTTGCAGAAGATTTGAAAGATATAATTGGTTATGGTGATACAATATTACCATTAGAGAAGATTTGAGAAATATTGTTAATTTGAGTAATATAGTATTTCCAACTGCAGAAGATTTGGAAGATATCAAAAATTTATTGCCTCTTTTTGTAAAATTAGACTGGGCGATAAATTACCTACATAAGTGGAAGAATGTGAAGAAGTTTCTTTTGAGATATTGAAGTAAGAAATTAATTCTCTGATTGGAGAATTAATTAGGCATTGATTTATAACCATAAATCAATTACTTTAACCCCAGGTATTAATCCTTATATAAGGATAGGGATTAGGTAAATGTATGGTACATCTTTCAAAGTTGTATTTCTTCTTTTTCT
Organism: Allium sativum; assembly: GCA_030737875.1. NCBI lineage: Eukaryota > Viridiplantae > Streptophyta > Magnoliopsida > Asparagales > Amaryllidaceae > Allium > Allium sativum. Next base: position 191,496,417 of record CM060909.1, on the reverse strand, counting down.
TCTCCATTATCAATCTTGTAATATTTTCTTATTTAGAAAAGGAATAAAATATCCTCTCCCCAAGTGGAATTACACTAACAAGACGTTAGTGGAACTACTATAAATTTCTTGTGTTCTTTCTTTTTATTACTTGATATGTGTTTGTTTTTTGGTGATTATATATCTATGGTTTGCTTTGCCTAGCCATCAATCCTTTTCTATTTGTTTTTCCGTAAGGTTGGGTATTATTCCCAATGCGTTTACTGGGAAACTTTTCCCAAGCAATCTTTATTTTGAAAAATCTTTAAGAACATAATGGACATATTCTTGCTGATATTTAGTGTCATGAACTGTTTTTACAATCTGATACATGTTTGGATAATTTCAGATAATGGTTATTGCATGTGCTAGTAGAGTCTCACTAGGGGCGGAGTCCCGTTGCAAATGGGGTATGCACATTCCTACCCCAGCATTTTGGAAAAAACAAAAAATGACTATTCTCACGAGATGATTTCATAGGACCTAACATTATATCCAATTTGCAATGGGAGCACAGAAAATTTGTCAGAAACGGAGTTGTTGTGTTATAATAATACTAAATTCTTTCTTCAGCACTCTTTTTTTGTCAAAAGTTGATGTACGTCATTCGCTACCATTTTTCAAAAGTTATCAAAAATGGTAGGACATTACAATGACATCAAATTTATAGGAGCCAATATTATATTCTTGAAAAAAGCTACCAAACAAATTTCATAAAAATTCCACCTGCTCTCATGCTCATGCTTCTCACCAGGTTTTGCGGCAACTCACTACATAGCCTCGTGCCTACCTCAATTTTATGTCCTAGCTACGGGATTGAGTCTCACTAACTGCACAGGCTAATGTCGTGAAACGCTTTTCGTTAACATCCACCTCCTTCAACGAGTAGACCAAATTGAATTAGGATGCCATCCAAAACCAGATTTAGTAGTAGCTAAATATTCAAAGAAGAAAGAACGCTGATAGGTCTAACCATGTTAAGAGTCATTTTTTTAATGTTGAACTTGAAACACTTTTGTAGCAGAGAATAGAGGTAATGCACTTTGTTTATTTCTGTTGAATCTTTAATATAATGAATTTTTTTATGGCAACTAAAGCATATGACTTTGTATTAAAAATACTTTCATCATTTTGTACCTAAGTGGTGCCTTTTGAACTTATATCCTATTATGAACTGTTATGCTTCATGGGTTTATAGTTATGTCACGATGGTTACGCAGAGTCTTAATAAGTCTTGTACTACGTCAACAGTTTTGGTCTATATAGCTTTTAGTTTGCTATGCTGTCTACCTTATCTTTACATAAACTTCTGTTGTTATGTTGACTAATATGTAATTGTGTTTGATTACAACTTCATAATTGTGTGTTTCTTGTGTTAGTTTCTTATTCTTACCTGTCCATTTCTACTATTTTCAGTTTATTATATTTCCTCTTCAGGTATACATTCATATTGTTGTCTTTTTCATTCTTCCTCCGTTTATTTTCTCATACCCATCTATCTCTAAAGTTAAACCAATTCTTATTACCTATTGACCAGAAACAGTCGATAGTTTAGACTAGTAAATCTTAATTTTGTTGAGTATTTGGCTGATTATGTGAAATATCAAATTGTTATTTATACTTTATATATGAATAACCATACATGTTCTAATGTTTATTAGTTTTTTTAAATATTATTTGTACTCTAATTTTTCCTTTTTAATATGTCGAAGATCCTATTGAAGTATGCGATACTATGTGCTAGATTGAGGAGGATATTTTGGGATATTTCGAATATTTAGGATCTGGAGGATATTTTCAGATCTGGAGAATATTTAGGATCTGGAGGATATTTAGGATCTGGAGGATATTTTGGATCTAGAGGAAATTTTGGGAATTTCCATATACTTCCCTATGTCTATATAAGCTACATCGGATCCAAAAGGAGGAGGTACAACAAAATCAAGAGATTAGATCAAGGTTTATTCTAATTAGGGTCTAGGCAATCCTAATCTTCTTCAATTCCTTTCTCCACAAAATCAACTTTTTCTAGAAAATTTGGTCATTGTAATCAATCTCTTGTACTCTTCTATTGATATTAATAAAGGTTTCTCTCTCAAAGTGGACATACACTGACAAGACGTCGGTGGAACCACTATAAATCCCTGTGTTATTTAGTTTCTTGTTATTTCTCTATTATTTCCATTGTTTGGTGATTGTGATTGGCTTGGATAAGATTGAGATTGTTCGATTGGTTGTTTTTGCACTATTACCACGATCTTGTTTTCCACGGCATTGGGGATTTTTTATTTATGCGGTCTTGAATCAAAATTTCTCCACAACATTTAGTATCAGAGCATTGGTGTTGGTAGATAGTTGTAGAAATGCCGGAATCGGGTTCAAATAATCCATCAATAGTTGGTCCAAGTGGTGTAGCTTCTTATGTACGTGGGTCGTATGCAGCTGCTGGTTCACAATTGGTTATCGACAAGTGGAATGGCGATAATGATTTCGAAAAATGGCAATGGAAGATGGAAGCGGTTCTTAGGCGGAATCGGGTATATCGAGTAGTGTTTGATACACATTTATTGCCAGAGGACATCTCAGATGTGGAGAGAGAAGAAATGGAAGAGTGGGCATTTACTACACTTCAATTTGCCATGGGGGAGAATGTTATTTTCGAAATTAGTGGTGAGACGACTGCAAAAGGTATTTGGAACAAGTTAGAGGAGTTGCATATGAAGAAATCACTCACAAATCAACTGATCTTGTTGCGGACTTTCTTTACCTACAAGATGAAGGAAGGAAATTCACTAAAGGCGCACTTAAATGTGTTTGATGATTTTCTAATGAAGATGAAGGCGGTAGATTTGAAAAATGAGGAGGAGCAGAAGGCGATGATATTGTTATGTTCATTGCCTGAGCGCTATACTGGGTTCTCAAACAGTTTGATCTATGGCCGGGATACATTGACTCTAAATGATGTCAAGACGGGTCTTTTTAGTGAGGAATTGCGAGATCAGATGAAGAAGCTAAGTGATGGTAGTAGTGGTGTTGGTAATGGTCAAGGTTTATTTGCGGAGAAAGAAAAGTCGGAGAAGAAAGGAAACCGGGGGCGTTCTAAGTCTAAGAAGCCCGGTGGAAGAGGAAAGTCAAAGAAAAGAAATGGCAAGTGCTTTATATGCAAGAAACCTGGTCACCGGAAGAATGATTGTCCAGACAAGGGGAAGAAGGAAGTAGCATCTTCATCAGTTGCGGTGGAGAGAGATGTTAGTGAGGGAGATGTAGATGTTTAGTCGGCAGTAACATCAGATGTTTCGGGCAGCGATTGGGTGCTTGATTCGGGGGCTTCATATCACATGATGCCTAATAGGAATTGTTTTTCTTCTTATGTTGAATGGGAAGGAAAATCAATTGTTATGGGAAATGGTGCAGTTTGCAAGTCGAAGGGCATTGGATCTGGGCAAATTCGGATGTTTGACGGAGTGGTTCGTACTCTCACTAATGTGCGCTATGTTCCGGGACTATGGAAGTCACTTATCTCTTTGGGACAGTTGGATTCTTTAGTTTGTAAGATCACCATTGAGAGTGATAGCTTGAGGGTTTCGAAGGGTGCGCTTGTGGTTATGAAGGGTGCTAAAACTCAAGGTATCTGTTTGCTTCAAGGAGTGACCGTGGAAGGCGAAACTTGTGTCAGTGTTGATAGTTCTCGTGGCTTAGATGCTACACGGCTGTGGCATTTGAGATTGGGTCATATCTCGGAGAAGAGTTTAGATGTTCTTCGTCGAAGGAGGATGATTGATGGTGATAGTTTCAGCAAGTTGGAGTTTTGCGAGGAATGTGTCATGGGGAAGCAAACTAGAGTATTATTCGGTGAAGGAAAACATGATTCAAGAGGGATTCTTGAGTATGTGCACATGGATGTTTGGAGACCAGCGCCTGTAGCTTCTTTGGGAGGAGCAAGATATTATATTTCTTTCATTGATGATTTTTCTCGGAAGGTTTGGGTGTATGTAATGAAGGCCAAGTCGTAGGCATTTGCAAGATTCAAAGAATGGAAGGCTCTTGTTGAGAATGAGAGTGGAAAGACTTTGAAAGTTCTTAGGTCTAACAATGGTGGCGAATATGTTTCCGGAGAATTTCTGAATTTTTGCAAGCATCATGGTATTCAGAGGCATTTTACTCCACCGAGAGATCTGCAATCTAATGGAGTGGTGGAGAGAATGAACCGAATTCTACTAGAGAAAGCTCGATGCTTGAGATTGACATCGGGTTTGTCTACGGAATTTTGGGCTGAAGCATTGTCAACCGCGGTGCATATTATTAATCGGATTCCGTGCTCGACTATTAATAACAAAATTCCAGAGGAAGTGTGGAAGGCGAAGAGCATTGACTTGAGTTATCTTCGTGTATTTGGCAGCCTGTTTATGTGCATGATCCGGGGAATGATAAGCTCTCACCTAGAGCTTTCAAAGGGATTTTTCTCGGTTATATGGATGGTGTCAAAGGTTAAAGGATTTGGAATCCGGAAACGAAAAAGGCTATGGTTTCTCATCATGTTACTTTTGATGAGTCGTCTATGTTCAAGGAGAACGAAGGCTCATCGGATGTTCCGGATTTGGTTCATGGTGAATCAAAGGAGAAGGAAGTTATTCCCACTTTCAGGCCTAGAGAAAGTAGAGTTTTGGAGGTTCTTGCGAGGTGAATGCGGTTGATGTTACATCACATAGTCCACAAGATTCCTCTAGTAGTGTTGGTGATGTGCACGAGCCTAGAGAAGATTCAGTTCAAGGTGGAGCTGAAGAAAGACTGGGTGATGGCATTGCTACTTGGGTTGGTCGTCGTGCTATAAGGCCACCTGAAAGATATGGTGATTGGAACTATCATAGATTTTGTGAGAATTTGGACTATGCTCTTCATGTAGTCCAAGATGAGCCAATGGACCTTAATGACGTCATAGATTCGAGTGATAGCTCGAAGTGGATTTGCGCCATGGAGGAAGAGATGCAATCGTTGATGAAGAACCATACCTGGGAGTTGGTTCCACTTACTCAAGGAAACCGTGCTATTGGGTGCAAATGGATATATAAGGTGAAGGACGATGGAAGATACAAAGCTAGGCTAGTGGCTAAGGGGTTTGCACAGAGGAAAGGAAAGGAGTATGACGAGATCTTCGCACCAGTTGTGAGGCATACTTCTATCCGGATATTACTTGCATTAGTTGTTATTTACGACTTGGAGTTGGAGCAACTAGATGTGAAAACCGCCTTCTTGCATGGAGACTTGGATGAAGACATCTACATGGAGCAACCGGAAGGGTTTGTTGTAGAAGGTAAGTCAGAACTAGTTTGCAAGTTGAAGAAATCACTATATGGTTTGAAGCAATCACCTAGGCAATGGTACAAGAGATTTGATCATTTCATGCTTGAAAATGGCTTCCATCAAAGCATCAAGGATGCTCGCGTTTACATCAAGAGGTTAGGAAATGATTGTTGGGTGTATTTACTCTTGTATGTGGACGATATGCTCATTGCTTCTAAGGACAAGGCAGAAATCAATAAGTTGAAAGAAAAATTAAAGGCGGAGTTCGAAATGAAAGACTTTGGAGAAGCAAGGAAAATCTTGGGCATGGAAATTGAAAAGGATCGGAAGCGTTTTGAGTAGAGATTGACTCAAAAGGAGTACATTAAGAAGGTGCTTTGCCGGTTTAGCATGGAGAATGCAAAGGCGTTAAATACACCTTTCCCTTTGCATATAAAGCTTTCGAGTAAGGGATCACCTATCGACGAGAAAGACAAGGCTTATATGGCAAAGGTGCCATATGCTAGTGCGGTTGGAAGTTTGATGTATGCCATGGTGTGTACAAGACTCGATATTGCAAATGCCGTCGGGGTGGTTAGTCGGTATATGGCCAATCAGGGAAATCGCATTGGGAAGCCGTGAAAGCTATATTGAGATACTTGAAAGGCACAGCATCTCTTGGTCTTGTTTTTGGTGGTAGTGATGGATTGAGTTGCAAATTAATTGGTTATTGTGACTCAGACTATGCCGGTGATAGGGATCGGAGGAAATCAACTTCCGGGTATGTCTTCACACTTGGTGGTACGGCCATTAGTTGGAGATCGAGAATGCAAAACGTAGTTGCTTTATCCACTACGGATGCGGAGTTGATAGCCATTGTGGAAGCGGCAAAGGAGGCACTCTATTTGAAGCGACTATTGTGTGACTTGGGTTTCGAACATGAGAGTATCGATGTTCGATGTGATAGCCAAAGTGCTATACATTTTGCAGAGAATTTGGCATTTAGCTCACGAACGAAGCATATTGAAGTGAGAGAGTCATTTCTAGTAGCCATGGACGAAGACAAGCAAGTATGCCTTCGGAAAGTGCACACAAAGGATAACGCGGCGGACATGTTCACTAAGGCATTGCCGATTGGAAAGTTCGAGCATTACTCGAACTTAATTCGCTTGGAGAGATGCTAGGTGCCACGTGGCGGCACAGTTGAGAGAGAAACTTGGATGTAGAAGAGTATCGGTGAGAGGTTGGTATTCTATCTTCATGGTAAGTACTCATTTTCACTCCCGAATACATTGTCTTTTAGTGAGACTGGTTTAGGAGTTGGATGTTTCAACACTTCATTGATGAGTGGGGGCTATGCCTGAACTCGTTAGTGAAGTGCAATGGGCGGTGGCTATGCCGGAGTTCATTGGGGAAACATTCAAGCTATCTTGATTGAAGATAGAAGGAAATGCTTGGGTGCATTGAAGTTTGTGATGTAGATGGATATAGTATCGAGGTGGAGTGTTGAAGTATGCGATACTATGTGTTAGATTGAGGAGGATATTTCGGGATATTTCGAATATTTAGGATCTGGAGGATATTTTCAGATCTGAAGAATATTTAGGATCTGGAGGATATTTAGGATCTGGAGGATATTTCGAATCTAAAGGAAATTTTGGGAATTTCCATATACTTCCCTATGTCTATATAAGCTACATCGGATCCAAAAGGAGGAGGTACAACAAAATCAAGAGATTAGATCAAGGTTTATTCTAATTAGGGTTTAGGCAATCCTAATCTTCTTCAATTCCTTTCTCCACAAAATCAAATTTTTCTAGTAAATTAGATCATTGTAATCAATCTTTTATACTCTTCTATTGATATTAATAAAGGTATCTCTCTCAAAGTGGACATACACTGACAAGACGTCGGTGGAACCACTGTAAATCCCTGTGTGATTTAGTTTCTCGTTATTGCTCTATTATTTCCATTGCTTGGTGATTGTGATTGGCTTGGATAAGATTAAGATTGTTCAATTGGTTGTTTTTGCACTATTACCACGATCATGTTTTCCGCGGCATTGGGGATTTTTGATTTAAGCGGACTTGAATCAATATTTCTTCACAACAGATCCATGTATTGAATAAAGGAAGATCCATGTATTGAATAAAGGATTTCCACTGCTATTTAATTCTTTCATTCCATGTTTTCTATCGTTTGTCTATCCTACTACATTAAACAAATTATGTTCGACCAACTGACTATGCTTTCCCATTTTTTAATACTATAACTTTAAGTCAACATACTATTTTTTTAATTTTTATTTTTTATTTTCTTTCTATCCACTTATCATATCCTTTACCGTTACACCCTCAACATGATACACCACTTACAAACTCACCTATAATAGTACACTCTTTTCTATTTCCAGCCTCAACGTTTCATTAACTTATATACAGATAGTTTACAACGATGCAAATGTGGATTTCAAATTCTGCAGAATTATCGCCTTTGATATCCCAAGCACATGCATATGACTTGGTTAATTTAGACATCTTTTAGCATTATTTGACCACTACCATTGAATTGTGCAACAATGTTTGACTATACGTGTATACATATTGGACTGGATCAACATTAAGATATTGGTACGGGATATAGTCCATATTTATGGAGAATAGAATGTACTAAATTTCATGACTAGCTACATAACTAAGGAAAGTACATCAAGATGTTAGCTGGGCAGTTAAAACGCTTAGAGGATCCAATGCGGCGGAGGTTCAAAAAGTCATAGCGTGGATAAAGCGAGGAAATAGAAGGATATAGCGGATGACTCTAAAATAACATATATAACTCCTTCAAAATGTTTTTATGAATACATAAATGATAAGTAAGTGAAAAACTAACACTTTATTTTACTTTAGTTAGTACATTTTTATTTTTAAATACAAATATGTGCAAATATCAACAAATAAACATAAACTTTCGTTTAAATTAATTAAATTCGATAGCATATTAGAGCATTTTTGTTTCTAAAAGTAGATATTAAAAAATTCAATAAAAAACCTAATTTAACCATTCTTTTAATGCATAAATTTCATTTTTGAGTTCATTTCTTTAATCAAAGATATAGCGGGAATAACAAAATATAGCGGAAATAACGGGATATATCGGGAAAAGCGGAATATAGCGGGGATTAAAGTGGAGAGGCCGTATTAGAGGTTGTCTGAGGAAAAAGCGTAGCGGTGGTAGTGTGCTACAGGATATAGCGGGGTTATAGCGGGGCATTAACTGCATAGGATGTTACTCAACCTCACTAATCGTCTAATGACGATTTCGTTTCCACATAGAACGATTTATGTATATGCTTTTTACTGACACACAAAAAGATAACCTCTTTTTCATCTCTATGGCTAAAAAACAGCACTGAAACAATTTTTCTACCCTTCAACTCCTCTGGTGTTCATGTTAACATACCCATTGTTAATTCCTTCGCATGCTATATCACCAAACTTTCATTTCACACTACCAACCTCTAACAATAAATTTCATTACTTCAACTACCTCAAGCTCCCAGTAAACTACATTGTTATTTGTTCTTCTTCGTTTGCAAGTGCCTTAAAAACATACTTAAGAATTAATATTAGTATCCTAATGTGCGTGTAACACCCCACGTCCGTTAGTGTCACTCACAAGGGGAATACACTAAGTTCTGTGGAGCATTTAGGGTAAAAGATGCAGATAAATTACAAGACAGACAGAAATTAAACAGCGGAAAATAAAACTTTGCTTTATTGATAAAATAGTTTGTACAAAGATTTCTTTACAATATCAGAGTGTCATCTGTCTTACAAAATAAAGAAGCATAAAAATACATTTATATTCCCCAATGTAGCAAGAACCAGCCATAGCATCTGAAAAGAGAATCCAAGCAAAACTTCGACAAATCTTCAAGCTGGGAAAGAGTGACAGTCCAACTTAACCTGAGTTATACTACTCCCTCCTCTACTACCTGGGGGGGAAACGGAAGAAAAGAAGACGAAGGAAAAACAGAGTCAGACATAAAGCCTGAGTAAGTTCAGTAACTTCTAGCATGTGAACATGGAACAATAGAACGACATGAATTAACTGAATACAAGATAACACCATGATGATAGGGTTGGCAAGACTAGACAAGATTAACACAAGATATGCTAAGATAAGATTAACTGGATATGCTCTAATACTTTCGTCGCTTCGCTATTTCCTTGTTATACTGGTTTCTATATCTCTGCACCACCTAACTAGTGTTCCAACTAGTAACGATAACGTGATCCCAATCCCTGTATTTTCCATCGCCTTCAGGCATACATTTATTTATTTGTTACCTAGATTTAATCTAGAGTTTTCTACCAAGTACTTTCTAGATTCAACTAGAGTTTACACTATCTGTTGAACGCTTCTCGGATTCAGGGTTTATGCCACCTAGTCCAACTAGGGATTACGCTACCTGTCGAACGATGCCCCCAAGTCTAGGACACACTACCTAGAGTGGTATATGTTCCTATACTTCCCCACGCATGTATCGCGAATCGTTATCGCTTGTCTAGATGCACTTGTCTTGTAATGTGCGGTCCGAGTCCTGTGACAGGGAAAATCAAGGAATACAGAACTCGGTCGGGAGCTTTCAGATATCTGCTGATGCAGATGCTAAGGTCTGTTTTTATTCCAGTGGCTATGGTCCCACTTGACCCCTCCCTCAACTAATGAAAGGCACACCTTGTAAAATGAGAACTATACGCCGGCCCCCGGTGCCCCACTATCCTATGGCCATCCTCACCCATAACTAGATAGCAAGTATATGGTCTTTTGGAGTTCTCCGCCTTTTCGCTTTACGTATCTCGATTGACTCAAGATGGATGGTAGACGACGAGTCGCTATCACAGGGCTACCGTTTGCTCGCCGAATCACGCCGGTCCATCCTAGTCTTTAGGTTGCCATGTATTGCAACCAAGGCATACCCCTGGTTCTTCTACGCAGACCTTAACCTCTGTGGGCCAAGGCGGATCATCTGCAACCTCACAGAGGGATACCAAGAGTACCCTCACGTCCCCTCGAGGCCTCGGGCTTCGTAACCCAATTCGTTGGAGCCTTATATTTAACCAGACGGACGTTCACTCCTCCTAGTGTTATACTAAGAATTACTACTTAGTTTTGTCAACTAAGGTTTACCACTTAGTTTCCAGAATCGTTGTTTTCTTAACTAAGGTTTACTACTTAGCTCCTTTTAACTAAGGTTTACTACTTAGTTCTCTTTCCCGTCAATTTGGATTGGTTAAGTGTAATTAGTCAATTCAACCTAACTTAACCCTCTTCATTTATCCTGTTAAGCTGGTTAAGTGTCATCAGCAATTCACGTTGACTTAACCCTACCACAAACCAAGTTATATTGGTTAAATATTTCTTATTACTTAACCCTACCCCTTCATCCTGTATTGGTTAAGTGTTCCTTTTTAACTTAACCTTGCCCGTCTGTTTTAACTAACATGTTATTAATGGTTAAGTATTATCCCTTCATGTTTTAGACTTAACCTCATTCCTTTATCACAACCTGATGGTTAAGTGTTCGGGTTTACTTAACCCTACGGTCTAGCCCAGCTAACATATCAAAATTGGCTAAGTGTATTAGATTTTACTTAACCCCAACCTCTAGTCTAGTTAACATATTAATTTGGCTAAGTGTATTAACTTTACTTAACCCCGACAAGTCTCGTTTTGTTACCTTGAGTTTGGTTAAATGTCTCTATGGACTTAGCCATCCCATTCTAGCTTAACTGTGTTAAGTTGGTTAAGTGTTCCTATGGACTTAACCTTCCCATTCTAGCTTAACTGTGTTAAGTTGGTTAAGTGTTCCTATGGACTTAACCCTCCCATTCTAGCTTAACTGTGTTAAGTGTCAGTCTGAACCTAACCCCACCCATCAGTCTAGTTATCACATTGAAATGGTTAAGTGTCTTAGTTAACTTAACCCTACCATTCTTGTTCTAGCTTTAACTAAATAAATTAAAGCCACTACCACTCACATTAGACAGGTATTGTTGCGACTACTGGATGTGCCGGTTGGTTCCGGGCAGGTTTACATCGCAACTCAGTCTAACCTCGGGCTAGGCATATTCGTGTTTTCAAAGGGTTTCAATTTATTTTCAAATCAAGTTTTGAAAGTAACCATCCCGTTCGTCGGATCAGTTAGGGATAGCCAGGGAGAGCAGGAAACTTGTATTTTCCAAACCCAAGCCTAGACACTATCCTCTGTGTCACCCTAGAACTTTCTGGTGTGTCATTAAAAGAGATGTCGTTAATAAACCTTTAATTTGTCTAAATTTAAATTTCCCCATTCAGGCCAAATTCTATAAGTAAATTATTTCTGATTTACTTATTTCCTAATTACGCTTTTAATGTAAATTGTCTACATTCATTCTTATGGCCCATTTCCCCTTCTAAATCATATTTATGCTTTTTGGTATGTGGACTATACCAAATTAAGTGTCACTAACCATGATTTTGCTAAACCTGCCAATTACTCCCAATTATGGCCAATTTCACATTTATGCCAATATACTTACCGTGCCAATTTAGCTAATCCAATTCCGATTCAACATTCTAATTCTAGACTTATTACTCTAGTTCACTATTCATGTAAATGCTAGATTTACACGTCAATACTAGATTCAAATTACACATCTTATAATTCATGTCAAATTTATCCAATTTGCATTTCTATGAACATGCCATAATACATGTTCCCAATTTATGCCAATTTCCAAGTTAAACTACGTTTTTAGTAAATTTCTTATTTTCCCCAAACCGCATTCCCACCATTCGTATAATCGTGATTCAGTCTAGATTATAAATAAAGCTAGGTTCGTAGAAAATAGGGAATGAACCAAAGATGCTATGCAGAAGATAGACATACTAACTGGCATAAAAAGGGTTGAATAATGACGTTGGTTCAAGAACATGGGTAGACCTAACTTAATAGGTAAATTCCCATGGTCTAAAACCAAAGAAAACCAAGAATAGACGGAATAGAGACGTAGGTTCAAGAACATGGGTAGACCTAACTTAATAGGTAAATTCCCAAGGTCTAAAACAAAAGAAAACCAAGAATAGACAGAATAGATGATCGGGTTTAGACCCAATTTCATAGTCATAAAACTTAAGCAACACTTTCCTAGTCATGAATCACAGGTGTTTAATCATAGATGTCCTTGTTATGTCATAGGCAATAGTTTATATTTCCTAATCAAAGGCATAGGCTTAGTCAAGGAAATAATCCTCATAGTCACAGTCACAGTCATAGGCAATGTTCATAGTCATAGGCAATGTTCATAGTCATAGGCAAATGTTCATAGTCATAGGCATATGGATTAAAGGTCCATAGTTTTATAGTCACGGTCTTATTTGTCCTCGAATCATAACAGTTCTTAATTAGGTTCAAGAGTACAGGCACTGATTCGAATAGAGAGAGAGATTTGGCATATTCTTTTATTCCTTTAATTTCATGTCACGAACAGAGAAAAACGTTCAAATCTAGAAATAACTGACTTACAGAGATTAGATTAGATTAGAAAGATGGCGTTGCTATGATCCGTGCGACGTTGCTAGAAACCGTTTGAGCTAGCCTTTGATTCTTATCTTGAAGCTTTAATCTTGATTCGAACCTCCTCTTGATAACTTGAGCAGCACTTCCTCGTCTTGATTTATTTTATATATTACTTATTTATATATTTTCTCAGAGGCAGCATAAGGATAGAAAAGAATTGTGAATAGAGAAGAAGACTAGGGTTGTTTATATAGTGTAGAAGTCAACGAATCTGCTCAGAATGGCGTCCGGATACAGAGAAACGAATCAGGTTCAGAAAGCTGGAAAAAGCGGGGGGGGTCGACTACCCAGTCGACTCCCTAGTCGACCGGGGGGGTCGACTACCGAGTCGACTCCCCAGTCGACCTGGTCTGAGTGTGTTTTGAAATTTGAACTTTGCTGAAACTTCCGAAGGCCATATCTTCCTCATACGGACTCCGATTCACGCAAACTCGGACTCGTTTTCATGCAGAATTCCGAGGCGAACGCAATGGCGCAGCCCGTTTCCCTTGATTTTTATTTTAACTTTTAATTCTGCCTTGATTTGTGAATCTTAGCGTTACAGAATTACGGGGTGTTACATTCTCCCCCACTTAAAAGGATTTCGTCCCCGAAATCTCCAAGTTGGGAAGAATGTGTCCTACCATCCAATCACCCATCTACTCAACCATTCAATCACAGGCATTCATTGTCCTTAAAAGATTTCTAATGCCTTCATGTTCATATGCATAGTGTGTGTATATGTCTTTATCTAATGCAAAATCAGGCGGTCTACTGATTCAGTTGACCTCCTTAATGCGAATCATGTCAGTGCCATGCATCCAATCATGTATGCAAGCATCCCTAGTTATGTAAATACTACATGCGTGCACAGCCATTCATCCATATGCAACATCCATATGATAACATATCAAGTTCAACTTACAAACAAATACATATTTGTAAATGCAATATGCAAGCGTCCGAACTTGATCTAGTGCCTAATACGTATGCATATGCATCCACGAGCAACCATTAGCAACCACCAATCATAACATGTTTCTAATACACGTTTACATCCATTGGCTTCTACCTAAGGATCGAAGATACGACCTAGAGGATATACTTTGGAAAGAGAGAAACAATTATGCGCAAAGCTCCTAAACAAGGAAATCAAGGATGCACCCTTAAGGAAAAGGGTATGATGCTAGTATCTAGCCTTCTTGAGCTTTACTCCACTATATCTTAACTAATTTAACTTCACGATTGTGAAGTTTCTGATCTCCATTTCCAAAATAAACAGATGTCAATTACGGCACCAAGTATATGTACTAAGATGATTAGAGGTCTCCCTCTTATCCGCCGTGCCATAACTATAAGGGTCGAAAGGTTACAACGTGTTTTTTAGCGTGCCTGTCACAATTATTCACCTCTCACGCAAACCATCCTAGTCGAACTCGACATTCCTCAAGTACAAACCCCAAAGGCCTAAACCAATATCAGACAAGCACCCAAGGAATATCTCCTCCGAATTTAGATGATCTATGTGAGATGATATAAGCAAACTCGATAGCTATTCTCAAATCCCTACTAACCAAAAATAAACTGGTCGGACCACCAATTGGATTTGAGACCCTAGTGGGATCTTTCTACTATATAAGTACTATGGTGCAGAGACTCAACTATGGAAGTGGATATGAACAAATGCGAAGAGCTAAAACCAAAGGAAAGAGTACGAACATCAAAACTAGACTCTTCCAACAGAACTTTACTACCTTTCTCCTAGGTACGCTTGGTGGTGAAAGTATGTACTCGCTCTTCTGAAAATCTTGTTCCTCGTTCTTGCCCATGTCCTTTTAATTATATGCCCTATCTTACCCTAGTAAAAATACTTCCTCTTGTCTTAGGTTTTATAATTTCTTCCTCCTTCGTGAGATAAACCTACATCCATGAATTCCTCATCCTAGGGTTGTGCTCCTTAGCCAAAATCCTCATCCCCTTCCGTGTGTAACCATGTTGACAAATCTCTTGAAAGCTGCCTCCCTTGCACGGAAAACCCTATAAGCTTGAAAGAAAACTGGTCGTAGGTGAAAAATCTACTACTATGGATGGAAGCCGGGGCACTACTTCGCCCATCGACGAGGTTACCTCCCAGAAAGCCAGGAGCCCCAGAGACTCAAGAAAGAAGGAGACAAGAATTCAAATAGAGGAAGAGAAGATAGTGCATATGGCTTTGGGGAATATGCCTTTAAAACAAATCTTTTCTTTTGAAAATGCTTCTTTAAAAACCGTTTTGAAAATAATTTTTCAAATCCTTTATCTGATCTGGTAACCTTCAGCTCTGATACCACGTGTAACACCCCACGTCCGTTAGTGTCACTCACAAGGGGAATGCACTAAGTTCTGTGGAGCATTTAGGGTAAAAGATGCAGATAAATTACTAGACAGACAGAAATTAAACAGCGGAAAATAAAACTTCGCTTTATTGATAAAATAGTTTGTACAAAGATTTCTTTACAATATCAGAGTGTCATCTGTCTTACAAAATAAAGAAGCATAAAAATACATTTATATTCCCCAATGTAGCAAGAACCAGCCATAGCATCTGAAAAGAGAATCCAAGCAAAACTTCGACAAATCTTCAAGCTCGGAAAGAGTGACAGTCCAACTTAACCTGAGTTATACTACTCCCTCCTCTACTACCTGGGGGGAAAACGGAAGAAAAGAAGACGAAGGAAAAACATAGTCAGACATAAAGCCTGAGTAAGTTCAGTAACTTCTAGCATGTGAACATGGAACAATAGAACGACATGAATTAACTGAATACAAGATAACACCATGATGATAGGGCTGGCAAGACTAGACAAGATTAACACAAGATATGCTAAGATAAGATTAACTGGATATGCTCTAATACTTTCGCCGCTTCGCTATTTCCTTGTTATACTGGTTTCTATATCTCTGCACCACCTAACTAGTGTTCCAACTAGTAACGATAACGTGATCCCAATCCCTGTATTTTCCATCGCCTTTAGGCATCCATTTATTTATTTGTTACCTAGATTTAATCTAGGGTTTTCTACCAAGTACTTTCTAGATTCAACTAGAGTTTACACTATCTGCTGAACGCTTCTCGGATTCAGGGTTTATGCCACCTAGTCCAACTAGGGATTACGCTACCTGTTGAACGATGCCCCCAAGTCTAGGACACACTACCTAGAGTGGTATATGTTCCTATACTTCCCCACGCATGTATCGCGAATCGTTATCGCTTGTCTAGATGCACTTGTCTTGTAATGTGCGGTCCGAGTCCTGTGACAGGGCAAATCAAGGAATACAGAACTCGGTCGGGAGCTTTCAGATATCTGCCGATGCAGATGCTAAGGTCTGTTTTTATTCCAGTGGCTATGGTCCCACTTGACCCCTCCCTCAACTAATGAAAGGCACACCTTGTAAAATGAGAACTATACGCCGGCCCCCGGTGCCCCACTATCCTTTGGCCATCCTCACCCATAACTAGATAGCAAGTATATGGTCTTTTGGAGTTCTCCGCCTTTCTGCTTCACGTATCTCGACTGACTCAAGATGGATGGTAGACGACGAGTCGCTATCACAGGGCTACCGAATCGCCGAATCACGCCGGTCCATTCTAGTCTTTAGGTTGCCATGTATTGCAACCAAGGCATACCCCTGGTTCTTCTACGCAGACCTTAACCTCTGTGGGCCCAGGCGGATCATCTGCAACCTCACAGAGGGATACCAAGAGTACCCTCACGTCCCCTCGAAGCCTCGGGCTTAGTAACCCAATTCGTTGGAGCCTTCTATTTAACCAGACGGACGTTCGCTCCTCCTCATGTTATACTAAGAATTACTACTTAGTTTTGTCAACTAAGGTTTACCACTTAGTTTCCAGAATCGTTGTTTTCTTAACTAAGGTTTACTACTTAGCTCCTTTTAACTAAGGTTTACTACTTAGTTCTCTTTCCCGTCAATTTGGATTGGTTAAGTGTAATTAGTCAATTCAAACTAACTTAACCCTCTTCATTTATCCTGTTAAGCTGGTTAAGTGTCATCAGCAATTCACGTTGACTTAACCCTACCACAAACCAAGTTATATTGGTTAAATATTTCTTATTACTTAACCCTACCCCTTCATCCTGTATTGGTTAAGTGTTCCTTTTTAACTTAACCTTGCCCGTCTGTTTTAACTAACATGTTATTAATGGTTAAGTATTATCCCTTCATGTTTTAGACTTAACCTCATTCCTTTATCACAACCTGATGGTTAAGTGTTCGGGTTTACTTAACCCTACGGTCTAGCCCAGCTAACATATAAAAATTGGCTAAGTGTATTAGATTTTACTTAACCCCAACCTCTAGTCTAGTTAACATATTAATTTGGCTAAGTGTATTAACTTTACTTAACCCCGACAAGTCTCGTTTTGCTACCTTGAGTTTGGTTAAATGTCTCTATGGACTTAGCCATCCCATTCTAGCTTAACTGTGTTAAGTTGGTTAAGTGTTCCTATGGACTTAACCTTCCCATTCTAGCTTAACTGTGTTAAGTTGGTTAAGTGTTCCTATGGACTTAACCCTCCCATTCTAGCTTAACTGTGTTAAGTGTCAGTCTGAACCTAACCCCACCCATCAGTCTAGTTATCACATTGAACTAGTTAAGTGTCTTAGTTAACTTAACCCTACCATTCTTGTTCTAGCTTTAACTAAATAAATTAAAGCCGCTACCACTCACATTAGACAGGTATTGTTGCGACTACTGGATGTGCCGGTTGGTTCCGGGCAGGTTTACATCGCAACTCAGTCTAACCTCGGGCTAGGCATATTCGTGTTTTCAAAGGGTTTCAATTTATTTTCAAATCAAGTTTTGAAAGTAACCATCCCGTTCGTCGGATCAGTTAGGGATAGCCAGGGAGAGCAGGAAACTTGTATTTTCCAAACCCAAGCCTAGACACTATCCTCTCTGTCACCCTAGAACTTTCTGGTGTGTCATTAAAAGAGATGTCGTTAATAAACCTTTAATTTGTCTAAATTTATATTTCCTCATTCAGGCCAAATTCTATAAGTAAATTATTTCTGATTTACTTATTTCCTAATTACTCTTTTAATGTAATTGTCTACATTCATTCTTATGGCCCATTTCCCCTTCTAAATCATATTTATGCTTTTTGGTATGTGGACTATACCAAATTAAGTGTCACTAACCATGATTTTGCTAAACCTGCCAATTACTCCCAATTATGGCCAATTTCACATTTATGCCAATATACTTACCGTGCCAATTTAGCTAATCCAATTCCGATTCAACATTCTAATTCTAGACTTATTACTCTAGTTCACTATTCATGTAAATGCTAGATTTACACGTCAATACTAGATTCAAATTACACATCTTATAATTCATGTCAAATTTATCCAATTTGCATTTCTATGAACATGCCATAATACATGTTCCCAATTTATGCCAATTTCCAAGTTAAACTACGTTTTTAGTAAATTTCTTATTTTCCCCAAACCGCATTCCCACCATTCGTATAATCGTGATTCAGTCTAGATTATAAATAAAGCTAGGTTCGTAGAAAATAGGGAATGAACCAAAGATGCTATGCAGAAGATAGACATACTAACTGGCATAAAAGGGGTTGAATAACGAAGTTGGTTCAAGAACATGGGTAGACCTAACTTAATAGGTAAATTCCCAAGGTCTAAAACCAAAGAAAACCAAGAATAGACAGAATAGAGACGTAGGTTCAAGAACATGGGTAGACCTAACTTAATAGGTGAATTCCCAAGGTCTAAAACCAAAGAAAACCAAGAATAGACAGAATAGATGATCGGGTTTAGACCCAATTTCATAGTCAGAAAACTTAAGCAACACTTTCCTAGTCATGAATCACAGGTGTTTAATCACAGATGTCCTTGTTATGTCATAGGCAATAGTTTATATTTCCTAATCAAAGGCATAGGCTTAGTCAAGGAAATAATCCTCATAGTCACAGTCACAGTCATAGGAAATGTTCATAGTCATAGGCAATGTCCATAGTCATAGGCAATGTTCATAGTCATAGGCAAATGTTCATAGTCATAGGCATATGGATTTAAGGTCCATAGTTTCGTAGTCACGGTCTTATTTGTCCTCGAATCATAACAGTTCTTAATTAGGTTCAAGAGTATAGGCACTGATTCGAATAGAGAGAGAGAGAGATTTGGCATATTCTTTTATTCCTTTAATTTCATGTCACGAACATAGAAAAACGTTCAAATCTAGAAATAACTGACTTACAGAGATTAGATTAGATTAGAAAAATGGCGTTGCTATGATTCGTGCGACGTTGCTAGAAACCGTTTGAGCTAGCCTTTGATTCTTATCTTGAAGCTTTAATCTTGATTCGAACCTCCTCTTGACAACTTGAGCAGCACTTCCTCGTCTTGATTTATTTTACATATTACTTATTTATATATTTTCTCAGAGGCAGCATAAGGATAGAAAAGAATTGTGAATAGAGAAGAAGACTAGGGCTGTTTATATAGTGTAGAATTCAACGAATCTGGTCAGAATGGCGTCCGGATACAGAGAAACGAATCAGGTTCAGAAAGCTGGAAAAAGCGGGGGGGGTCGACTACCCAGTCGACTCCCCAGTCGACCTGGGAGGGAGGGGTCGACTACCCAGTTGACTCCCTAGTCGACCTGGGGGGGGGGGGTCGACTACCCAGTCGACTCCCCAGTCGACCTGGTCTGAGTCTGTTTTGAAATTTGAACTTTGCTGAAACTTCCGGAGGCCATATCTTCCTCATACGGACTCCGATTCACGCAAACTCGGACTCGTTTTCATGCAGAATTCCGAGGCGAACGCAATGGCGAAGCCCGTTTCCCTTGATTTTGATTTTAACTTTTAATTCTGCCTTGATTTGTGAATCTTAGCATTATAGAATTACGGGGTGTTACAGTGCACCTGCAAAACAACCGGTTTTTTTCATGTTTTCCTTCATGACTACCAACAACTGACCGCATGTGAAGAGCAGATCTCTAAACTATGAAACAAATCACTGGCCCGTATGCGAAGCACGGGCCTCATTCTAGTAAAACAAATAAATAGCATAGTGTTATTAGAAGTGAGAAAGCAAAGAAGTTAGCTGGAAATATAAATGATTTAGACATAGAGAAGGGTGAAATTGTTCTCAATGAAATAATAAAAGAATTCTCCCGAAAAAATAATGAGAAGAATATGCTCACTATATTAAGGTTTCCCCGAGATCACTACACAATTAGATTTTGAAAGAGCAAAGAAGATAACAATAACAAGCAAATTCCACAAAATAATCCTTTATTATTCCACCAATTAATTACAAAGAAAGACCTAAAATTGAGAAGATATCTCAATCCCTAAAAACAAAAACAAGTTTTTCTCCCTCAAAAGTACAAATAAATCTATCCCTATTGACATGCTTATATAGACAAATGAAAAGACTAGATTTAAAATCTAATTGGATCCTAAAATATCTCAAAAATAAATACTCCTTAAAACTTGTTCAAAATGAAACTTTTCCTAAAATATCTCAACAAATCCATAAAACTCGGTCAACATGTCCTAAAATCCCGCAACTTCCAATATCTCCACTTTAATATCCACGTGACAAATATCACAAACCATAATACTCCACCTTGATATGAAATCACTCCAATGCTCAAAAAACCACCCCCAAACTATGCATTTCCCTAATGAGATGCGCCACATAAAAGATCTCAAAATTGCTTGTAATACCACAATGGCCTCCATGTAGACTTTATAGTTTTACGTCGATGGCTCCACCTTAATTCAGATGAACTCGCCTCTCCTAATCCAATTTGAGAACTCATAACATTCTCCACCATTTTTCCAAGAAATTTATAAATGTTATCGTTTTCCCGTTTTGCACGCAGAAGCTCCTTGTTACCCCTCCAAACTCTTGTAACTCCACCTCTAGTCGATAAATTGCAACCTTTTTGTTCCAACTGTCCAATTGAAGCAAGATTCTTGTTAATTTCTGGGATGTACCTAACTCCCGTTAGCTTTACCACCTTTCCATCATTCATCTTCAATCGAACTGAACCTATGCCTTTAACATGCAAATTTCGACCGTCAGCGGATTCCACTTTACTACTTTGTTCTTCATAATCAATAAATGCTTCCTTTTGATGGCACACGTGGAAACAAGCTCCTGAATCAAGTATCCAGTCTTTGCTTTTGCCTTTATTAACGCATAAAACATTTCCTTCAATCTCCTCACCAAAATTCACCTCATTACCATTGTTATTTTATTCATCAATCTTTTCTTCCAATGCCTTCATCTTCTCCTTATCCCTTTTAAGCTTGTGACAAAATCTCAGTTGATGACCGGGTTTGTCACAGTAAAAACAAACATATTCTTTTTTCATGTCCGATCTATTCGATTGCCTTTCCATATTTCATTGACTATCCCTCCTTGCAATAAAAGCTTTTTCAATTGGAGTTTCACTTTCCGTTTCCTCCTTATCTTTTCCTTCCTTAAGGCTCATCCTCCGCATCTCTTTATTAAGCAAGCTACTAATCACGGACCCCATTGAAACAACGCCATCCGAATTTGAGTTATTCAATGCAACCACAAGTGTTTCCCAACTTTCTGGCAATGAACTCATCATCATTAAAGCTTGTGTTTCATCATCCACCTTGAAATTCACGGCAGCCAATTGATTCACAATTTCCTGAAAATCATTAAGATGCTCCCCAATTGATCCACCTTCCTTAAGCTTCAGATTCACCAACCTTCTCATAAGAAGAGCCTTATTTGTTGCAGAGTTCTTCGCATAAACCCCTTTCAATTTCTTCCATATAGCATAAGCCGATGTTTCATTAGCAACAATATGAAACACTGAATTATCCAAAAAACATCGAATAGATGCAGCGGCTTTCCTATCCATAGTCTCCCATTTTGCTTCGGATAGATTGCTAGGTTTTTCCCCATTATTCTCCAGTGGCTGATGAAGATCATTAAGATAAAGGAAATCTTCCATCTTTGCCTTCCATAATCCCCAATTTCTTCCATTAAGCTTTTCAATAACAATTTTATCTATATTCAAACACTCTCCAAAAAGTTTGTGTAGAAGGCTCTGATACCAATTGTTAAGGTTTCCCCGAGATCACTACACAATTAGATTTTGAAAGAGCGAAGAAGATAACAATAACAAGCAAATTCCACCAAATAAACCTTTATTATTCCACCAATTAATTACAAAGAAAGACCTAAAATTCAGAAGATACCTAATTCGCTAAAAACAAAAACAAGTTTTCTCCCTCAAAAGTACAAATAAATCTATCCCTAATGACATGCTTATATAGACGAATGAAAAGACTAGATTTAAAATCTAATTGGATCCTAAAATATCTCAAAAATAAATACTCCTTAAAACTTGTTCAAAATAAAACTTTCCTAAAATATCTCAAAAAATCCATAAAACTCGGTCAACATGTCCTAAAATCCCGCAACTTCCAATATCTCCACTTTAATATCCACGTGATAAATATCACAAACCATAACACATTAATGTTTACTAGAAAGCTGGAGTGCAATATGCAACAAATTTCATGTGTTGTTTGGATGTGAAGATATGCAAGAAGAGGGAAATGCATGCATGGTAGATAACACAATTAATGCTCATCAACAAGACACATTGAAGAATAATGCCAAAATGAATGAATAAGAGGATAAAAAAGCTAAGAAACATACTGAAAGGAAAAGAAGAAAGCAAGGTGTCACACGAACAAGTGGTAAATAATATGAATCTTTGTGCAGTATTTCCGAAGATCAAAATGGTGGATGAAAAGTAATTAGTGATGATATCACGGGTGGGAATAAACCGCATCGCAGTACGGAAACTGTCCAGACTAGACCGTAAAAACGATACGGAAAACTGGACCGAATGCTCTCTTTAAAGCAAATACCCAAACTAAACCGATCTGCAATGGTATGGTTCGGTTGCGGCTTTAACTGTTGACTCGATAGCATTAAACTGAACTGAACCGAACACTGAACTAACAAGCTTACAATAAAATTATAACTAATTCCTATTTAATTTTTTATTTCAACGATGTATATTCTATTTTTAGCATATGTTATATTTATAATAACCGTTATCACAATTTTTTTCTATATAATTGTAATATAATACTTTCCATATCATTATTTCGGATAATGTTAATTATAATATTATTCGAGTTATCTTACTTAATGTCTGTGCATTAATTAACGCTTATGCTTGATCAATGTACTAAAACAATTTTACTTTTAATTAAATGTATAATTGCAGTATTCGTACAGTTAGAAACTAATCTTTCGATTCAGGATAACACTATGTGTTTTAACCTTTAAGTGACAATGTTACACAATTGTAAATTGATTGTTAATTCTCTTATCTCATATTTAATACAGGTTTAAACTAGTTCGAACCAAAACCAGACCGTATTACAATAAAATCGAACCGAATTCGAAGCTTTTGAACGGTTAGTATAACGGTTTTTAATTTTTATCAATTGTTGGATGTGGTGCGGAAGCGGTTTGGACTCCAAACCGCACCAGATCGACCCACGTGCACCCCAGATGATATGGAAATCGAATTGTTGCTTTGTTTTGAACAAGTTCATGCAGCAAATATTACTGAACATAACACAGTCCAGACAAAAGAGTTTTCAAACAACAATGCGTCAAAAGAAAGTGAATCATTGGATGAACTTTTATCTCATAATATTGAGCATGGCCTACCTAAGAGTAACATAAAAGATGCTGTCAGGATTCCTATCAACTCCATTCCTTCACTTGAAGTTAACAACCATAACTTAGTGCACATAGTGCATGTGCACATTCAAGTGTCGGACCCACCTCAACATATGCAAGTTGATCTGTTTTCCTCCCCAACTAGCTTTCTTAATCTTGTTATCCCTTCCGATACCAATGTTCCTCCTCTTACATCCATTACACCAAACATTGTCTCATGTAACCCATGCACAAACCAATGTAACCTTCCCAAAACAAAATCCTGTCAACTATATTACAACATAACCTCTCCCCAATCTGCCTATTCACAATGAAAACCTTAAACTTGTTAATGGAAAACCCTCCTTCTCGAAATCCTAACACCGCTCATATTAACAAATTGCTCCTCTCTCCACCTTGAAACCCCTTCCACACGACCACCCTATCTCTCCACTTCATTTTCTAGCTCCTTTGTTGAAACTTTCTTCCAATGAACCAATCAACTTCATTTCTCCCTGCAATGACAAATGCAATAGTAGTGAGGTTGTCTTCTTCTCTAACTCCCCTCTCTCTTCCTCTGTTCTCGGCTGTTCTAGTAAGTCTGACTCTTGTATAAGAAGCATGGCAAAGGACCTCGCCAACTCTGCACAGCTTAATTAATGATGCAAAATATAGGCATATGAAATATTTGTGGTGCCTATGAAGATGTCAAGCTTGATCAATGAAGAATGTATTATGAATAAGAGAAAACACACCCAATGACCATATGAAGAGTTAATCTTATCTCACACGGATTGCCTACATGGCACCCTTTCAACCGCTCATCACAATCATCATCAGCCACACGTTTTATTTATCCAAACCGTTACCTTGTATCCAATAACATCTTAGCCCATGGCCCAGTTAACATTGTATATGTATTCTGGGCTTCGCATCTTGTAAATACATGAAAAACAGTTCTGTTCAATAAAAAGTTTGCTTTCAGTTTTACAATATTTCATCTGTAAAACTTTGATTTGGTATCAGAGCCATTCCAGAGCCTAACGGCATCAAATTCTTGTAAGTTTTTCAGTGATAATATACCCATCAGAGAGTTTTCATCATTTGGGTATAAATTCTCTCATCGGTTAAGTTTTCATCATTTGAGAGAATAAAGTATAGTATGATCATCGGTGCATGCCTGAAATTACTGAGAATTTAGCTACATCTCGATAAAACATACTATACCTATTGAAATTCTGCATCAATCACCAGGAATCCAATTCAAGAAAGTAAAAGAAACTCACCAAAACTCAGTTGAAGCCTCACCAAAGAGTTCTCATCAGATTTCTGTAATTGTTCTTACCTATCTCATCATCAAACCCCCGGATGCTCCTCTCTGAATATCAGCTATTTCTTACTTTCGATCAGAAACGATATTTGATTCTGAATTTCTTGGACTTCTTGATGTTCTTGTTATCTTTTCATCATGGTGGATACGCTCACTTCTTCTACATCAGGCACAGGAACAGACGTTGGATCAAATCCAGGAAACCCACCAAATCCACCGAATCCACCATCTGGACCTATACATCAATTAGTTAAAACAGGTATAAGTCCTCAAAGTCAGCTAATTACCGTTCAACTACAAGAAGAAAATTACTTGCTATGGAAGCTACAAGTCGAAACTACCATTCAAGGCTACGGTCTAGAAGGAATTATACTTGGTACCACTCCTGTTCCTGCCAAATTCATTACTGATCAAGACAACAGAACTGTAGCTAATGAAGCATATGTTCAGTATCATCGACAAGATCGATTAATAAGTTCTTGGCTCTTATCTTCAATAAGTGAAGACTTGTTACCAACAGTTATTGGATGTTCATCTGCCAATGATATATGGACCACTATAGAGAAAGAATTCAATAACCAGTCATCGGCAAAGGTTTTACATTATAAAATATAACTTCTAAATATAAAAATGGAAAACCTGAACATGAGAGAGTACATAGCTAAGGTTAAGAAGCTATGTGATTTACTTGGTGCTACAGGCAATAGAGTGTCTAATGGAGATCATGTTCTTTACTTATTAAACGGATTAAACGAGGAATATGAGGCAGTTGTTGCAGTTATCACTACACAAAGAGTTGTTCCTCCTATTGATGAAGTCCATGCCATCTTATTAACTCATGAATCAAGAATAAGCAGAAAAGGATTCAAGAAATCGATCTCAATGCAAATCTTGCCATAGGAAGCAAGAACAAAAATCAAAACACAAGTAACAGAACTGAATCATCTTACCAGAGAGGTGGTGGTGCAAACAGAGGAATAGGCAGAGGCAGATGGAACAACAATAACAGACCCAAGTGTCAGATCTGCGAGAAAGTTGGTCATACTGCCCTGAAATGTTACTTTAGATATTCCAACAACAATCATATTCAGAAAAACAACAACAATCCTAATGCAAATGTTGCACAAATAGATCAAAAATCATGCAGTCAAAACAAAGGGAATGATACTACCAGAGCAGAGCACTTGCAAGATGATAGCTGGTTCCCTGATTCAGGAGCAACCAATCATCTCACAAGCAGTCTGGACAATCTAAATGTTGGATGCAAGGAATATCGAGGTAATAAATCTATTTCTATTACTAATGGTAAACACATTCAAATCACTCACATTGGAGACACTTACATAAATGGCAGTAAACAATTACACTTATGCAACCTTCTTAGAGTGCCAAAAATCACCAAGAATTTAATTAGTGTATCCCAATGTGTTAGGGATAACAACGTTTATTTTGAATTTTTCCCTAAATATTGCCTTGTCAGGGATATTCTAACTAGAAAAATCATTTTACAGGGTGAACTGGCAAATGGTCTATACAAGTTTAATTCTTTTAAGTGCAACAATGATGTTAACCAAGGAAAATGCAATGCCACATGTAATTTGAATGTTAAAACTGATAATAGTATGAATGTATTTGACTTTTGGCATTGCAAGCTTGGACATCCTAGTGTTAAAACTGTTCAGACAATACTGAATGATAATCATATCAAGTTTGATCCTGTATCCTTACCTTACATTTGTGAATTTTGTCAAATGGGGAAAATCACAAATTACCATTCACTGATTCTAATACCATATATAATGAACCTTTACAATTAATTGCCATAGATCTATGGGATCCATCACCAGTTTGTTATGACTATGGTTATAAGTATTATGTGTCACTTGTTAATGCCTATACTAGATTTACATGGATATATTTTTTAAAAACCAAGTCAGAAACTCATAAAGCTATCATAAATTACATTACCGTGGCTGAAAAGCAGTATGATCATAAGGTTAAAATCATTCAAACTGATGGTGGTAGCGAGTTTAAAACCTTACATAAATTCTTTCAGCAAAAGGGCATTATTCACAGAACTACTTGTCCATATACTTCACAATAGAATGGACTGGTGGAAAGAAAACACAGACACTTAGTTGAATCTGGGTTGACATTGCTTGCAAAAGCAAGTGTGCCACTAAAATTCTAGCCAAAAGCCTTTAATACAGCTGTTTATCTAATTAACAAGCAACCAACCTCTGTATTAAAGGACATGTCCCCACATGAAAAATTATACAATGCCAAACCTGATTACAAACAATTTAAAATGTTTAGATGTCTGTGTTTTCCATATTTAAGGCCATATAACACAAACAAATTGAACTTCAGATCAAAACAGTGCACTTTTATAGGATATGCCACTAACCAAAAGGGGGTATAAGTGCATTGATAATACTGGAAGAATATATGTAAGTAGGCATGTTATGTTTGATGAAAAAGTGTTTCCATATAGTACAAAAGATATAAGCACTACAGGTAAGGTTAGAAATCCAAAAATCTCTATACATGTTGTGCCCCATATCAATGAAAGTTGGCAGCAAATAGAGAGTCATCAGCAATCTGATGCTTAAAGCTCACCAATCAATTATGACCATGAAAGCTTTGAACCACCCAATGTGACCTCTCATTCACCTGCACAAAGTCAAAATCAAGGAGATGATGAGTCCAACAATCAACAATCAACTTCAGAAAGATCTGAAAGCAACAATGACTCATCACTAACCAGACAACCAGCTTTTACTGGCCATCCAATGATTACCAGATCAAAAAGTGGTATCTTTAAATCCAAAGTATTTACTGTTACATCCAGTGCTGATGAACCTAAATCTTTTGATCAGGCAATCAAAAACCAGCACTGGGAAGCAGCAATGGATGAAGAGTATAATGCTCTAATTAAAAATAATACTTGGGACATTGTATGCCCACCTGCTAATAAAAACATAGTAGGTCGCAGGTGGACATACAAATTAAAAAGGAATCCTGATGGGTCCATAAACAAGTACAAAGCCAGACTCGTAGCTAAAGGTTTTACACAAGAGTATGGGTTTGCCTTTAACCAAACCTTTTCTCCAGTAGTAAAACCAACAACCACAAGACTTGTTTTGACTATTGCTACAAGTAAGAACTGGCATATTAGACACTTAGATGTCAATAATGCTTTCTTAAATGGTGTGCTCAAGGAAGAAATTCACATGAGTCACCACTAGGATATAGTGTCAATTCAAACTACGTCTGTAAACTAAACAAGGCCATATATGGTCTGAAACAATCCCCTCGTGTATGGTTTGATAGACTGAAAAATACCTTAAGTAAATTAGGATTTCAGTCCACCAAATCAGACAATTCTTTGTTCATAAAAGTTAATCAGTCATCCACAACGTATAATTGATATATGTAGATGACTTGATAATAACTGGGGACAACAGTAAAGACATAGATGAATTAACACTATATTTAGATAAGCAATTTTCTATTAAAAATCTTGGTAACATCAAGTATTTCTTAGACATAGAAGTAACCAGATCGAACAATAAGATATTTTTATGCCAAAGAAAATACATCACTGAATTACTCAATAAAACAAAGATGTTGAATGCTAATCCTCAACCAACTCCTGTGATAAGCAGTCAACAGTATTCCAAGTTTAGAGGAGAAGCTATTTTCAACATCACAGAATATAGAATGGTTGTAGGGGCATTACAGTATGCTACTATAACCAGGCCTGACATTGCCTACAGTGTTAATAAAGTATCTCAGTTTATGCAGAAACCATTGGACATACACCGGAAGGCAGTTAAGAGAATTTTAAGATACCTCAAGGGAACTATCAACTACAGTCTTATACTAGGAAATAGTCAACATCTGAACATAGTGCGATATGTAGACGCTGACTGGGCCTCAGATCCAGACGATAGAAGATCCACTAGTGGACACTGTGTTTATGTTGGTCAAAACCTAATCTCATGGAGCTCTAAGAAGCAAATTACAATTTCAAGGTCGAGTACAGAATCAGAATACAGAAGCATAGCCAACGCGGCGGCATAAATAAAGTGGGTTCAATCTATGCTAAAAGAACTTCAAATCACAACTACAGCAAAGCCAGTACTATGATGTGACAACAAAAGTGTTGTATACATGATAGAGAACCCAATACAACACGCTAGGACGAAATATATTAAGATAGATCTACACTTTGTCAGGGAAATGGTTCAAAGAGGAGAAATCGAAGTTAATCACATACCTAGTACTTACCAGAAGGCCGACGTACTAACAAAAGCAACGAGTGTGAAGAACTTTACCAGATTCCGCTCGGAATTCAACGTTGGTGTACTCAGGGATGAAGCCGAACCAAACTCCGACAATAACAGAAGACTGAGCAAGAATAACAACGATGAACACTCGCCCATACTCAAATCAGAAGATAATAAAGCCAGAGTGAAGCAGTTTGGAAGCAATTTGCAAGTGCCGCCATGATTAGTGTGAAAACCAGGGTTTGGGAAACCCTAGTTTCCAGAGGGGTGTATTATGAAAAAGAGAAAACACACCCGATGACCATATGAAGAGTTAATCTTATCTCACATGGATTGCCTACATGGCACCCTTTCAACCGCTCATCACAATCATCATCAGCCACATGTTTTATTTATCCAAACCGTTACCTTGTATCCAATAACATCTTAACCCATGGCCCAGTTAACATTGTATATATATTCTGGGATTCGCATCTTGTAAATACATGAAAAACAATTCTGTTCAATAAAAAGTTTGCTTTCAGTTTTACAATATTTCATCTGTAAAACTTTGATTGAATCCTAATCAGTAAATACAACCTTTGAATGCTCGCAATTCTTGAAACTAAGCTAAGTCTAGACCTTACTGTTAGGGCCGTTGGATACATCAGAAGTGACTGGAATGTCATTCATAACCTTGAGATTGCTTCTTATGGTAGAATCTTACTTATGTTTGACTCAAAAATAAATTGCATCGCCCCTATCATCTCAACCGAAAAAATCAATCACTTTTATGTTATTCATGAATCATAACCCATCCTCTACCTCCTTCTACTTGACCATAATATATGCAGAAAACACACCCAGTGCGAGAATCTCCTTACTCCAAACACTTCCTTTTCACGCTAAAAGTCATACATGTGGTTAGCATGTGGTGATTTCAACAGTTCACTTCAGTTATCTGATCGGGTTGGAGGAAACCCACTCTCTTTTAGAGATATAATTACCGCTTAATTATTGAAGAATGAATAAAGTCGGCTTAACGTATCTGATACGATATTATATCCTTCACTTGATACATATGGGCCTGGGCTTAGCCCACTATCTTTTTTCCGCTCTTTGTTTAAGTCTGTAACATATGCCTATAAATACATAGCATCTAAACTTTGTACAGTATTATGTTTTTACATTCAAATCAATATTACAAATTCTCTCTGCCATTAATTTCTCTAGGTCGAATTCATCTACTCCAATTATCTTCAAATTCAATTTTGGTATCAGAGTCATCAGCCCAACGACATATTGATCTCGGTGCTGCGTTTTTAGGGACGTCACACTCATCAAATTCTAACATCATCATTTGATTGTGGCTCATCAGAGGATTATCCTTATGGTTTGAGTAAGAATACAACTTCGTTGATCTATTCCTTGCCTATATATAAATCCTAATTTTCATCAAGACAAGGCTGTAGCAGATCAATTTATTGTATTCTCGAATCAGCAATAAAGATCACCAGGAAAACAACCAAGAAAGCCAAGAAATCATCAAACAAGTAAGAGCCATGCTAGGAATTTTTTTTAGAAAGGTATTAATACTAGAAATAAACTTCATCATTAAAATTTTCCGGCTGCTATATACCTATTCAAGTGATTACCATCAAATTCATGATTACTCTCGGCATTCTTTACTCTAATTTTGATATTTGCAATTGCACAAGTATTGTTGTTATCATCTGCTTATTGTCAATGGGTGATGAAACTGTTTCTACAAGATCAGACAATGGCATTGATCCCCCTCTCGATAATGCATTTGTTCAACAGTTTATGAAAACATCAATTAGTCTCAAAAGTCAATTAATTACTGTACATCTAGAAGAAGATAATTATCTTCTTTGGAAACTACAAGTTGAAACAGCAATTCAAGGTTATGATTTAGAAGGATATATTCTTGGAACTGTTGATATACCAGCAAAGTTTGTTACTGATGAAAACAATACGACAATTGCTAATGAAAAATATGTAAAATATCATAGGCAAGACAGACTTATTAGTTCATGGTTATTGTCATAAATAAGTGCAAATCTGTTATCCCAAGTTAATGGATGCAACTTTGCACATGATATATGGACCACTGTTGAAAGAGAGTTCAATAATCAATCTTCTGCAAAAGTTCGTCATTACAAAAACCAGTTGCAAAGTATAAAAATGGAGAACTTATCAATGAGATAGTATATTTCTAAAGTCAAGAAATTATGTGACTTGTTGAATGCTACTGGGAATAGAGTACCCAATAATGACCAAGTAATACATCTAGTTAATGGTTTGAGTAATGACTACGAAGTTGTTGTAGCATTAATAACCTCTCAAAAAACTGTTCCACCAATAGAAGTAGTAAATACGATTCTGCTTGCTCGTGAAGCCAGAATAAATGCAAAGAAAGTTACAGAAACAGATTACTCTGCAAACTTTACTACTAGTTTTAAAGGCAAAAAATCAGAGTAACAGCAGAAATAAACGATCTTACCAAAGAGGAGGTAGTGCAAGAAGATCCAAAGGCAGAGGTATAGATGGAATAATTCCAATAGACCCAAGTGTAAAATCTGCGGGAAAATGGGTTACACAGCATTGAACTGCTACTTTAGATTCAATACCGGTTACTCATCAAACCAGAATCAGAGGAACAACAACAACCCAAGTGTCAGTATTGCTCAATCACAATTTGAAGCCAACAATCAAGATAATGCAAATAGAAACAATAATCAGAATGCTGTAGCCAGATTGGAAACTGTACAAGATGATAGCTAGTATCCAAATTTAGGAGCTACTCATCATATCACAAACAATTTAGAGAACCTATATCTTGGAAAGCAAAGACTACAAAGGTAATAATTTCATTTTATTGGGTAATGGTAAGTGCATATCTATAACTTATATATGTAATGCTAGCATAAATGGTAAGAGACAGTTTTATTTACACAATTTATTAAGAGTTCCAAATAAAAAAATATTTGCTTAGTGTGTCTCAATTTCCACATGATAATAATGTCTTCTTTGAATTTTACCCTAAGTATTGCCTAGTTATTCACATTCTAACTAAAGAAACCATTTTACAGGGTAACATGACTAGAAGGCTATACAAATTCAACACTGTTATGACCAACCGTGCAATTAATGGAGATAAACATTGTAATCTGAATGAATTGAATGAAACCACTAGCAGTAAAAATGTTTTCAATCTTTGGCACTGTAAGCTTGGTCATCCAAGTGCTAAAATTGTAATGAAATATTATCTGAAAATAATATTCAGTGTGATCCTGTCTCTCTACCTTATATTTGTGATTTTTGTCAAGTTGCAGAAAGCCACAAATTACCCTTTATTGATTCTAAAACTGTTTACATAGAGCCTTTGCAATTAATTGCTATAGACATATGGGGTCCTGCATCTATTTACTCTGATTTTGGCTGTAAATATTATATCACTTTTGTTGATGCTTACACTAGATTTACATGGATATATTTTTTGAAGGATAAGTCTGAAACATGTAATGATGTTATCAGTTTATCAATATGGCTGAAAAACAACTCAGTACATCTGTGAAAATTTTACAATCAGATGGAGGTAGTGATTTTTAAAGCCTAAACAACTACTTTATTAAAAAAGGAATTATCCATAGAACCATTTGCCCCTATACATCTCAAAAAAATGATCTTGTTAAACGAAAATACAAACATATTGTAGAATCAGGGTTAACATTGTTAGCTAAAAAAAACGTATGAAATTCTGTCCAGAAGCTTTCAGTACTTCAGTATACTTAATAAATAGACAACCAACTAAAGTATTGAAGGATGTAACTCCATTTGAAAAACTATTCAGTTTTAAACCTAATTATCATAGCTTAAAGCCTTTCGGGTGTCTATGTTTTTCTTATTTAAGACCATACAATGTTAACGTACAAGTTAAATTTCAGGTCTAGACCATGTACTTTTCTTCGATATACTACTAATCAGAAGGGGTACACAAGTGTCTTGATGAGACATGTAAGATATGTATAAGTAGACATGTGATATTCAATAAAACAATGTTCCATTTAGCAACAGAGAAGTCAAAACTACAAGCAAAGTAAGGAATGTAAGTACATCGATACCTGAGATTCCTATATACTCAGAAATATGGCATCAATCTTAATGAAGGTGAGGCTGCTGAAGCTGTTCAAACATTACAACTCAATTCGACAGTCTCCAACAGCCCAGCCACACCATGCATTCTCCTACAAATTCAGAAAAACAAACATTAGAAAATGTTATAGACTCACAAAAGTACAAGATCAGAATATTCCACAGAATCAGACAACAATATTGGCTCACCATCAAATGAGCCATCAATTCAGTCTCGGCATCTGATGGTCACAAGGGCTAAAAGTGGTATTTTTAAAATGAAAGTGTATCCTGCTTTAACCAATTGTTATGAACCTGATACTGTTGAACAGGAAGTCAAAAAAATTTGGAAGGCAGCCATGTATGAAGAATATAATGCTCTCATCAGAAATAAAACTTGGGAACTAGTATGTCCACCTGCCAATAAGAATGTGGTAGGGTGCAGATGGACATACAAGTTAAAGAAAAACCCTGATGGGTCTATCAATATATACAAAGCCAGGTTAGTAGCAAAATGTTTCACTCCGGAGTACAGGTTTGATTTTAATCAAACCTTCTCACCTGTAGTAAAACCAACTACCATCCGACTCATTCTTAATGTTGCATTATGTAAAAAATGGCATATTAAACAGTTAGTTGTTAACAATGCATTCTAAAATGGTATCTTGAAAGAAGAAATTTATATGAGCCGACCACGGGGTTATAACCACAATCAAAATATAGTACGTAAACTAAATAAAGCTATTTTTGGCCTAAAACTGGCACCATGAGTTTGGTTTGATAGACTGCAAGATACTTTAACTATATTAGGATACCAGTTTACCAAACCAGACAATTCACTTTTCATAAAAATAAATAGCACATCAACAGTTTACAAACCAATATATGTTGATGACTTAATCGTAACTGGTAGTGACCCTGATGATATTGATAAGTTAACTCGGTATCTAAATCAGCAGTTTTCTATTAAGAATCTGGTTGAGTTAAACTACTTTCTTGGCATAGAAGTCAATAGGTCTGAATAAGAAATGACATTATGCCAGAAGAAATATATTGTTGAGTAAATTATCAAAACAAAGATGATAGATGCTAAACTCCAACTTACTCCAATGATAAGTAATCAGAAATATTCTAAATACGGAGGAGGAGCAATATCAAATGTAACAGAGTACAAGAGTGTTTTAGGTGCACTTCAGTATGCATCTATAACACGACCTGATATATCATACAGTATTAATAAGTTATCTCAGTTTATGCAAAGACCTATGAATAACCACTGGAAAACTGTTAAGAGGGTTCTGCGTTATCTTAAAGGAACAATCAATTTTGGACTAACATTAAAGACAAGACAACAGTTAAATATAACAGGCTATGCACATGCTGATTGGGCTTCAGATCCTAATGATAGAAGATCAACAAGTGGTTACTGTATCTATTTTGGTCAAAGTTTAATATCGTTGTGTCCAAAAAAACAACCTACAACATCAAGATCCAGCACTGAACCTGAATACAGAAGCATAGCTAATGTTGCAGCAAAAGTAAATGACTACAATCTATATTACATGAGCTCAATCTAACGTCAAACATAAAATGGACTCTCTGGTGTGATAATAAAAGTGCAGTCTACATGACAGAGAACCCAGTTCAACATAAAATGACTATAATGAAACAGAAAGTTTCTCCCTTAAGATTGACGATATTAAATCCATGTTACTTCCTAGAGCCCAGGAAGCAGACTTTGATATTTTATGTAGGGAAGAAATTATCAAAGCAATGTTCTCCTTGAACTCTAAATCGTGTGGAGGTCTGGATAGATTTAATGCTTTCTTCTTTACTTCTTATTGGACCATCATACGCAGCGATGTAATTGAAGCAGTTAAGAGATTTTTTTAGCAGCTAAAAATGATGGACTCCTTTAGCTACACAATATTTCCCTAGTACTTAAGATTAAAAATGCTGATAATGTTTCCCCTTTCGACCCATTGCATATTGCAATGCAATCTACAAATGCATATCCAAAATAATTGCTTCTAGGCTAATTAAGTATGTCCTGCCTAACGTTTTTTCCCCTAATCAAGCGGCTTTCTTTCATGATAGAAGCATTTTAGATAATGTCCTCTTGTCTCATGAACTCTTGCGAGGCTAGAATAAACGTAACATCTCCCCACGTGCCATGTTGAAACTAGATATCAAGAAAGCCTTTGACTCCATCCATTGGGACCCAATTATTTGAATTATGGGTTATATAAATTCACTCCCCTTTTCATTGCTTGGATTTATTCATGTATCTCTATAGTGACTTCTTCAATCATTATAAATGGTGATCCTATTGGTTTTTTCAAGAATAGACAGGGAATCAGGCAAGGAGATCCAATGTTAACATATATCTTCATACTTGTTATGTAGTTACTAACCCAAATGCTGAATAACGTTGTAAGACAAGGGAAATTTCACCTTCATCCTTAATGCAAAGATTCACAGATAACTTCCCTCATGGACGACCTGATTATTTTTTGTAAGTCTGACCATGTTAACATCAACTCTGTTCTTAAGGTCTAACATTGCTTCTATGAAACAACTGGCCTACAAGTTAATTTACAAAAATTGGAAATTATGATTGTAGGAGTGGAGCAGGATCATTACAATACTATTATCAACCCAACTAGTCTGAGAGACAATGCTGATACTGTTTCTTATTTGGGTATCCCTCTTGCAATGGCTAAAATTACCACAAGATAGTGCCTTCCGTTAGTTGAAAAGAATACGACAAGAATGGAGAGTTGGACCAATATATTCCTTGGTCAAGCAGGCCGCCGAACTCTCATTAGTTTTGTTGCATTCTCCATGAACATGTACTGGGTGAGAACTTTTATCATGCCTTTGAAGTTAATTCGAATGATCAGATCTTCTATAATGAGGTTTTTTCGGACAGGCTCGACACATGGGAGATACATTGTACCAGTCTCCTTTGATGTTGTTAAGAAACCGACCTGTAAAGGTGGTCTTGGCATTTTCAACTTGATTAACTAGAATAGGGTTACCTTTGCTAAACATCTTAACTACTTCTTAAATAATGTGGATAGTATATGGGTGACGTGGCCTAAAATGAATGTGATTCAAAATAAAAAGAAAAAGGGGCAATGCATTCACCTCAAATTGTTAGCTGCACATGGAGAGATATGTTTAAACTTAAAAGTTCAGTACTTTCTATGCTCAAGTACTCCATCACGCCCTCGAGGAGGGTTAACTTTTGGTACATACCCTGATGTGACTGTGGTTGTATCTTGAGTGACTGGTTGACTGATAATAAAATAAATCAAAGTGACATACATGATAGTGCAATGGTTGATGATGTTCTTTCACATAGGTAGGAAACTTTTTCTTTCCTATAATTCCAACTAGTGTATTCACTACTAGAATAGTGTGAATGGGCGACCGACACTTGCGACGGTTGGCGTCGGTTTAAAAAAGGCAGTCGCCCGTTGCTAGCCATCACCTAAACAAATATACCCGGGAACCACCATCAAAATATTCACTTTCTTCCTCACCCCAAATATTTCTCGCATGACCAGAAATTGAAAAAAGGAACGGAAGTCGTCGCCACCAGCAGCCCCCCCCCCAAAGCGCCGCCTTCAATCTCCTCTCCACTGCCTCTAGTTCTTGCAGTCACCATCTCCAACTAATCCCTAATTAGTTATAATTTTCTTATACCCTAATTTCTAAATTATTCAATGTTTATTTTTGTAAGCATGTTGTTTAGATGTTATTACATGATTATTGAAGATTGTGGTTGATTTGGTAATAGAATGGAAACCCTACGAAGTTAATTTAGTTGGTTATCGATGAATAATGCATATTGGTTGATGTTTGTGTATATGTATATCTTAATAAACCGTTATTACATACATGATAATCATTGATTAGTATATTTAATTAAACTTTAAATATGAAAATTTGATATTTATTTGATTATCGATTAATATATGCTGTAAATTAGTTGATGTTAACTTCAAAGAAAGTTAATAGTTATATTGTTTTTAAAATTAATAATAAAAGCGAATTTTCTAAGATGAACTGTTTTAAAATTACAAATATTCTAAATCACTATTGTGTTAATAATTTACATCTTGTTAACAATTAAACTAATATCGATGTCTACATTTTAATTGCACAATGGTTGAACATATAAATTAAATATAATTAAAACGAGCTCGTCGCACAACAACAGTTCGTAATTTTACGATTTGAACTTTGAATGAGTGTATATGTTACAATATAAGTCGAAATTCTTTGAAACAAGAATCTTCTGAATCTATTGAATTATAGTTTTCTAATGAAAGAGAAAATTTGAGATTTCATCTGGTAGATTTTGGATTATGTCAAGATCAAATTCCTAAAAAAAAAATCACAGTGCGGTAGCTTTTGAATTATAACAATTTATTTAATAAAATGGAAGGATCTTAAAAAAATAAAATATAAAATGTTTTAAACCGGTTTCTTATAGTTTAGTTAAGAAATATCATACTTAAATCGGTTTTCTTAAAAAATTAGAAATGAATTTAACAACGATAAATTCTGTATCGAAATCCATTATTTTTATTATTTGGAAATGAATTTAATAAGAGCACATATTCTACTAAATTTGTTTTTCTTTAAAAAAAATTGAAAATATTTTATTAATAGAAAATATTGTACTGATTAGAGAGAAGGTGATGTGTAGAAGAGAAGTGAAGTGAAGTACTGTCGGGATATGACTGTGTGGTGCGTAAAACCTTTAGTCCTAAAAGGTTTACTTTATTTTTAGAATAGAAAGCCCCTAAATGCAATTAAGGCGTAGATGAAAGTGTAGCGAAACGCTGTGAAATTTGACAGAAGTGCGGTGACTGCGAAGCCTTTAGTCCCAATGGGCTTTACACTAGCATATTTATTACCGAAATGACTAACATATAATTCTGGATCATGAAAATAGTTCAATTATTATGTCGAGCGTAGTTGAATGTATGAAGTTAGAATTGGAATGAAAGGTTCGGTGAAAGCACATTTCTACAATGTTGTAAACGAATTTATTAGATTTGAAGTATCTAATAATGGAAATTACGAGGATCTTCATTGCCCATGTAGTAATCGAAATTTGTGTTGTTTGAGATCAGTATATCAACTTTGACATAATAATATAAATCAAAACTCATAATATAAAATATTACAGGTTGCGGCGACCTAGGCATCTTATAGGAGATCGTCATGCTCCGTCAGCAGATGGCTGGGATGCAGGATTGGAGGAAGAGTCGCCAGTGTGACGGCCCGCCCCGCACCAACCGACATTTACTCCAAAAGTGCGTTGTACACATATCCAGTTAGCACGGGACGGTCGCCAGAAGAAAAAGAAAGAAGAGAATGGACTAATCAAGGAACCTGTAATATGTCTCACAGCGCATAGAACAAAATATAATAATAACATACTTGACATAAAACAGAAGAGACAGTGCATAAGCTAAAAACCAGAACTGAGCATCATAGCAGCGGAAATCCAAAATATAGCTTATTACAACTTTTCAAACTGTCTCAAAACAAAAGCAAGATAAAGGAGGTACACTACTAATGCCCAAATAGTGACCACCAACGACACAGGGAGAATATCTATATATCATACGTGGAAGCCTCCTGCTCGCCTCCGAATCAGCTACTCGCGCATCACCAGCTAACCATAACCTGTCTCTAGTCTGCTCGTGTGAGCACCCAGAGTAATAAGAAGAGACATAAAACTCTGGGTCAGACATAAAGCCTGGTATGAGCGATAAGCATCAAAACATAACAATAACAGGTATAATCCAATCATACCTGAACCTGGACCTGCAACCAAAGAGTTAGCACTACATACTGTACAACACTCTAAGGTGCCCTTTCAAATGGTGTAAAGATAACGGGGGTGGGGGTGTGCATGTCATAGTGATGTCAAACAATCAAACATAGCAAGCATCCTCACATCTCTCACTCAGTGCGTAAAGCATACGATACCCACTACCTTGGTCCTCTAATCCTTTGGGCCATGACGGAATCCAATCCCGTGTAACTATCACTACAAGCCCACTATCCATCTCTCAGTGGTGGACCAAAGTTATGAATACCGACAACCCTTTTGCACACGTCCCGCAGCAAAGCCCAACCATGAAGTGAACTCATTGATTCCCAACTGGTTCCGGGATCCTGAGCTCTAACTTCCATTTGGACTACCTTTGCATCTCGGGTTTTAATCATCATCCTCCGGATCGGTCTTCATTCAGTTCGCTTCGCTTCAGGTCGTGGTCTTCCTTCAGGTTCGGATCGTGCTCCGCCCTCCAACGGTTCGGGTCGCACCACCCTGGTTCGGTTCGCAGTCACTAGCTCGTGGTCACCCTCTGTTTCGGATCGTGCGCTCCCCTCCAGATCGATTCGTGACAAGCTCCTTCAGCTCGGATCGTGGTCATCTGAATACGGTTCAGATCGTGATATGATCTCCAGGTCGGATCGTGACCAGCTTCGGATCGCGACTCGTGGATCTTGGGCGCATCGGATCGGGTTCCATCTCCACGCGGATCGGGTCGTAATGCTCATTTGCGATCCGGATCGAAGTACTTCAGTTTGGGCACGGCGCTGCATCGATTCGTCTCGTGGGCCTAACCACGATCGGGTCGGGTCGTAGGAGGAATAAGCGATCCGATCCGGGTCAACTTCCAGCGACGGTTTACACGCCTCTCGACGGCGTTTTCGACCATTCTAACTATTGAAATCAGTCACAAAGCACATCATACAGTCATAGCAACATGTATAAACATCCACAAACAGCAAAACAACAATATGATATGTCAAAACGGATCAAACATACCCAAAATCCATATTTCCCTCTTAAGCATGTTTAAGCAAATCTAACGATAGGATTAGCAAAACTTATTCAAATTAGCCAAATTTTCTAACAGAGGCCTAAAACAATATTTCATAATTTCTGAATATTTTTCCAGATTTTTAACATGCATAATTTCGCTAATTATCACTAATCACCCCTTAATCCCCCAAATTCCGGGATTTGCAAAATTAGTCGAAATTAACCCAAATTCATATCAGAGGCATAAAATGATGTTTTAGAATTTTGGGAATTTTTCTAGATTTTTCTGAGCCATAATTTCGCTAATCTTCGCTAATTACCATAATTAGCCATAATTAGTGAGGTACTATGCAAATCACTCACCTTAGCCACAAACAAACTTTAGATCTGAAATAATCTTTGATTTGGATCCAATCCCTATGTGTTCCAGCAGCTCTCTCTCCGATTTGGTGCTACCCTTTCTTGATTTGATGTAGTTTTGCTTAATCTTCGATTAGAAAGTGATTAGAGATGATTTGGGATGAAATTAGAAGGTGGAGGCCATTGCTAGAGCTTGAAGGAGGTAAGTGGCGGCTGGAAAAATGAGTCTAAAACCGAAATCCTAACCCTAGCAGCCCTTAAATACCCCAAATCCCGAAATCCCCCATTGGGCCTAGTTGCTAATCACCCGGTTAAGCCCAATTAGCTGTTTTTCACCTTCTAAACCTTGTTTCAGCCATATCTCCCACACGGTAAGTCCGTTTGGCTAATGTAACCACTCTACGGAAAGAGAAACCATCATTCGAATCCAATGGAAGTGGTTTCAGGTTAAAATTCCTTTTCAGTCAAAAGTTATGGCCAAAACAGTACCAACTAGGGGCAAAACGGTCATTTAAAAATCGACAAAAATCATGATCATGGGAAATGACCCCAATAATCGTCTCCCAAAGTACATGACCATACGACTTCGTATGTGAAAGAAAGAAATATTCCACGATCCTATGATGCGTAGAATGCGGGTCGTTACACTCTCCCCCCTTACGAAATTTCGCCCCCGAAATTCCCTAACCAGAACACACAAAGGGTCCCGCATGCCTATCAACCATAAAACAACAATCAACATGCAAAACAAGTCTATCCTAGCATGCGGTTTACTAACAAGGGAAGAAACTATCACTACAAAAACCTTACTAGGCAAAGAGTTCTGGATACTTCTTCCTTATATCCTCCTCTGTTTCCCAAGTACAGTCTTTTTCCATTCTCACCCCACTGGACTTTGACTAGTTTCACCGCCTTCCTTCGAAGCTGCTTCGTATCGTTCCCAACAATACGCATAGACTTGCGGTTCCCAACCGCCTCGGGTTCAACTTCGATATCATCCAACTGATCAGGTGAAATAGTCACATTTGAGTCGTGAACGAACTTCCTTAGTTGGGAAACATGAAACACATTGTGAACTCCCGCCATTTTCTCTGGTAAGCCAACTCTATATGCCAAATTCCCGACTAGTTCAAGAACAGGGAATGGGCCAACAAATCTTGGTGCTAACCTACCTCTCCAACCAATCCGAATCACATTCTCTATGGAGAGATCTCGACGAACACCAAGTCGTTAACGAAGAATTCCAAATCTCTTCGTCTCTTATCGAGATAAGCCTTCTGCCTATCTTTATCCCTTCCCAGTAGTAGATCTGCTCTATGTCTCAATACATCTTGTTACCACTGGGATGTATAGTCAATTTCGAGTGATGATATGCTCTAAGCACTTCACCTCTCAGTCCATCTACGTTGGGTACAACTAGTCCCTTATTCTTTCGAAGCCACCCTACTCGATCAAATCCTTACTTGATCATTCTCTTTCCATCGATACCCATCTCTACCCTAGAGATGGTTCCCAATAGATTAGGATCGTTCTTCTAACTGGAAACAATCCTCTCAATCAAAATCGATCTAATCGTCAAGCTTACTAACGTTTCTGAATCCAATTCAGTCTTGGGTCTGAAATCATATCCTGTGACATACTCTAGTTGCTTCCATCCTAGAAACAAAACCCC
The DNA here is from genome assembly GCA_030737875.1 of Allium sativum. Lineage (NCBI taxonomy): Eukaryota > Viridiplantae > Streptophyta > Magnoliopsida > Asparagales > Amaryllidaceae > Allium > Allium sativum. The sequence continues at coordinate 191,454,108 of CM060909.1, read as the reverse complement.
TAAACTAGCATGTCTCCTACTCAATGCAACTAGTACTGCACCCAAATCCTTTACTATGATCACTCTGCCCCATGGAGTCATGGCGACTCCACTGCACTGATCCATAGTCACTAGTCCTTTGCTATGTCCACTCTGCCCCCATGAAGTCATAACAACTCCACTGCACTGGCTCATAGCCTTACTAATCCTTTACTATGTCCACTTTGCCCCTCGAGTCATGACGACTCTACTGCACTGGCTCATAGTCCTACTACAATCACTTTGTTCCCCATCGCTGGAACCCTACAGGTGATAGTCTACTCAAGAGAAGAAAGATAGGAACAAACATAGCAACCATAACATCCATCAAACAAATCCTATCTATCACCTGCTAAAGTCATAAACACATCGACACCTACATGATTGGTCTAACCAATCCCAATATGTCGATTCCAGTCTGTCTGGTCCAACCAACATCAATAACTAATGGAAGCCCAGCCCCCATACATACACCGATGCCTACTTGACTGGTCCAACCAATCCCAGGCCAATGGAAGCCCCGCCTCCCTTCGGACTACCGTACGTCCAACGTACGTTTATCCTCCAAGGATAACTAAACTAATGGAAGCCCAGCCTCCAATCGGACTACCGTACGTCCAACGTACGTTTATCCTCCAAGGATAACTAAACTAATGGAAGCCCAGCCTCCAATCGGACTACCGTACGTCCAACGTACGTTTATCCTCCAAGGATAACTAGATCACGTCCAACGGATCCAAGGTAACGGGCGTCCCCAGATACCCCTGCTTTTAGTCCTCCTAAAATACTTGAGTCCAACCCAAGTCTATCCATTATCTTGCTGCCCTCTCGAGTCCAACTCGAGCTGAATCCAATTCCTTGCAGCCTTCTCGAGTCCAACTCGAGTCAATCTATAACTCAGACCCAGTCTTGAGTACCGACAAACTCTAGTCCAACATGAGTCGTCTCCCTATTCGTTGCATCTCCAAGATCAACGAACACCTATTTTCTTTTACGAGTTCAAGTCCAACTTGGATCGCTCTAATCTTCGTTGTATCTTCCATGATCAACGAACACATCCTATTCCTTCAAAGTTCTAATATCCAATAGAGAACATCAACATAGGGTCCTAAACAATCCATTACTTTGCATCTTTCCCGAGTCCCACTCGAGCAATCTCATAACCCTATCGAGTCTAACTCTGGGCAGTCTATACCATTGAACAGTCTTATCATGTTCCGTCTGCCCATCACTCCTCGAGTAAACCAAGATATCATCCAATGAAAAATCATAACAACTATTTACCCCTCACGCAACCCATCCTAGTCGAAATCGACATTCCCCAAGCACAAGCCCCAAAGGCCTAAACCAATATCAGACAAGCACCCAAGGAACATCTCCTCCGAGTTCGGACAATCCTCATGAGGTGATACTAGCAAAACAATCTAGCACTGGAGTACTCATTTGCCTCCCAGAGACAACTAGAACTTATTACAACGATAACTTCTTAGCTTCCTTAACTCCAGTTACTATCGCCATTACTAGGTAGGTACCTAATACCACCCTATTCCTTTGGAGTAGATCGACTCCCCAAAATAATGCTAAACCCAGTAAAGCCCAAAACAAAGCAATCACAAGGAAACATACATCCATGACTCGATAAGACCACATTAACAAATCATGCCAAAACTAGTCGAACCACCAATCGGGTTCATCACTACTAAAGGTCTATCGACTAACTCAGGTTTGTCAAACAAAACCCGATCAAAACATCTTAAATAGAAAGCATACCTCGAATAACGACACCTTTTTCCTTCTGCGCCGCAGTTGGGGCATTTGACGAAGAAGGAACAGCGTCGATAGCATACGCTTTCACAATCTGCTTCTCCCTAGGAGGTTGTGGGCAATCATCCTTGTGATGTCCCGCCTGGCCGCAATTAAAGCACTTCCTTTCCCCAGGATTTTATCGACAATCTCTGGCGTAATGGCCCTTCTTGCCACAACTAAAGCATTCGCCATCTTTCTTATTTTTCTTATCCTGACCATCCTTGGTCGGGTTCTGCTTCCTCTTGTTCTGAGAATTCTTCTTGCCTTCACCGCCTGCTTGCGGCTTTGGCTCCTCTGCAGATGCCGTAGCAACTTCGGCCTTCGACTTAGGGAAAAGGCTCTCTGACCTTAATGCCTTTCCTACAATAGACTCGAACGTCTCATCGATATGGTTTATAAGTCTTTCCCCCAAGTACCCATCCAAGCCAGTTATGAACTTCTCGTTCTTCTTTTCGACTGTATCGATAAGGGACCATCCATATTTCGATAAAGTGTCGAATTCAGCGATATACTCCGAGACTGCTCTACCGTTCTGCCTAAGCTCCAAGAACTTCCTGAACAGTTCCGATTTATGAGCAGCTGGAATAAACTTATCACAAAAGCGAGTCTTAAACTGATTCCAAGTAACTTGATCTTCTGGAGTAGCTGTTCTAATGGCATTCCACCAATTCATCGCTCGCCCTTGCAGCTGACGAGACGCTAGCCTTCTGTTCATCGCATCCTCAAGACCCAAGTCGTCGAAGATACGATCACAGCTATCCAACTAATCCTGAACATCTGTGGCCGACTCCGTTCCGTGGAACGGCTTCCCACCAAGGTTAGCGTAATCCTTGCACAACTTGGCGAAATCGGCCCTAGGCGCCTGCACTATTGGACCACCACCATTTCCGGGATTGGGAACTGCTCCCTGAACATCTCTAAGCATGTCTCTCATGAAGTTGGTGAACATTGTCCTCATGTCAGGAGCATTCCCATGGTTGGTCCCTCTACCAGCACCTCTAGGATATCGGCTCATCGTTAATCTGTAAAAGGGGAAATGATTAACGATCCCATAGTGGTGCTAGTGCAGTACGACTTCATTCTTATACTACCAATAGTATATATATAGCTTTTGAAAACCAAAGTAATCACAAATACGCGCTCTCATATACGTACTATCTCTCCCTAGTGTCTTTCCCTAGGTTAACTACGCAACCTAGAGCTCTGATACCAAGTGTGACGGCCCGCCCCGCACCAACCGACATTTACTCCAAAAGTGCGCTGTACACATATCCAGTTAGCACGGGACGGTCGCCAGAAGAAAAAGAAAGAAGAGAATGGACTAATCAAGGAACCTGTAATATGTCTCACAGCGCATAGAACAAAATATAATAATAACATACTTGACATAAAACAGAAGAGACAGTGCATAAGCTAAAAACCAGAACTGAGCATCATAGCAGCGGAAATCCAAAATATAGCTTATTACAACTTTTCAAACTGTCTCAAAACAAAAGCAAGATAAAGGAGGTACACTACTAATGCCCAAATAGTGACCACCAACGACACAGGGAGAATATCTATATATCATACGTGGAAGCCTCATGCTCGCCTCCGAATCAGCTACTCGCGCATCACCAGCTAACCATAACCTGTCTCTAGTCTGCTCGTGTGAGCACCCAGAGTAATAAGAAGAGACATAAAACTCTGGGTCAGACCTAAAGCCTGGTATGAGCGATAAGCATCAAAACATAACAATAACAGGTATAATCCAATCATACCTGAACCTGGACCTGCAACCAAAGAGTTAGCACTACATACTGTACAACACTCTAAGGTGCCCTTTCAAATGGTGTAAAGATAACGGGGGTGGGGGTGTGCATGTCATAGTGATGTCAAACAATCAAACATAGCAAGCATCCTCACATCTCTCACTCAGTGCGTAAAGCATACGATACCCACTACCTTGGTCCTCTAATCCTTTGGGCCATGACGGAATCCAATCACGTGTAACTATCACTACAAGCCCACTATCCATCTCTCAGTGGTGGACCAAAGTTATGAATACCGACAACCCCTTTGCACACGTCCCGCAACAAAGCCCAACCATGAAGTGAACTCATTGATTCCCAACTGGTTCCGGGATCCTGAGCTCTAACTTCCATTTCGACTACCTTTGCATCTTGGGTTTTAATCATCATCCTCCGGATCGGTCTTCATTCAGTTCGCTTCGCTTCAGGTCGTGGTCTTCCTTCAGGTTCGGATCGTGCTCCGCCCTCCAACGGTTCGGGTCGCACCACCCTGGTTCGGTTCGCAGTCACTAGCTCGTGGTCACCCTCTGTTTCGGATCGTGCGCTCCCCTCCAGATCGATTCGTGACAAGCTCCTTCAGCTCGGATTGTGGTCATCTGAATACGGTTCAGATCGTGGTATGATCTCCAGGTCGGATCGTGACCAGCTTCGGATCGCGACTCGTGGATCGTGGGTGCATCGGATCGGGTTCCATCTCCACGCGGATCGGGTCGTAATGCTCATTTGCGATCCGGATCGAAGTACTTCAGTTTGGGCATGGCGCTGCATCGATTCATCTCGTGGGCCTAACCACGATCGGGTCGGGTCGTAGGAGGAATAAGCGATCCGATCCGGGTCAACTTCCAGCGACGGTTTACACGCCTCTCGACGGCGTTTTCGACCATTCTAACTATTGAAATCAGTCACAAAGCACATCATACAGTCATAGCAACATGTATAAACATCCACAAACAGCAAAACAACAATATGATATGTCAAAACGGATCAAACATACCCAAAAATCCATATTTCCCTCTTAAGCATGTTTAAGCAAATCTAACGATAGGATTAACAAAACTTATTCAAATTAGCCAAAATTTCTAACAGAGGCCTAAAACAATATTTCATAATTTCTGAATATTTTTCCAGATTTTTAACATGCATAATTTCGCTAATTATCACTAATCACCCCTTAATCCCCCAAATTCCGGGATTTGCAAAATTAGTCGAAATTAACCCAAATTCATATCAGAGGCATAAAATGATGTTTTAGAATTTTGGGAATTTTTCTAGATTTTTCTGAGCCATAATTTCGCTAATCTTCGCTAATTACCATAATTAGCCATAATTAGTGAGGAACTATGCAAATCACTCACCTTAGCCACAAACAAACTTTAGATCTGAAATAATCTCTGATTAGGATCCAATCCCTATGTGTTCCAACAGCTCTCTCTCCGATTTGGTGCTACCCTTCCTTGATTTGATGTAGTTTTGCTTAATCTTCGATTAGAAAGTGATTAGAGATGATTTGGGATGAAATTAGAAGGTGGAGGCCATTGCTAGAGCTTGAAGGAGGTAAGTGGCGGCTGGAAAAATGAGTCTAAAACCGAAATCCTAACCCTAGCAGCCCTTAAATACCCCAAATCCCGAAATCCCCCATTGGGCCTAGTTGCTAATCACCCGGTTAAGCCCAATTAGCTGTTTTTCACCTTCTAAACCTTGTTTCAGTCATATCTCCCAAACGGTAAGTCCGTTTGGCTAATGTAACCACTCTACGGAAAGAGAAACCATCATTCGAATCCAATGGAAGTGGTTTCAGGTCAAAATTCCTTTCCAGTCAAAAGTTATGGCCAAAACAGTACCAACTAGGGGCAAAACGGTCATTTAAAAATCGACAAAAATCATAATCATGGGAAATGACCCCAATAATCGTCTCCCAAAGTTACATGACCATACGACTTCGTATGTGAAAGAAAGAAATATTCCACGATCCTATGATGCGTAGAATGCGGGTCGTTACAGCCAGACTGTTATGCTCGATTAGCGGATCGTTGCATTTCTATCTGAGCATGGGAGGATGCCTGAGGATGAGGTTGGGTCGAGTGATGAGAATGACGAGGATGATGAGGACAATGAGGACGATGATGATGATGGAGACGAGTAGGTACTTGTCTTATTTGATTTTTTTTCCAGCATATGTAAATCTAAATATTATGGTTATGGATTTAGCTTGTTATTAACGGCTTATGGATATGGTGTTTGTTTGTGGACATGATGTTGCAGATGTTTTGTTATGATGCTGGTGGATGTCATAATTTGTTTTGAAATGCTTAATGTTGTTTATTTACGATTTATTAGTTAGTTTGTGGTATATATGTTGGTTTATAATATATATGTTGGTTTGTGTTATGAATTTGAGTATATATAATATGTTGGATTGTGGAATTGATCGTATGTGAGTTGCGGAGTGAATAGATTTATGTTAGATGGTTTGAGGAAAGCATCGCAAATAGAAAACAGAAAACAGCTTCAGATTAGTAACGGCTGATGACGGCTAGCTACGGTTGTGATTGATTGACTGTTTGGATTATGCTCGACCAGTTTATGAGCAAAATATGCTTTTACATTTAGCATTGGGTTGGATAGAAATATCTGTATGTTAATGCCTTATGAAACACTTCACGATTTGACGATAAAGTGTTTATCGAGTTGTGTTCATCTCAAATTTAATGAATGATTTTAAAATGGTATTTTCTTAAATGAAAAGAAATGTTTTCTCGATTTTGGACAGGGAATGTTTTATAAAAATGTTTTATAAAACAGAAAGGATTTCGATGGCTAAAACCGATGATTTCGAAATGATTTTCCCCACTTCCGGATATAAAATGATTTAACAAGTATGTGTTCTCAACTCAATCCGGGCTTTCCTTAAGGAAAGTTTGGGTCGTTTCACTTAGTACGTAGTGCTACGACTAGGGACCGCCTGGAGGCCAGAAAAGCAAAGACTACATCTATGGGCCGCGTGTATTGCATTTCCAAATTGATCATAGCATACCATCTAACTTCTAGTTGTTTGGGCTCGTGATTTTCTTCCCTATTTTCTTTGTTTTGGTTGTGCGTGTTGTGTTTTTCTCAGCTGTAACACCTTGATTCCATTTTCTTTGTAATCCTTTGGTGTTTCAATAGAGTAGTACTAGACCATTCAACCCCCGTAGACTGCCCAAAAGAAACCTAAAGTGAGAAGCACATATGTTTTTCCTAGTACTAAAGGAATTTTGTCGTAGTTCCTTCTTCCACATATAAGATAAAAGACATGCACGAGAATCGTGGACCAACCACACACATTGATTTAACTCAAAACATGCAGAAAAATCTGCATAAAATGTATGAAGACCAGTTTATATCAACATCTAAACAGCAAGATCCTTGCAAACACAACCAGAAATCAAAAAACAGGTTTCGTCATCTCATTTCCCTTCAACTCAAAAAGGTCAAAAATATGAGACACGGGACCATTTCATACACCCTACAACGCAAGTAGCATGTAAAAAACACACATTTTTAAATACATGTCATATATATCCAGTTATATGTTCTTGTTATCCGAAGAAAGATGACCCATCTGTGCAGTAAGATTTTCCATATTTTGTGAATTTTCCCAACCATTCTCCTCTGTAATCATATCGTTGCTCTCTTGAGCGTCGTCTGCACTTGCATCGACTGGGCTTTGAAGTAATTGCTCCCAAAAGGGATCTCCGATACTCGGTAAATTCTCAATATCATCCAAGTAATCAAAATTATCAGTGGTTAAAGCATCAATATCAAGCAAACTGTCATCCAGGATATTATTTATAGATTCACTATTAGGTACCACTTCTTGGTTCTCAGTAATATCTCCAGCAACTGACTGTTGCTGAGTAAAATCTTGAGCTAACTCTTTGGTGAAATCAAGAGGAGAAGTAGGACCTTGCACCTGAGAGAAATCTTGAGAAAGAGGCTGGTTAAGAACATCCATTATGTCAGCTGAAGCTGAAGGCAAATAAGACATCTCTGTATTGGCAGGTACAACCTCTTTAAGGGTAACCCCAGAATTACGAGGCAAATTTACATTGTTTTTCTCTAACTGATTTGAGAAGTTGTCAAACAAGAAGTTATCGGAAGGGATGTCCAAATTGAGCATTTGCAGAACCATCGATTTAGCAGCTTCGTTAATCAACGGCTGATACTTGATTATTTGCCCATCAGGCGCCGCTGATGATGACGAGGATGATGATGAGCTATTGCCGTTTGCTGCTTGGTCTTGTTTAGGGTACCTTCGTTTTTTATTGCCTACGGTTAGTCTTCTGCTTGGATCTGTTTGCTGCACTAGTTGAGCTAAGAAACCAGGGCTTTGCATGGCTTTGGCTAGGAAAGACATCATTTGCTGCTGTCTCTGTTCCATGCCGTGAAGTCTTTCGTTTAAAGTGTTCAGTTGGTGGTCGCTTGTTTGCTGCTGTTGTCTGAGTCGGACAAGTTCTTGCATTAGTATGTTTTTGTCCCGTTTGAGCTGCTCGATCTCTTCTTCTAGTCCAAACTTGCCTACTTCAACGCAGGCGGAGGCCGGAGTTTTTGGCGGTGGAGGTGGATTTGATTGTGTTTGTTGTGCATGAGTCGGTTTTCGTCTGCTTATGGTTTTGAGAAGATGTTTTTGGCCCCTTAAGAATCCTTCGTTTGCAAATTCCCACTTGTCAGGGTCGACTTTTCTGAAACCCTACATAAGGGGGCAAGGAAATATATTAAACTTACAGGGTGCATGTATGTTGGCAATGATTTCCATTGTGTTACGAACACAAGTGTTCGAACACGTTACCTGTTAACCAAGATAAAAACTATCATAAAGACCTGTTAACCAAGAAAAAAAACTATCATAAACAAGGTAAAGTCCTGTTGGACATTATGCTAAGATCGGTAACAAATGAGAACGGGAGTTTGTCACCCATTCCAATTTGAGGAATCATCTACCCTTTTGACATCAACAATAATGGAGCTATAATTAGAGAACTGTTAAGAAGATGCCAGGGAATAACAGTAACCTGATTTTTAGGTTTCGACAATCTCTCAATGCGTCAAAAACCACTTATCACTGTATATTTTCTTGATTTTAGGATTTATGGGAAACACGTTGGAAGAGTATGTGCGTGCAACACAAAAAAAAAAAAAAAAAAAAAAAAAAAAAAAAAAAACCCTCCTCCATCGTATTCTTTACGGAAACCGATATCCTAAATTCAGTATATACTTCTTAATAAGTAACCTTAAAGATGGTGATTGTGACAACCTGCCACAAATTACCTCTCCCAGGACCTTTTTTTCTTTGTTGATAACTCATAGTATGTATCTAGAGTATTTGATCCATTAATCCTAACATACGCTTCAAAATTTTACTACTTAGCTAATGATTTGAACATAATCCATCATAAAAGTGCAAGTTAACAAAAATTGGCCTTCTGATGTTAAAACTTTATAGTAGTACACAAACTGTCAAAACGCTATTATATTTTCAAAGAAATATTTTGGTGTACAGGAGATGATTTGAAATAACCCTTACTACAAATAAAACCAGCAGGATATTGAATTCCAATCATATAACTAGAAATGCTTTTGTTATTTTACTACCAATTTTTATACTCTTCGTTTAGTTCAATGTTCTTATTTATCATCTTCACAATTTAGTTATACGTAATGTGTTCTGTATTCTGCTAATTATACTGTTGATTTTACTGCTGTTTTTTTCATACCCCTTGTTTAGTTCTAAATATTTGTATGTGTTCTTATTTATCATCCTCACAGTTTAGTTTTACGTCGAGTGTACTGTATTCTACTAACTGTACTGTTGATATACAATGATTAGCTTATTATAAATTATTTAATTTTAATTGATTCTTTATATAAGTTGTTTAATACAGGATTGTTACGATAAATCATACAAGAACAATTGGTTCTTGGTTTTTTTTTTTTTTTTTTTTTTTTTTTAAGCTAAAGGTTGTATAACCGAGGATTCTACGGACACGAATATATAAATACAAAAAAATTGCGGCCAACAGGTCCTGGCTGATTTAAATTTAATTTAACAAACGTGCCCATAGCAAGCTCCATTCCAACTTCCAAATTTTGAATAGGTAGAAATGAGACTACCTGATTTTCCTACTGGCACCAATAAGGTAGCCATATATTTTATATAAGAAGATAATCACCAATCATAAGAAGACAAAATTGCAACAAAGAGGCATATATCCCAACGAAATCGCCCTCATATGATTGATCAAGCTAAGAAAGTAACGGGAGAAGAAGAGCTCCAACCATCACACCTAAACCACAATCAGGATGCTCATGACATACCCAAAGTTTCACACCAGCTACTCAAGACAATCTCCATGAAGCTAAAGGTGAGGATGGAAACAAACAAGGCCAAGGTCAGACGCAGCTCACCGGAGCATAATACATTCCACCAGCCCAGCCAGCTAGCCCAGACATTACATGGAAGTTCATGAAATACAAACCACCTAACTCGCAGGTCTTACAAACACAACAAATATGACCACGTAGAAGACTGACCAACTCACAAACCAATCTATTCTACTATATAAAAAAGCCAACGCAGGGTTATCTTTTTCCTTGCACCTGGTTTGTTCTCAACTCAAATTCTTCATTCTCAGACATTCGAAATACATTTAGCTTTTTTTTGTCTCATAAAAGATTTATATTCTACGATTCTACATTTCTACTGACCAAATATTGAATAGGACCCACTTCTACCTCTTCAATCTCAGATGTTACAATAGTTACGTTTTGCCTAAATTAGTTGCTCTTCTTAATAACGCTAGTGTATATGGAGGATCTTTTATAGCTTCAACTGTTATCCTCTATCTCCTATATATTTCTCATCCTCCCAACATACTAATTTTCATCTACTTCCCCTCCTCTCAATCGACATCGAGTAATGGTTATAATTTTTGCCAATTAAAACATTTATTGGTAATTCCTTAAAACCTTACTTTCAGTAACTAGCGAGGATCTGGTTTAACAAAACTGTTTTCATTCATTGTTCTGAACCAGTAATAATTTGGATGTTATATCCACCATTCAGATATATTACTATTCACGTATGTCTTTTTTGTTCATCCTATTTTCGTTGATTTCATTTATCTCTTCAGCTTTTGTTCAAAAAGGTTGTAGTCTTTATTGGTTATGTACAATTGTTTTTTCAGATATTTTGTTCTTTTGATTTTAATTTATCAGCATCTGATTATATATATATATATATATATATATATATATATATATATATAGATAGAGAGAGAGAGAGAGAGACACACACACACTGTGCGTTGTAGTCTCTATTGGTTATGTACAATTGTTTTTTCAGATATTTTGTTCTTTTGATTTTAATTTATCAGCATTTGATTATGTAAGATGTTTTTGTGTTTGTTTGATTGACGAAACTGCATTTGATTCAGTTATGGATATACAAAGTACGTTGAAATGCACATGTAAGTAATGAATAGACAAAATCCCAAGTTGAATTTAGTTATTGATTACATATAAATTCAAGATTTTTCATTTATCCTTTCAACTTGAAATGCAACATGATATGGAATAAACTAAAACGGGTACCTCTGACCAAAATATTTATAAAAATGATCGACCCACGGACAAGTAATGAATATATGCTAAAAAATTCACCATCACTAGTAATAATACTATACATTGCTAAAACCATTGTTTAGCTTTATAGTCTCATAAAAGATTTTTGCAATTATACTAATCAAATATTGAATGAGACAACTTCTATCCCTTCAATGTTAGATGTTACAAACAGTTACATTTCACCTAAATTAATTGAACTTCTAAATAACAATAGTATATATAGAGGGTCTTTTACAGCTTCAACTATTGTCCTCTATCATCCTGTATATTCCTCATCATCCCCACAGATTAATTTTCCATCTTCTTTTCCTCATCTCGACATCAAGTAACAAATATAATTTTTGCCAACTATGTATTTGTTGCTGAATCGTTGTACGTTGTTTTCTATAACTAGCACGGATTTGGTCTAACACAACTGTTTCTATTCAGGTATGCCTTCTCTACTCTTCCTATATATGTTGATTCTGTTTCTGTCTCTTCTGCTTTTGCTCAAAATATACTTCTTGCTGTACGTTTTAGAATATATTGGTTATGTACGATTATTTCTTCGGAAATTTTATTCTTTTTATTTTAATTTATCAGCACTTGATTATGTAAGAAGTTATTGTGCTCATTTGATTGACAAAAGTACATTCGATTCAGTTATGAATATACAAAGTACACTGAAATGCCTATGCAAGTAATGAGTTTGATAAAATTTCAAATTGAATTTAGTTGTCTTCTTATTTTTTTTACTACAAATAAACTAAAGATTTGTCCTTTATCCTTTCAATTTGAAATTCAAAATAATATAAAATAAACTTAAATAGGTAGCTCAAACCAAAATATTTATAGAAATTAATGGTTTATGCACAAATTTGAACAAGCGCTAAAATTTATAATATTGTCATAACTAAAACATATAGCACCATTGCTAAAAATAATACTATCTGCTGAGACTAATATTGGATTAGGAGGGAAAAAAGGATAAAATAAATAATGTAAATAAAACAAATAGTTTTGTGCACCTATAGCTATCAGTGTGTTTTTCATCGTCGGTAAGATCTTCGATAATCTCCACATTCCACGGATCATTGCGGAAAATCATCATAATCTCCCATCGCTCGACATTTATCACTCCTCGAACAATGTTGTAGCAACGAGTAGCAAACTCCGACACGTGGGGAGTCACAAAAGAGTGGTCGAACTACCACGCTCTGTGTGTTGTTTGGATGAAGGAAAAATGAGGGGGAGGAGGGGGGGCTTAATTTATAGAGAAAGGAACGGAACGTTGGAAATGAACCGTCATTTTCCAATGTTCGGGAATCGTCCCTTTTGAACGTTTGACCGGTGCCATGCCTCCGACGCGAATGCAACGTGAACGTGGCACCATTTCTCTACGAATGGCACCTCAAAAACATCTCTAGATCTGAACCCCAATGTATTTTTTATGGCCTTAAACAACAAACTAAGTGAATGACTTTATATATAAATAATCTCAGAACTTTGCTACAAAACACATTAGTAACATGATAACATCATTGTTAACAAATGGATAAGGAAAGGCTGTT